>JANAVB010036820.1:4441917-4869417 GCA_029216955.1 Iris pallida | reverse complement strand
GGTCCCCGTAACGCACTCCGAGGACCTCAGCGCCCCTCTTCCTAAGAATTCGAAAGAGTCCTTCCCGGCACCTCCGAAAGCCGCCAACCTGCATACTCCGCCCGATAATGCCATCGTCGATGCTCTAGCCACCGTTGAAGCTTTAGCCATCCTAGGGCCAGAACAGGCCTTTAGAGGACTCATGCATACTCCATCCTCATCCCCCCGGAGCAGCCCCACCACGATTCAGCAAGAGAATTGGCCGCACCCCCCAAATGCCCTGAGGACTCCTCCCTCGACATACCCCCCAAGAAGACGGGGGAACCATCCACCATCAACAGGAAATAAGACAAAAAAAGGGATCGCCAAATCCCCGTCCATGCACACTAGGTCCGCCACGAAGCGGTCCAACCAACCCCTCCAGAAGTCCCATTAATGCTGAATATTCTCTCCTGGAATGTCCGTAGCCTGGCGAACAAACCAACGATGAGGAGGCTCACCAGCCTTAAAAAAGCCCACAAGATCGATATCTTGATCATCCTCGAACCCAAAATCTCCTACAAGAGACTCAAATCCATTCAACTGCAGTTAGGCTTTCATTCGACAGTCGTCGGCAGACACGACATCTGGGTTCTTTGTTCCAAAGCCGTCAAAATCGGTGTCATCCATGATTCCAGTCAAGCCCTATCTTGCTGGATGGAACACCTTTTAATCCCCAATCGTGCTATCCTTTCTGCGGTTCACGGCAGCTGTGACATTGCTGAACGCAGACACCTTTGGCACGATCTCCTGGATACCTACCACCACAACAGCAACCTCCCTTGGCTCTGCATCGGAGATTTCAACACCATCACTTGCAGAGAAGAGAAGATTGGATGCCGCCCTCTCCCTCTCTCCGTCATGCAAGACTTTAACAACTTTATCTTCAACTTTCACCTCTCCTCCCTCCCGTTCACTGGCAACGCATTCACCTGGTGCAACATGCAGGAAGGCGACCGCGGATAATTCTTCCGCCTTGATAGGGCGTTAACGAACGCCCACTGGCTCGACACGGGGACAATCTCTAAGCTTTCTCACTTTAACGCCATGGAATTCGACCACGTCCCCCTGCTGGTTGGAATCTCCAGCAAGTCCAACCACTCCAGAAAGAGCTTCCGCTTTCTGGACTTCTGGACAAAGCACCCCCAATTCTTAGGGGTCGTCACGGAAGCGTGGAACAACACAGACTCCATAGAACCCCTTAATCGCGTGGCCATTAAGCTCCAGGCCACGAGGAAAGCTTTGATAGCTTGGAACAAGCAAGCTTATGAGGATATCTTCCAAGCCATTCGCGAAGCGGAAGACGACGTGACTCGAGCAGAAGCGAAATACATGGCCGACTGTTCGCTTGATACCAGGAAGGCGCTGAATCTCACTAAAGCCATCCTCAAATTCAGGCTGAAGATTGAGACCGATTTTTGGAAGCAGAAAGCTAGGATCAAATGGGACAACGAGGGGGACAACAACTCCAGTTTCTTCCACGCCTGCGTCAACGGGCGGAGACAAAAACTCACTCTCCACCAGATTGTCACAGACAACGGCACAAGCATCGCCGACCAAAAGGGTATCCAAGAGGAGGCTACAAAGTTCTACCCCAGACTTTTTTCTAAGGAGATGGTTACTAAAGACAACACCTTCCTGGACGGGGTCCTCTAACTCATCAGCGACACAGACAATTTACGGCTTGAACAGCCTCCTCGGAGAAAAAACTGAAAGAAGTAGTATGGGCCCTCGACGAGCATAGCGCCCCAGGGCCAAACGGATTTTTAAGGGTTTTCTTCCGTACTTGCTGGGACATCATCAAGTCTGACATCCACAATACGGCCTCCGCCTTCTTCCAAGGAGCCACCTATCCCAGAGCCATATCGAGCACCAACCTTATCCTCATCCCAAAGAAAGACAACCCTGAGATATTCTACAATTTTTGCCCTATCAGTCTCTGCACCTTCACCAACAAGATCATATCCAAGATTATCGCCTCCCGCATGGCAGGCTTTCTCCCCAAGATTATCTCGAAGGAGCAGAGTGGCTTTGTTCGGACAAGAGCGTCATCTACACCCACCACAATATTAAGAGAGAGCAAGCGGCTAGCATATCTACCGCCACATCATTCCCCATCAAGCACCCCCCATTCCTCTACCTTGGGTGCCCCCTCGTGTATGGGAAATCGAACGCCAAAATTTTTGAGAACCTGACCAATCGCATCAGGAAGAAGCTCGAGGGTTGGCACAATGCCACCCTATCCCCAGGAGGCAAGATTATCCTCATCAATCATGTCCTGACCTCCATTCTCATCTACACCCTGGCAACGTGCTCCCCTCCAAGAAAGTCCTAACCTACATCGAGAGCATCTTCAACAATTTCCTCTGGGGTCACAGCGGCGGCCACGAAAAATACAATTAGGCCAGTTGGGACACCATGGCTCGTCCGATTGGAGAGAGGGGTCTGGGTTTTTCCAAACTTTTCTATATTATTAATGCCTTCTCGATGAATTTGTGGTGGATACTTCGCACTAGTAAGAACTTATGGTCCAGGTTCATGAAGGCCAGATACTTCAAGCATATCCACCCGTCCAAGGCCATAACGAACAACAGATCATCCGCGGCCTGGCAACGCATCCTCCACGGACGGAACCTAGCCGAACCGACGATTCGTCTTAAGGTGGGCATCGGGGAAGCATCACCATTTTTGGAGCACTGGGTAGGTGATTTCTTGCTTACACCTACTCCGGCGGCCCCCAGAAACTGTACTATCAACGACCTATGGGACCCTCCTAACAACTCATGGAATTGAATTAAAGTCTGGTCTTGGGCTGGGCTCGAAGCGACCGATTACATTCGTCGCAGCAGTTTGAGGATCGGACCGGATGCCGATAGGCTCGTGTGGTCGCACGACAGTTCTGGCGCCTTCTCGGTTTAGTCTGCCAGAAGCATTATCCTAGGCAACACGGTCCCGTCCCCTACCATTCCCTTATACTGGCAGACGTGCATCCCCAAGAAGTGGTCTTTCCTTAGCTGGAGAGCCCTACGCAATATCTACCCCACTGACGACAAGCTCAACACTATCGAGTTCAGCCTCGCTTCTACGTGCATATGCTGCTCTGACCGACAATCGAAAATAGCCAACCACATCCTCAGTCAGGGGGACCTACCGATCAAGGTCCGGGGAGCTCTTTTCCAGCGTTGTAGAATGCCTCATGGCGGCAACAACTTTTACCATCTTATGGACACCTGGGCTTCAGCGTTCCATGGCCACCAGATTGTCGCTGCGGCAGCTACGTGGGTTATCTGGAAAAATCGAAACAAGACGAGATACGAAGGCCAACAGTACAGCGCGGACCAACTAATATGGGAGACCATTCGTCAATGCCACAAACAAAAAACCCTCTGCAGGCATGGCCATAATGCGTTCTGGAACTCTCTCATTTCCTCGGCTTAGCCATTTTCTTTCTGTTTGCCTCTTTTTTTGTCAGTATACGTGTATAGGCTTCGACATTTTACATCTTATGGTATACTTGTAAAGGTTCGGCCTTTTCGGCTGTATTGAATAAAATGGTTAGTTCCCTCAAAATATATATATATATATATATATATATATATATATATATATATATATATACATATATATATATAGAAAATGGCTTCTAAGCGGCGGAAGAGCCTTTCTCGGGCGATCCATGGGCGATCGCCCCCCTGACCAGAGCTTTCCCGTTCGGCGTCCGGTGGTGCCCCCTGGCGCCATCAGCCCTCTCCTCGGTTTTCCCCTCCCCTCGCCTCCATGAGTGTCTCCCATCCCGCTGATCCCTCTCGGCCGGCGATGCAATCGCACGGCCTCGGACCCCTCCGTGGACCTCCCCCAGTTCCTTTCCTCCCTCCATCTGTTTCGGCCGCCTTCACCGCCTGTTTCTTCCCGGCGGTTGAGGAGGGCCCTTCCTCTGTCGGCGGTTCCGGACCGCCCCCACCTCAGTGCAGCCCTTATCTCAGCATCGAGCTCGGCAGCTACCGTCCTCCGGGTGCAGCAGGACGGACGGACCGGCCGCCCCCCGACGTTCAGTCGTTGGCTCACTTCCCACAGAGGCCGACCGACCTCGGGAAACGAGACTCCTTGGGAACCGCTGAGGTTGACCAGCCAGCGTGGCCCCATTTTGCTTTTCAGAAGGGAGCTGATGCTATGGGTCCCACTCTGGGAACCGCTGGCCAGCATTCCCATGAGCCCACGAGCCAAGCCCCATTAACTGCTGCCTATGCGCCTCCGGGCCAGGTCAGCAGGGGCTTGGGCCATGCGCCCATGGCTTGCAACTCTGAGGAGTATGCGACTGCAGTGGCGGTATGTGCCGCACTGCCCCCTCCCATCCCTCTATGTGCCTACTGCGGTGTCCATCAACCCACTACAGGCGGCTTCCCCAGCCGGACGCCTACTCGCCCATCGTGGTCGGCTCCCCCCTTCTCTCCCTGCCGTGCCTTCCTCCGCGACACCCAGCTCCGGGCATCTCGGCGGGCTGCCCGATGACCACGTCTATGCCCGATGGCAAGCTCCATCATCGCCCCGATCGTCGTTGGCATTAGTCCTCCCCTTCCTCGTCGTCCACCCGTCACCCGTATATCCCTCATCCGCATCAGCGCCGTCCTCGTGGGTCCACTCGGGCCTGGACTCGGGTGCAGTTGTCCCTCATCAGCCTTACCGCCCCCAGCATTGCTCAGAAACTTCGTTGGTCTCCAAGGCAGGCCCCCGACTTATTAGCCGGCCCGGACGTAGCCTCTCCACTGCGGTGGACGTCGAACGCTGGCACCGTCAATCCCTTAGCTGCCATGGATGCTCTGGGGAGTGAGATCCCCCGCTCATTTCCTCCAGAGCTGGGGTTGATACCCCCCTTCGGGCCCGGCGTAGCCTGAGCCATGAGCCCATTTTCCTGTAGATGTGGTATGCTCCCACGCTGCCTCCTCAGGCCATGCGCCTTACAACCGGGGCCATGCGCCCATCTCTTCTCTACCTAGATAGGACCCCAGGCCCGCGGGCCATGCACCCGTCTCTTTGCCTTTGAGGCATGCGCCCGCTCGTCCTCAAGGCTGTGCGCCCCCTCCCGGTTCTCCGGGACTTACGCCATGCGCCTCCCCCTCAGCGATCCTGGGACCCCGGCCAATAGGCGGTGCCTTGTCAGCCAGGCGCATACACCCTCCCTACTGCCATCGTCGGTACGACGGGCCCACCTGGCCCCGCCGCCCCCCAGTCTCGGGATGAATCTTCTTTTCCCGCTTTAGTCGCTGGTGCTCGACTACCCATTGCTACAACGGCGGCCCCTCCGACTACTTCCTATGCAGCGGCTCTTCGTCCTGATCGTGGGAGACAACTAGACCCCCCAGTACGGGAGATCGAACTCCCGGATGTGGAATTCCAGACCCCCTCCGATGGTCAAGACATCCACATACCATTTTCCCCTGCCGAAATTTCCCCGCTCTTCTCCTCCTTTGCCAAAACTTTCGTGACTAAATTCTCTTCTGGCTGCCCAAAAATCGCGATAGCCAAGGAAGCTATTGCTGGATGGGGTCTCTCTGCAGCCTACCGGGTCGCCCTGCTAGATCCCAAATACCTGTACCTCCACCTCTAACTTCTCCAAGGTTTGGGCCAAAGGCTCCACCAGAATTTTTGCCCAAAACGTTAAAACTTTCAAATGGTCACCGTACTTTAGCACCAAAGTCGACTCAACGATCGTTGTGACATGGATCACTCTACCCAACCTCCCACTTGTCTGCTTCGTGCCTGCTGCACTGAAGCGTATCGCTAGCTCTTTCAGGACTCTTGTGGCGATAGCTGAAGAAACACAAAACCTTTCCAAAGGCAACTACGCGAAGATCTGTGTAGAACTTGACCTAGCTATCGACCCCCCCCTCCCCGTACAGATTCAACTCGAGCTAGGGGTCAGACGCACCATCAACCGCTTGTGTACGATAACAACATCTTATTTTACAAACATTGTCAAATGAGAGGGCACTCCCTTAAACACTGTTTCAGAGCTCATCCCGAGATGAAGAAGACTGGAATGCGTAAACCTCAAATGCAGGCGGCGTCCATTGCTCCCATATCCCCGACACATCACCAACCCAATCTCCACCTCATCAACAACAACACCAGCACGCCCCTCTCATCTAGCCCGACTCGGCCACCTGACACCTCCATCATCCTTTATAATCCACCTCATATAACTCTCGACAACCCATTCAACATCCTCGCCTCCTTACCAGCAGAGAGCAATACGGAGTGCCCCTAACCCCATGCTCTAGAGCAGAAGCAGACCTCGTCAAGAAGGACGATGCTATCCTGGACACGGAGGAGGAGGCACCATCGCCTCTTATCATACCCTTAGAGCAACCTCCCTCAGATACTGATGCACACTACACCGACAACGCCAGCGAGAACTATAGACTGGGATTTAACTTCGCTACGACGGACAGGTTCCACCAAGCAAGGGACGCTGGGTTCCTAGACCCAAGCAACCCCCTGTGTGTGCTGGCAGAATCAGACCAAGAAGCCTCCCTTCCGCTGCAGGTCTCTGACAGCCGGAGTCCAAGCTCGCCAGTCACAGAGGTAGAACCCTCCAAAACTAAATAGAGTGCACCCAAAAACCTCTACAAGAAGAAAAAAAAATAGGATATAGAGCTGGCGTTAACCATGACCACGAGGGCCGTCGCTAAACTCACCAACCTTCCCATCCCCCTCCCTTCCAATGCTTAACATCATCGTTTGGAACGTTCAAGGGCTGGCCAATAAACCGACACTGAATAGAATCATCAGCCTCAAGAAGATTCATAAGATTGACATTCTTGTCATCATCGAACCTAAAATTCCTAAAAAAAGACTCAAAGCCATCCAACTTTAGCTTGGATTTCAAGCCACGGTCGCCGGATACAACGACATTTAGATCCTTTTCGCCACCGATATCAGATTCGGCATCGTGCATGACTCTAGACAGGTCCTATCCTACTGGATGGAACACCCACTTCTCCCTACCCGCTCCCTCCTCTCTACTGTCCATGGAAGCTGTGATATTTCCGAGCACAGGATCCTCTTGAACACGCTGCTGGAGACTTACCCCCCTAGCAACAACCTCCCGTGGTTGTGTATTGGCGACTTCAACACTATCTCCTGCAGCGATGAGAAATTAGGGGGTCCACCGCCCCAGCAACAGGCCACGAATGACTTCAACAACTTTAACTTCAATGCCCATTTAACTACCCTCCCCTTTACCGGCAACGTTTTCACTTGGTGTAACATGCAGGAAGGTACTAGATGACAATACTCTCGACTCAATCGTGCCTTGACCAACAACTGGTGGAACGACATGGCCATCACCACCAAACTATCCCACCTCAATACTACCGAATCAGATCATTCTCCCCTTCTGATTGAGCTCAGCAGCATATCTAACCATATCAAAAAAGCCTTCCGGTTCTTGGACTTCTGGAGGCATCACCCACAATTCAGAAACACCGTCGCTACCGCATGGTTTTCTAAGGACGATCCGGACACACTCACTCAGGTGGCAGCTAGACTAAAAGCCACCAGGAAGGCACTTTCTACGTGGAGCAAATCTGTATTCGGTAACCTCTTCCAAGCGATCGGAACGGCAGAAGATGACGTCAATCGTACCGAGATCCAGTTTGTCACGGATAGATCTTCGCATGCCCGGTCCGCACTCAACTTGGCCAGAGCTATCCTCAAGTCTCATTTGAAGGTGGAGACAGATTTCTGGAAACAGAAGGCCAGATTAAAATAGGACTCCGAGGGGGAACGTAACTCGAGCTTCTTTCACTCTTGTGTCAAGGGCCGCCGTCATAAGCTTTATATACACTAAATCTGCGACATGAACCGGAACCGGTTGGAAGACCAGAACCATATACAAGAGGAGGCCGCCACCTTCTACTCTAATCTATTCTCCAACGCAGCCATTGTAAAGGATGATGATTTTCTGGCAAAGGTCCCCAATTTAATTTCTGAAGAGGATAACGAGCAGTGCTCCCTCCACCCTCCGCTGAGGAAGTCAAGGCTACAGTTTGGGACCTAAATGAACTCAGTGCCCCGGGCCGGATGGGTTCTCGGGTGTTTTCTTTAGATCTTGTTGGGATCTGATTGCAGAAGACCTCCTCGAGGCCACCGTCGCATTCTTCCAAGGGGCTCCCGACCCCAAATCCATCTCCTATGCCAACCTAATCCTCATCCCCAAGAAAGATAACCCGGAGACCTTCAAAGATTTTAGACCCATCAGCCTTTGCACTTTTACCAACAAAATTATATCGAAGATTATCAACAACCGCATGTCCGTTCTCCTCTCTACGATCATCTCCGAAGAACAAAGTAGTTTTGTCCCAGGCCGGAACATTATTGACAACATCCTCCTTGCCCAGAAGATGACCACATGCATGAAATTCCCATCTAGAGGAGGCAATATCGCCATTAAACTTGATATGGAGAAAGCATACGACCGGTTAGATTGGCAATTCATGATTTGGGTCTTTAGGGCCTTCGGTTTCTCGGAATCTTGGATCGACATCATCTTCCGCTCGATCAGCAACTCATGGTTCTCCACCGTCATCAACGATCAGGCTGCAGGTTTTTTTACTGCTAGCCGCGGGGTTAGATAGGGTGACCCTCTCTCTCCCACTATCTTCATTATTGCGGCCGAAGCCCTCAGCAGAAACCTAAAAAACATGGCCAATACCCCAGGTTTCCATCACTTCTATACTACCACGGGATATCCTTTGATCATGCATCTTGCCTATGCCGATGACATTCTTATTTTCTCTGCTGGAGATATCGGTTCGGTCGAGGTGGTTCACACCACACTGGAGAAATATGCCAGATGCTTGGGCCAACTCATCAACACCAATAAAAGCGTCATCTACACCTACCACAAAGCAGACATGATTCACTCAGCGGCTCTATCCACCCTGACTTCCTTTTCTACTGCCTACATACATTTCTCCTACTTGTGCTGTCTGCTGGTGTATGGCAAGTCTAATTCAGGCATCTTTACGAGCCTTGTTAGCAAAATCAGATCCAAAATCGAGGGATGACACAATACGACTTTATTCCCAGGTGGCAAGCTGATTCTGATCAAACATGTCCTATTCTCCATCCCCATTTATACCCTTGCCGTTTGCGCCCTACCGAAAAAAGTGCTACACTCGCTAGAAGCCCTATTTGCCAATTTCTACTGGGTCACTCCGATGGAAGGATAAGCACCACTGGGCCAGCTGGGATACCATGGCCAAACCCACCGAGGAGGACGGGCTGGGTTTCAGCAGACTCCACCATATCGTCGATTCCTGCTCCATGAAACTGTGGTGGAAGCTACGTTCAGACAATTCTCTATGGAACAGGTTCATAAAGGCTAGATATTTCATAACCTCTCACCCCATACAGGCTGTGGCCAACAACAGATCCTCGGTGTCATGGCGGCGTATCCTGTATAGCCGACACCTCGCCGAACCTCTCATTTGCCTCAAGCTCGGGGATGGTCGTTCGTCAATGTTCCATAAACGTTGGCTTGGAGAGGAGGTCATCCAGCACTCAACGACTCTCTTTTCTCCCAGCGAAATTCGGGAGCTATGGGATAGCGCCTATGGATGGAGATGGGACAGTGTCAGAGCGCGGCCGGACGCAGAGGCGGTCACCAGCCTAGCTGTCGCGGACATGCGGATCGTTGATTCCCCGGATACTTTACGGTGGAACCCCAACCCGGACGGGACGTTCTCTTTAGCATTGGCCAGGATTGTGGCGAGGGGCATTAGGGTTTCGGCCCCTCATACTGCTCCTTTCTGGCAGGCGTGCATCCCCATCAAATGGTCCAACTTGATTTGGAGAGCCCATAGGCAGAAACTCCCCACCGACGACATCATAACCTCCTTCGGCTTCAGCCTGGCTTCGTGGTGCCACTGCTGCTCATCCCACCAAACTGAAACTACAGAGAACATCATTCTCTCTGGCGCCTTGCGACTCTCTTATGGAAAAATCTATCAACCAAATGCCGGCAGGATCATCAGCCGGGCGGCCTCAACGATCTCCTGGTCAACTGGAACAGATCTCACTGGCATCAGATCGTTGCGGCTGCTGGCATTTGGGTCCTGTAGAAAAAATTAAAACAAATAGAGATATGAAGAATGCCAATATAACCCCGACCAACTGATCATGGATGATATCAGACAAGTGCGTAAAGCTGCATGGCACTGCAATCACTCCCCGCCTAACTTTTGGAAGGCTCTGACTTCCGACGTCAATCCCTTTCGATGCTCGAACTAGGAGCCATGTTTTGGGCACCATTTTGTGTTTGATGCTTTTTCTTTTCTTGTCATCTTCGCGTGTGGCGTATTTACATATATAGGATTCGGCATTTTGCGTCTTATACATCAATAAAATCTCTCTTCTAAATAAAATATACATACATACATACATACATATATATATATATATGACTGACAACACAGCAGTCGAGGAAATCTCTTCAAATTCCGAGCATGTGCCGCTCAAAAAGGATCCTGTCAGATCTGTCATAATGATGACTGTCAGTAACTTTTTTCAACACCATCTATCAAGTGGTGCAAAGTAATGAACTCCTTACCAACTTAACACTCAGCACCATTCACAGTTGGCGCCAATCAACATGATGCACCATTCATTAACTAACGCTAATCAATCAACCATCATCCAGAAGTAGTTAAAGATCACGTGGCGCACTTGCTACTAATCTCGAAGAACGAACACATGACAATGCCCATGACCAAGCACCTTTCTCTCACACGAAACCATGTGTCCCATGCATCGCGTAAATAGATGAAGAAGAACATGGCGCACAAAGTAATATACAAATCAGTATATTTTATACTGTGCGTCAGTCAATGTAACTGCCTGACAGTTATCCAAAAACTCTATAAATAGAGTTCCAAAATCACTTCTAAAGGCATCATTAATGATCATGCTCTTATGAAAATAATTTTTGGCACTTCTTTATTGCTTCTGCAGCACATTCAAAAGATTTTTTTCTCCGGCATCTCATCGTCCAAGGGATAAAGTAATCGTCTTCTGATCAGATTCCTACAGTTGTACTTTCCTAGAATCAAATTGTACTATTGTCCTTTTCTTTCTTAGTTGTAGTTAAGTTTTTTCTCGAAAACTTTTCTTTTTACAAACAGAATAAAGACTCCGTTGGGGACGACTTTCTCCTCTGACGAGAAAGTGACAACTCAATACGATGTTATGTCGGTCGGTACGACGCAGAAGAGTTTGGTCACTGAATTCGAACAAATAGCTTACGAGGAGATGATTAGCGCTGGGGGCGCCAAATGCGCCCCTGCTGCAAAGAACAGGAAAGCTCGCACCATCTGGACTCTGAAGTCCATGCTCGTGCCAATCACTACTGCTGATGCTCAAGACAAAGAAAAGTGCCTAATAGCCATTCCCCACTCTTCTTCAGTCCTTAACTTGGTAGAAAACTCAATTGATTGTGCCTCTGCGCCAATCAATGCTCAAGCACTTCTGAACAGAAACTCTACATCTCTTGGCAGAGAAAATCAAAACTATGCCAAGAATGTAAGCTATGTTTAAAGCTCAACTCCTTCTGCCAAGAGGCACCGTGCCAAACGTACTGTGCCAATGTGTACAGAGCAACTTGCCATTCTGCCCACTCTGTGCCAAACTAATTCGTGCCAGGTTGCTCCGTGCTAATCAGGGCTGTGCCATAATCTTCCTACCCTGCACATATCAAGGACTGAAAAGGAAAGACTATAGGTGTCATAGACTACTGACAACTAAGTAAGCCCAGACACTGACATGCACGACTATCTCAATAGGCGCAGAACAGAACTTCCTCAGCCAAGTAATATGGCACACCAGAAGACCTTGATGCAGTCTGCGCCAACTATTAGTTCACGTGCAGTAAAGGCTTCTAAGAATAAGAACCCTCTCACTTATGCCAATGAACTCAGTACTGCCCTGTATACACACGGAACATATAAGTTTAGAAACAAACATGCTATTTCTAATGTAATCAGGCAGTCTGCTTTCTTTTTCTTCTTCTCCTTATGATGTAACAGATCTCTACGAACTTTTCATACAAAAGCGTAATATCAAAGACTCACCTCGTGTAGCAGTGACTTCATATAACGAACATCACTGTCATGAGGTGGTAACCAAGTATTGCTGTAAGGCAGCAAAACGGTCTTTATTGGACCGTTTTAATTATTCTCGCTCTCCTAATTTGATTTTTATAGATGAGGACGACTTGATGTTTGCTTATGCGAATATGACGTCTCATAGCACTGGGGGGAGACGCCTGAAGACTTCACATAACGAACGTCGCTGTCATTCACATAAGGCAGAAATTAAATGCTATTGCAAGCCAGCAAAACGGTCTGTGTTTTACCTTTTTAATTACTCCCGCTCTTCCAATATGACCCTGATAGACGAAGATGAGCTGATGTTTACTTCTATTAATATGACATCTCGTAGCACTGGGAGTGGGAGACACCCGAAGCATAACTTGTCACGGCCTTTGAGTCGGCAATCCCATAATAAAATCCTAGACTCTTCCGAAGGAGTCTATCAAAACACAAGATCAAGAAGCCGAGACTTCCTCGTTCAAAGGAATCTTCCCGATTCTAACCCTGGGGATAATAGTTTACCAGACTTTGATGCTGACAGCGAAGATTCTGATCAGACTATCTTGTCCACCAGCTCATCCTCAGTATCAAGAGAGGTGACTGCTTACGTGACCAATAAAAAGCAGGACGCTTCCAGTTCTGCCAGTCAAGAACAAAGGATCACAACTTTGGAGGCTAATCTGAAAGCCATAACTGGCATGGTCACGAGTATGCACGCGATAATCATGACACAATATGCTGTTCTACCGTTGTGAACCGATTTCCAACTCAAGAACACGTAGCAGGTGCTATGCCTGTCCATACTGGCCCTGGAGTATAGCCTCTTCTAAATACTATCGTCCTAGAGGTCATACACTTGCAGGCACATGCTACTCCAAGTCATTTCGATGCTGGAGGTAGTACTTACCATGTAGTTCCACATCCCAATCCAGTAAATCAATATGCTACTCCTCAAACTTCAGGGGACTCTCTTGAAGCTGTTAAGCTTCTGCAAAATCAGTTTGAAGCTTTCAAGCAGAAAGAAGGATTACAGAAGTTGGGAAATAAACAACCTTACCCTATAGAGTGGAAGAAAGTCACGTTCCCGCCCAAATATAAGCTGCCTACTATAATGTTATTCGACGGAACTACATCTCCGAGTCAATATATCAACCACTTCGAGATGATGCCTGATCACCTCCAACAGAATGATGCTATACTCACTAGAGTATTTATTGGATGCTTAAAAGGCATTGCTTATGATTAGTATCGAAGCCTGCCAGATAGTTGTATAACATCTTTTGCAACCTTGAAATAGATATTCTTGGAACGATTCTATGAAGGAATGCACGACATGACCATGTTTCCCTTACTAAAATCAAGCATAAGCCCAATAAAACAACCAAACATTTCATAGAGCGCTTTCGACGAGAGGCACTAAAAGTGCTTCTAGGTACCCCTGACGAATTGACTATAGATACTTATAAATCAAACTTGTTACCTATGGTCAGTATGTGGACGGGACCGACATAATTTCAAGATTGGGTTCCTTCATTGTAAGTGCTAGAGCAACTGAAGATAGTGCTGAAAAGTTTAAGCAACTAGGCATTCCTATGCCGAATCTGGATAAAGATAAACATCCTACTACCAGCAGCGGTAGTCACTCGAACAATCACAAGAGTAAAGAAGACCTAGCTATCAACGTAGGTCAGCCATTACCTATAGCAACAACACCTCTATAGAGGGCATCACTATGACCTAAGGAAGAGTATTCCTTTGATGATGACGATGTCATGAGAATCTTCAATTGCTTAATCAAAAGCAATTAGCTTCAATTGCCCAAGATCAAGTTGCTAGACGAACTAGTTAAAACTAATAATCCTAAGTATTGCACGTATCACAGGTTTCTAGGCTATCCAACCAGGGCCTGCTACGTACTCAAAGGAAAGATCCAATAGCTGATCAATGCCAAGGCAATTACTCTCCGAAATGACGAGAAGACGGTAACCGCCAACGTCAACTCTTTCCAATTTAGATATTTTGCTCCTTAGTTAGTTCCTAACGGTGTCGTCCCGATACCAAAAGCAACTACAATGATCGTCAACCTCCTGCCATCACGGAATGATGGTTTGGTACCACTGTCAACAGCTAAAGGCAAAATCATGTGGGTTCATCCAGACCTAGTTGCCGAAATCGAACAGAAGACGTCTGTCTCTTCTCCCAGATCGAAGAAGTCGGCCAAGTACAAATCATGCAATATGACTTAGAGTGAGCACACCTCGCTTGATGGCCATGTTCCCTCTTTGAAGGCTACTTTCATTCCGGCAGGATCCATGCCTTCCGCTTCAGAGACTGCTTTGCCAAAGTCAAAAGTCGACTACTAACCAGAATTCTATTGGTACAGCCAGCAATCTTGCGAGCTGATGCTGAAGATGGGATATGACTTTTAGAAAGCACCTAGTTTGAACAATAGAAAGGGGTCTTCAATACCTTAATCTCTGCAACTTAAAGTCAACAAGTCTCGTATCGGCCTAGGATTTGGGACAAATCATATGCTCCCTCATTAGAAAAAGAAGTCCTCCAAAGGCAAGGCACGTATGAAGAACTGTAATATGGTTTCTCTCTCACCGGCTTTAGAAGAGAAAGTCTTGGCCGGTACCAAGTCTAGGAGATTATATCTTAGAGGTTTTTCGGATGGTCAAGAGAATAATGTTGTTACTCCTCATCCTGCTCCTGATGCTCTTCTAACATTAGCTCTACCAGCTGATTCGGGTCCTTCTAAGTCGACAACAGCTGATAAAGGCAAACAGAAAGTTTGCTTCGGCAAGAACTTGAAAAAGATGCCACTGCAAGGTCTTCAAAAGTCATACAACTTTGACAAATTGGCTTAACTAGCCAATACTCTAGCAAGATTATCAATCTTTGAACTTCTTCGTCTCTCGAAGGAAACTTGGAAAACGTTAAGCGAAGCTCTGATGCAAGCCGATGTTTATCTTGCACATCTCAAGAAGTCAGATGAAGAACCTGTAGCATGCCCGTAATGTCATAGTGTAATGGAGATAATCCTAAATATCACCTTTACACAAGATGACATGCTGCTGGAAGATAATCGACACAACAGACCTCTTTACTTTATGGGGTATATCGACACAATGAAGGTAGATCATATTCTGGTGGATCCCGGATCTGCACTCAGCATTATTTCGAAAACTCTGCTGGATTCTCTGAAGATCCTAGTCCATAGCCTCTCAGCGACGGTGACAACTATTGTAAAACCCCTATTTTTTATTTATTATTTTTATTATTTTAAAAAGACACAAAAATGAATTTATGCAATCTATGGGTTTTATTAATTATTAAAGTTGACTTTAGCCATTTTTGAGTTTTGGAGCGCTAGACGACCATAAATTTTGGCATGGAAGAGATAGCAGTGTGCCTTGACTAGTATACTAGCCATGCGTGGGAGGCCTAGCAATAGTTCTGTCCAAACTAGAAAAACCAGGCCAAGTGGTGAATTGACGCATTTAAATTATTTTAATATGATATTATTTTACATATTGATTTTTAGATGACCCAGTTGGGCCAAACCACTCCGAACTGGGCCCGGACAAAATTTAAGTCCATGTAGGCATGTTGTGTGACCAAGGTGGCTATGTAGACACATTTAATGTACGTAGGAATATTTCCTAAATTATTTTAGAATTATATGTACAATTTTTAATTATTTAATTATGTAAAATTATTGATTTTTTTATTATTAAATAATATTTTACAAAAATTGTAAAATATTCTGGACGAGATAAGGGAGTGTGGTATAAGTCCACCAAGACCACCTTTTGATTTTTCTAATATTTTATTATTATAAATTCTATATTTGTCATGATTAAATAAGCATATTTATTATCATTAAATTACTAGGATTGGTTTTTATTTTTATTGTCAAAATAAATTTATATATACGTACATGTGTTTAAATAGGTTAAATAATTGGATAGATGACATTTAAATTGTTATTGGATTTTTAAATATATTATGGTGTATATATATGGATATATACATATACATGTATATATATATATATATATATATATATATATATATATATATATATATATATATATATATATATATATATATATATTTAAATATAAAAAAAAAAAAAAAAAAAAAAATATATATATATATATATAATATATATATATATATATATAATATATATATATATATATATAAAGATTTAAAAGAATTGAAAAGATTTTAAAAGAAAAGAAAAGGATAATATAACATGTGGTCGGCCCCACCATGTGGGGACCGACCACAAAGTAATAAGCAACAGCAGCCTCATGATGTGCGCCCCACCACAAAGAGGAAGCAGCAGCAATGCACCATTGGGCCGACCCTTTGTTTCCCCCTCCCAACCTTTATATATATATATATATATATATATATATATATATATATATATATATATATATATATATATATATATATATATATATATATATAGGTTATATACATGTAAGTTTAGAAAACCCAAGCCCTAATCAAATTCCTTCCTCCTCCTCTCTCATCCGCTCACCCCGTACCTCCCTCGACGAGCTCCCGGCTAGCAGTAGCCCCGCCTCACGGCCACCACGACAACAGCGGCAACAACAACAAGAACATCAACAACCACAACAGAATTCAACTTTGAGGTACCTAACTTCTCCGTTGGATTTCTCTCTCGATTCTAGTCCGTTTTTAGATCCGTAAATTCGTGTAGAAAGCCCACATGACCCTTTTCAAGATCCCCCATGTGGATTTTGATATGGCCATCCAACTTGCTCAAAAAATCGAGTCGAAGTTGGAGAAAAACCACTTTTCTGGAATATTAAAAACTATTTTAAAACACCAACTTGTCGACCACTTTTCTTTCTGTACAATAGGATTTTGTAGAAACTAATTGAAGACAGTCAAAGACAACTTAACCGAGATTGTTAGCACCTTCTGGATTAACTTTTTATCTAGTATGTAAAAAGTTACACGTTGTTAAAGTTTCACGAAAAATTATAAATTCTATTTTCAAAAAGTAGAAAAAACACCCCGATACAGCGTCCATCCCGACAAATCGGGCGACATAGTCGTGCACTATATGCATCAAAAGGCGCGTATGGATGTTGTCGACGTGTGGGAACTGACGGAACCCGATTTTGTTGTATATGCGCGACGAAATCAGTGCGTATCCGTCGAGATACCCCCGTATCGACCCTTTACAAATTAAGTCACAACTTCGTGTACACTCATCAAATCGCGACGAAACTTATGCCATTGGATTCGAAATATTTTTTGGTCCTGTGAGTCAAGTTTGGTTCAATTCTGAGAAGGTTGGCTGGGACGCCATTTTGGTGGGCCTACAATCCCACTCAACGGGTGATTTTGTGCACGGGCCATCAGAATCCAAAATTGGACATACCGTTGGGTTGGCTCATCAGAACGAATCTGTGGACATGTAGTTTGACGACTTTAGAGACCGTAGATATTGGCAAGCATTTCGGTACAAAGCGGGTCCAACGGCGGACATCGTTTTGACCCGAAATTACGATTTTGTTCCTGTTCCAGAATTTAACTTTTGGATAGGCATTTTCTAGGCATATCTTTTATTCCAAACTCGTTCGTGATGTTTGTTGCAGCATCCGGAGTCATCTGCAGGATTTGGCTTTTCTTGCTTCGTTTATTTGTCTGTTCGAGCTACTGGATTATTCTCTTTTGCACATAACCTCAGGCAAGATACCTTGCCATATTTACTGCTTACATCTAGTTGCATTTATTTTAGTTATTGTATCTATATTTTTTTGTTTATTATTTTCTTCTTTCTTGTGGACCTAGAGTTAAGACACTTTCGTCAATAGAGTGCATGTCATTAACTTTGTCACGATTGTATTACGAGTTGTGTGTGAGTTGTGAGTATCATGTAGTGGTCACTTGCGTGTTGGATGATCACCCGTGTGCATGCATAGGAATAACTGTCAATAGATGCATGTTAGAAGACTTGACAGTTATCTATTATAAAATAGTGTTCTGGAAACGATACGTGTTGGTGTGCCGTAGTTACGATGTATGTACAGTATCATTGGAGGGAGGGGACAGCTATTAGCGTAGGCGCTACATTTATTTTTACACATATTTTAGGCCAATAGTGACTCTTATGAGCACTACCTTCTGCCCCGGGGCCTATATTGACTCTGAGGAGCGCTACTTACTGTCCATGGCCGATAGTGACTCGGATGAGCACTACCTACTGCCACTCTTTATTTACTCTGCTGATCCTACAGCCCCTGCATAGAACGTTGTCCTCAAAGTGCATATCACATAGATGGTTAGGGTCCCCATTGTCTTACAGATTTATAGTAGTTACTTATGCAGTTATACATGGCATGTTCTTCCTGTATCTTGTTACATCCCTCTGAGGACCTGGTGATCTCTCCAGGTGTGTGCTTTCATGGTTTACTGCAGGTGTTCTAACCAAGATTGTGGTATTGTCCATTCTTTCGAAGATGATCTCTCTTGGTTCGTCTTGATATTCTCATGGATCATTTTCTTGTATACTTTATCTCATTTTGATAGTTGGTAGTGGACTTTGTCTCCGCCCAACGATTGTACCATAAATATTCAAGTTGATTTTTATTATTATTCTTTTCATTGTGGATGAGATTTAGTTTATCTTAGATTTCTATATTATACAGCTTATGTATACATATGAGTTTCTATATATTAGAGTAGACTTCGTATGTATGAAGCTGGCATGATTACGTTACTAGTCCTTATATTTTGGGACTGGGCGTTACATGATTTTGTGGTGGCCTATACATGTCAAGATTATCACTTTGGTTACGTTACTGTACCGATGTGAGCCTGCAACATAGGATTAGAATCTAGGAATCTCATCCATACAACTTGACCTCTTTCCTTGGCTTTAAATTTCGAACTCTCGTCCGACTTCCTTGAATTGCATCTTGCTTGATTCCTTTCTACCGTTGATTTTTTTTTTCGTGCTTAGTGTCAACTAGGAAGATGACTACACTAGTATATGCTCATAGGTCACAGATATGGCTAGAATGGTTATATTGGCAATTGGAATACATTCAAGACTCTAATTGAGTTAAAAAAGGCTTTTTTAAGTGTGATTTAATAATTAGTAATTTGTAAAGTAGGATATTACCAAGGAAAGTTTTAATCTTAAGATTTCTAAATAGTAAACACCATAGGATTGATACTGCAGAAAAAAAAGCTAGATTCTTTATATCATTGATTTAAGTAATTGATTTGATTTTCGAGTTGTTATATTTATGATTTATTGGATTATAGTTATACACCTTTGAACAGTTATAAATTTGGTTTGAAAATGATTTTATATTTTAATTGTGGCAGAAGGAATGATTTAAATTGAGTCGTAGAAGTTACGGTTAATATGTTTATTAAAAATTTTAATTTTTTTTTGTAGCAGTAATGATTTCTAAATTTTTGGTTTAAAATATTTGAAAGTTATGAAAACAATTTTTGAGAAATTTTTTCTTTATTTTAAATTGTGTCCTATGATTGAGGATTTACAAATCTATTTAGATTTTGGTTTTTAAAAAATTGTGAATTTGGATATCAAATTTTGTAAAAAAAATGATTTTATGACTGATAAGATTAGTTGAAAATTTAGTTTAATGTTGGATTGCTAATATCACAAACTTTGAAATAAAATAAAAATATGTTAATGATGTGATAAGGTTGTTTTGATTGATCAAATAAAGTTACCATTTAAAAGTTGTGATTATGTTGGAATGACTTAGTATGAATAGAAGTTATAATTGATGAGTGCATTAAAATATTGAGCTAAAATTTTGAGATTGCTTTGTATGTGCTAGAAATTTTTATCTGATGAGCTATTGATTTTTGTAGAGTTTTAAAGTTATGATTGATTATGGATATTTTATACATAGATTTATGATTTATGAACTCTTGAGTTTTAAAGTTGAATTAAAAATGTAAAATTTTGAAAAAGTCAGTAGTAACATGATAAAAAAATTGCTTGAGATTATGAAAGTGATTTAAATTTTTTTTATGATAAATTTGAACGGCTTGGAGTGAATACAAATTTTGGTGGTTTATTTTTGAAAATTTTATTAAGAAACTTTTGGAGGAAACTTGAGTTAAATTCTTAATGGTAGGTCATCAAGATAGCTCTAATAAGATAGATATGTACTCCACACTAATTGTAATATCACTCATGACCATGATAGCAGTATGTACACAAGTGTTGTTAGTCGTCTACCAAACTATGCGAATGTATCCCAATCTTGACTTACTCGACCTTCCTTCGTGACCTATTAACCGTTTGCGGATTGAATAACGAATTGATCGCTCTTTGACTGTATTCATCTAGAAGACTATCTTCTCACTAGAACTCTGTCCCTAAATTATTATTTTACTGGATTCCTTAATTAATTTTATCTCATGCTTTAACTTAATCTCCTTTATTTTTGTGCATAAATTGTCACCCCATGAACTCCCACTTTCTATTTTTGATTTTTTGGCGTCTCTTACCGTGACTTGGATATTTGGAGTAGAACGCTAGATTTTTTTCCAACAAATTTCATATGTAAGATCTAGACGGGCACACCTTCATGTAGATATATCATGTCCCACTAAAACACGTCTCCTTATACTCTATTTCTTGATATGACCTTAGGGTCAAAATGGCTAAACTATAACCTCTACCATAATACCAAAATACTCCCTGGCTTCAATTAGAGACTCAACCTCGACTCAATTCTTTCGACACGATATGTGATTTTGTTTTACTAAATTTCTTAATGCTTAACTTTGTGTATTATCTTGATTGTTTGACCCATTGTCGCATCACTCCACTAGTTTAACTCTTGTAAGTTGGGTAGAATACCTCACGGCCCAACAAAGCCTTTGTCCTGGTGACCCATGTTGATAAGTTTACTCAGACTAAAAATTCAGAGGACCTTAACTTATATAGGCAACCAAGCCATAAATGAAGAAATACTAGGACAACCGTGTAGGCCCACACCTCGAGCAAGACTTAATTTTAAAAGATCTTGGACTAGTTAAATTCCTTCGATATTACCTCCCTTACTTATATTTCAACAACCTGATGCTGCTAATTTACCCTTGGTTTTGCAAGCTTATCTTTTTCGAGCTTAATCATGACATATTTTATTGGGTGCATCCACTAACATATTGTCTAATCAGAACCGGTGCATGATGGTCTGATCAACCTACTGCACTTTGGTTCGCTTATCATATATTATTCTATGCGGATGGAGACATAGTTAAACCTGTCTTAGAGTCTCATCCTGACAGCATTGACAATTATTTTTTGAATTATTTTTGTCGCCTATGAACCCCGCATTCGTACTCAATAGCACCGTCTTTGAAACCTTTGTTGTTCTTGTCTTTTACTTATTTTGGAAAGACAAGGCACTTTACTTGCTAGATAGACTCAAGGTATCATCTTTGGTTGCTCTATCAGTTATTTATACACGAAATTTATACACGAAATGCAGATAACCACCGACCGACTCATGTGGCTATATCCTCGCCTTTATCTACTCCTCATTCCTCAACCCTAGAATTGTTATCGTGCCCTTCCAATTATTCTTGAGCACTCGAGAATGATTCTAACCGTTCACTTAAATCCAACACTCAACCAAGACAAATAGTATCCAGTTTTCTCTCAGAGAACCACATATCCCAATCGTCAAATTATTTTCCTTGAACTACCAAATTCTTTGCTACTCTTTAGTTCGTGTTAACCAAGTTTGTTACCTTCACTAGCAACCCTCAATCAATCCAATAACCCTGATGAATTTTGTGTGTCGAATTAACAAGTTCCTAAATGCATAGTTGTGTTGAACGCCGTTTTATCGCCTCCAAAAAAAATTAAAAAAAATTATTTGTATCTTGGTATTGATGAACTCTTCCGATCTCCCAACCCTATCTACCCTATTAATTCTAAATTTCGAGGACGAAATTCTTGTAAGTTGGGTAAGATATAAAACCCCTATTTTTTATTTATATTTTTTTATTATTTTAAAAAGACTTAAAAATGAATTTATTCAATTTATGGGTTTTATTAATCATTAAAGATGACTTTAGCCATTTTGAGTTTTGGAGCGCTAGACGACCATGAATTTTGCCACGGAAGAGATAGCAGTGTGCCTTGACTAGTGTACTAGCCATGCCGTGGGAGGCCTAGCCATAGTTCTGTCCAAACTAGAAAAACCAGACCAAGTTGTGAATTGACGCATTTAAATTATTTTAATATGGTATTATTTTATATATTGATTTTTAGATGACCCAGTTGGGCCAAACCAGTTCGAACTGGGCCTGGACCAAATTTAAGTCCATGTAGGCATGTGGTGTGACCAAGGTGGCCATGTAGACACATTTTATGTACATAGAAATATTTTATAAAGTATTTTAGAATTTTATGTACAATTTCTAATTATTTAATTATGTGTAAAATTATTGATATTTTATTATTAAATAATATTTTACAAAAATTGCAAAATATTATGGACCCGGATAAGGGAGTGTGGTATAAGTCCACCAAGACCACCATTTGATTTTTTCTAATATTTTATTATTATAAATTCTATTTTTGTCATGATTAAATAAGCATATTTATTATCATTAAATTACTAGGATTTGTTTTTATTTTTATTGTCAAAATAAATTTATATATATGTACATGTGTTTAAATAGGTTAAATAATTAGATAGATGACATTTAAATTGTTATTGGATTTTTAAATAGATTATGGTGTATATATATGGATATATACATATACATATACATATACATATACATGTATGTATGTATATATATATATATATATTATATATATATATATATATATATATATATATATATATATATATATATATATATAAAGATTTAAAAGAATTGAAAATATTTTAAAAGAAAAGAAAAGGATAATGTAACATGTGGTCGGCCTCACCATGTGGGGACCGACCACAAAGTAATAAGCAACAACAGCCTCATGATGTGTGCCCCTCCACAAAGAGCAAGCAGCAACAGTGCACCATTGGGCCGACCCTTTGTTTCCCCCTCCCAACCTTTATATATATATGTAGGTTATATACATGTAAGTTTAGAAAACCCAAACCCTAATCAAATTCCTTCCTCCTCCTCTCTCCTCCGCTCACCCCATACCTCCCTCAACAAGCTCCCGGCCAGCAGCAGCCCCGCCTTACGGCCGCCACGGCAACAGCGGCAACAACAACGAGAACATCAACAACCACAACAGAATTCAACTTTGAGGTACCTAACTTCTCCGTTGGATTTATCTCTCGATTCTAGTCCATTTTTAGATCCGTAATTTCGTGTAGAAAGCCCACATGACCCTTCTCAAGATCCCCCAGGTGGATTTTGACATGGCCATCCAACTTGCTCAAAAAATTGAGACAAAGTTGGAGAAAAACTACTTTTCTGGAATATTAAAAACTGTTTTAAAACACCAACTTGTCAACCACTTTTCTTTCTATACAATAGGATTTTGTGGAAACTAATTGAAGACAGTCAAAGACAACTTAACCGAGATTGTAATGCATCTTCTGGATTCACTTTTTATCTAGTGTGTAAAAAGTTACACGTTGTTAAAGTTTTACGAAAAATTGTAAATTCTGTTTTCAAAAAGTAGAAAAAAACACCCCGATACGGTGTCCATCCTGACAAACCGAGCGACATGGTCACACACTATATGCATCGAAAGGCGCGTATGGATGTTGTCGACGTGTGGGAACTGACGGAACCCGATTTTGTTGCATATGCGCGACGAAATCAGTGCATATCCGTCGAGATACTCCCGTATCGACCCTTTGTAAATTAAGTCTCGGGTACACTCATCAAATCACGACGAAACTTACGCCATTAGACTCGAAATATTTTTTGGTCCTGTGAGCCAAGTTTGGTTCAATTCTGAGAAGGTTGACTGGGACACCATTTTTACGGGCCCATAATCCCATTCAACGGGCAATTTTGTGCACGGCCTACCGGAATCCAAAATTGGACATACCGTTGGGTTTATCTTATCAAAATGAATCTGTAGACATGTAGTTTGATGACTTTAGAGATCGTAGATATTGGCACGTATTTTGATGCAAAGCGGGTCCAACGGCGGACATCATTTTGACCCAAAATTATGATTTTCTCTCTGTTCCAAAATTTAACTTTTGGACAGGTGTTTCCTAGGCATATCTATTATTCCAAACTCGTTCGTGATGTTTGTTGCAGCATCCGGAGTCATCTGCAGGATTTGGCTTTTCTTGCTTCGTTTATTTGTCTGTTCGAGCTACTGGATTATTCTCTTTTGCACATAACCTCAGACAAGATACCTTACCATATTTACTGCTTACATTTAGTTGCATTTATTTCAGTTATTGTATCTATATGTCTTATTTCTTATTTTCTTCTTTCTTGTGGACTTAGAGTTAAGAGACTTCCGTTAATAGAGTGCATGTCATTAACTTTGTCACGATTGTATCACGATTTGTATGTGAGTTGTGAGTATCATGTAGTGGTCACTTGCATGTTGGCTGATCACCCGTGCGCATGCGTAGGAATAACTGTCAATAGATGCATGTTAGAAGACTTGACAGTTATCTATTATAAAATCGTGTTGTGGAAACGACACGTGTTGGTGTGTCGTGGTTACGATGCATGTACAATATCATTGGGGGGAGGGGACAGGTATTAGCGTAGGGGCTATATTTATTTTTATACACATTTTGGGCTGATAGGGACTCTTATGAGCACTACCTTCTGCCCCGGGGCCGATAGCGACTCTGAGGAGCGCTACTTACTGCCTATGGCCGATAGTGACTCGGATGAGCACTACTTACTGCCACTCTTTATTTACTCTGCTGATCCTACAGCCCCTGCGTAGAACGTTGTCCTCAAAATGCATATCACATAGATGGTTAGGGTCCCCATTGTCTTACAGATTTATAGTAGTTACTTATGCAGTTATACATGGCATGTTCTTTCTGTATCTTGTTACGTCCCTCTGAGGACCTGGTGATCTGTTCAGGTGTGTGCTTTCATGGTTTACTGCAGGTGTTCTAGCCAAAATTGTGGTCTTCTCCATTCCTTCGAAGATGATCGCTCTTGGTTCGTCTTGATATTTTTATGGATCATTTTTTTGTATACTTTATCTCATTTTGATAGTTGGTAGTGGACTTTGTCTCCGCCCAACGATTGTACCATAAATATTCAAGTTGATTTTTATTATTATTCTTTTCATTGTGGATGAGATTTAGTTTATCTTGGATTACTATATTATACAGCTTATGTATACATATGATTTTCTATATATTGGAGTAGACTTCGTATGTATGCAGCTGACATGATTACGTTACTAGTCCTTATATTTTGGGACTGGGGCGTTATAACTATAATTGGGTTCAATTCTGGAAAGAGTAAACTGCTGGGAAAGATTCGCTTGAGAGTCCAAATCGTTGATCTTCGTACAAAAGTCACATGTTATGTGATTGACTGTCACGTCTCCTATAACATATTGTTAGGGAGGCCGTGGTTGCATGAACATAACATTATTCCATCTACTCTTCATCAGTGCTTTAAGTATGTGGATGATAATAGGGTTATTAAGTAGAAAGTTGTTGACCTTAATCCTTTCTGAGGTGTCGAAGCCTACTATAAAAATTCCAGGATATACAAAGAAGAGTACATAAAGGTCGTGCTGGATATGGACATGAAAGAAGACCAAAATGATGATCCATATGAGGTCTTGGTAATCCCACTCAAAGGACACACTTCTCGTCCTTCATCATCTCAAATGCTGACTATCAATCTTGCCGCTCATACTGAAAAAGTGGAGCAAAGGGAGCTCACGTCTTCTGAGCCTCTTGTTATCAACCTTTGTCGTAACAAGTCTACTACTTCTCTTTCTCCTCCTCTTGTTAGCTACCTGGCAGTGTCTTTAGCCAAGGTTGAAAATGTTATTGTAACTATTGAAGCAGTGAAAGATATCAATAAGGCAATGTCTCCTTTGCAATATATTGATGTCACTTTTTACGTACAACATTACTTAGAAATTCTAGATAATTTTGAACATCTCACCTTAGGAGCAATTCAACCTCTCCAGGATGAGATATCATTTGAACTAGTATAAAACTTATTCTTCGTAGTTCCTTCTCGGACCGATAATGAACATCCAATTCTCTTCAACAGAGAACGTAACCAAAGGGCTATACTCGACAACGATTCTAAGAATGATGATTGTGGAAGAATACAACTACATCGTTATAGTCAACAATCCAAGAATATCATTCAGAAAATGGGTTACAATTTTAGGTCTGAACTTAATGAAGGTAAAGGTAGACAAACTCCTATTCGACGACCCGACATGAAAGAAAGGTCATCAAAATATTATAACAAAACTAAACATAGGTTAGCTACACTACGCCGATCACAACCCCAGATTTGAGTCAGACGAAGAGATACGATCTCACTTTTTCGATTCCTATTCATGGGTTTCAGACACCAGTATAGGGGATGTCCATCGACTGACTCTATCCGTCATTATGGTGACAACTATATTTCCAAAAGAAGATGATGACTTCACCGAGACCTATGAGAATAAGCCTTGGGCACAATGGATGGATACTCAATGGAAACTTTGCTTCGAACAACGTGAACCACCTACTAGGGATGAATTGATCCAGGTCGATATCGAAGACGAAGCTTCTCCAAGGCCTATTTTCATCAGTAAAAGCCTTCCTGAAGGAGACAAACAAAAACTGATCTAGCCTATTAAAGAGTACATTGACATATTTGCCTGGAGCTATGAAGATATGTCAAGACTAGATCCTCACATCACTACTCATAAGCTTAATATTTTGCTAAATGCTAAGCTTGTTAAACAACAACAACGAAAATTTCGACCTGATATGATGGACGCTGTAGAAGCTGAAGTCAAGAAGCTCATCGTCTTCGGCTTTATTAGGGAAGAACAACATCCTGACTGGGTGGCTAATATCGTCCCGGTTATGAAGAAAACATGAAAAGTTCAAATTTGCATAGACTTCAGGGACCTCAACGCAGATTGTCCCAAATATGAATTTTCTCTTCCAATTATCGATGTCATGATCGACAATACCTACGAGTTCGAACAAATATCTTCCATGGACAGATTCTATGGTTATAGTCAGATCAAGATAAATCCTGAAGACAAAAAGCATACGTCCTTCTGTACTTCTTTGGGAGTCTACTGCTACACGGTCATGCTATTCGGTCTCAATAACGCTGGTGCCACCTATCAGAGGGCCATGAGAACTATTTTCCATAAACATTTACGAAAAATAGTCGAATGTTATGTCGACGATATTGCGGTCAAGAGTCGTTTAAAGGAAGATTACATCCAAGACCTGAAGACTATCTTCAATCTAACGTGTCAACATCAACTCAAGATGAATTCTACCAAGTCATTCCTGGGTATCACTAGTGGCAAATTTCTCGGATTTGTTATTACCTTTAAGGGTATACACATTGACTCCGAAAAAGTCAAAGCCATTTAAGAGATGCGTCAAGGTTTCCAAGGATAACTTGCCTATATCAATAGATTCATCTCAAATCTCTCTAGATGCTTCAGATCGTTCACTCAATTAATGAAGAAATTTGGACTAATAAATGTCAGCAAGCATTTGAAGACATTAAGCGGTACTTGATGAACCCTCCAGTTATGGCTCCTCCAATCACTTGAATATCCTTCTTGATGTACGTTCGAGCAATAGGTCATTCTCTCTGTGCCCTTCTAGCCCAGAAGAACAATGAAGGCCATAAGTAAGCAATCTACTATCTCAGCCACACAATGGTCAATATTGAACACCAATACAGCCCCGTAGAAAAAGAATGCTTAGCCTTGATGTTCGATGTCCAGAAGATGCGTCATTACATCACAGGCCAAACCATCCATGTCATCTCCAGAGTCAATCCTTTGTGAGTTCTGATGAAAAATACTAGTACACTCAATTCTAGAATTGCTACCTTGCGATGCTGTTAGTACAGTATGATATGATCTATGTACCGCAGAAGTATGTCAAGGGTCAAGCCCTAGTTAATTTCCTGGCTGCTCATCCAATTCCTGAAACTTCAAAACTCTATGATGAATTCCTGACGAAGCTTTAAAGTCTAATACGACTTAAGAAGGAATACTCGCTTGGCGTTTATTATTTGATGGTGCATCTAGAATCGAACCTAAGGATATTATCATCGCTGAAGTAGGGGTTTTCCTTGTATCCCTAGAAGGTCTAGTCATTCAGAAAGCGTATTATCTAAACGAGCAATGTTCCAACAATGTTACTGAATATAATGCCCTACTTATCGGTCTCTAGTTAGCTAAACAGTTGGATATCGATTATCTAGAAGTATATGGAGACTATAAACTGATTGTCAACCAGGTTAGAGACATATATGAAGTCCGCCACCAAGATCTCATTTCCTACCAAGAAGTAACAGTCAGACTAGCTTTATCATTCAAAGGTTTCTTTATTAAATATGTACGTCGAACATGCAATATAGAAGTCGATACACTCGCTAATCTAGCACCATTGCTAGTTGTTCCTTTGAAAGGGCAACAATTAATTGTCATCGCCAATCGAGAATTATTCTGCATCGAGAATAATTTAAATATTAAATTCAGTAATGCGGTCAAAATTTGTACTACTAGTGAAGACTGGAGGACACCCTTCATCGACTTTGCAGTACATGACATTTTGCCAGAAAACCCTAAAGAAACAACGACAATTCGTCGTCACTTCGATTCTATTATGATCACTCGTCCAAGATATTCTACCGTCAATTATTTGACAATATGCTTCTACGCTGTCTCGTGGGTAATAAGGCAAAACAGGTATTTTGTGAAGCTCACGATGGTGTTTGTGGTGCACATCAGCCTGATCCTAAGTTATAGTACCGTATTAGACATGTGGGATACTATTGGCCCACAATGGTGGCGGATGCCATTGAGTATGCAAGGAATTACAGAGCAAGTCAAATTTATGCAAACTTTATACACCAGCCGTCAGAGTTCTTACATCCAGCCGCAACATCTTGGCCCTTCGAAGCTTAGGGCATGGATGTTATTTGTCCTATCAACCCGCCATCATCCCGAGGACATCGGTTTATCCTGGCTATAACCAATTATTTCTCAAAATAGACAGAAGCCTTTCCCCTTGCTGAAGTCAAGACAAGCAGTGTCATCAGTTTCATCAAGCATCACATGATCTATCGATTCAGCGTTCCTCGAAGAATCATTCATGACAACTGACCTCAGTTCATGAGTTAGGCATTTACTCGATTCTGTAATGATATTCTAAATAATATTGCTTCTACAGCTTATAATCCCACAACCAACGATTTAGCGGAATCGTTTAATAAGACAATCATCAAGCTTCTCAAGAAATTCTTTTCCGCCAATAAACACAATTAGAGCGAAAAGCTTAGGGAATGCCTATAGGCATACCGTACTACTGTACATACCCCGATGGGTTGTACATCCTTCTCTCTAGTGTATGGATGTGAAGCTGTCTTACCGTTGAAGATTCAAATTCCATTCATGTGGATAGCTATTACCAATGAACTAACAGTAGAAAACAATGATCGCCTTCGGCTTCAAGAACTTGAAGTGCTCGATGAGAAACGACTGCTAGCTCAACAGCACATTGAGCTATATCAAGCTCACTTCTCAAAAGCTGTCAATCATAAAGTCAAAGTGTGAGTTTTTCAAAAAGGCGAGCTAGTCCTTACTGTCATACGTCCTATGACTATGACGCACATGAGTAAAGGCAAGTTCGAGCCAAAATGGGAGGGTCCCTACGTCATAAGCAAAGTCTTCTCTAACATAGCTTACCAGTTGACCGGGATGGATGATCAAATAGCAATGATGCCTATCAACGGCCAATTTCTAGAGAAATACCATGTTTAAAAGTATGTATTATATTTTCTAACAAATATTGTACACACACAATCTTTGAATTATTATCTTTTATTCACTCCTTCGTGAATAAACCCATAGATAATAAGTCCTTAAAAATCCCCAATACAGTCTAATCCAGATCTTATGGCACATCCTCAAAAGATTAACCCATAACATCCACCACAACATATCATCACAACATCATCGTTTGAAACCCAGTCATTTTAAAAAGATATCTTATTCTTGAGCCCCAGTTGGTTTAAGAATAATCAACAGATATACGAATTCACGTTCACATTACCTCTGTATTCTATTATCTGTGCCAACGACTGGTCACGTCCACATTACCTTATATAATGTCGTTGTTTGCAAAAACAAAAAGTGTTTTTATTACAAACTTCAAAGAATCGTACACGAGTACAATGAATTCTGGGGAAGTACAACTGTAGGAGTCCGGTCTTGAATGACGACCGCTTTTTCCCTTTGACGAGGCAATTGTGGATAGAAGCAAGCTTGTCACTGTGTCTCAGAGCTTCTGTTGACGAGAAATCTTCTGTATGGCTTGACCGTATAGAAGTATCGACAGAACTTCAGCTTCGATTAACGGTTGAAAAACATGCTCTTGAGAATTGTTGATTGTAGAAGATGAAAGTGCGATGAGTGCTCCAACTATAGCCCTCCACTCCGTGTCTGTATGTTGGGGGAGTGGAGCTCTATTTATAGAGCCAAGAGATAACCACCTGACAGTTATCCAAAGTAGACACCTTTTTTCGGATAGGGGCCTAAGCCACTGGGCGCCATTTTTAAGCAGGGGTACCTATTGACATGTGGCGCCTATGTGGAATAGGCGCGTGGTCATGGCCAAGTGATGGGCACATTCTTTAGGAAATTCGGAGTAGTAATATGCTACGTAGATTTATAGATGTCAGCAAGGAACTGAGTACTTTGAGAAAGGCGCCCAAGGAAGTAGGCACATAGAAAAGTTGAGCACCTAGTAGCAGTAGGCGCCTAAATTGATCAGGGCACGTCAGAGAGATGGGCACCTGAATGTATAAGGAGCCTAGGAGAACATAAATCCTAAAAGTAATGGGCGCCTAAGAATGTTAGGCGCCTAAGAAACAGTGGACGCCTAAGTGTGCTAGGCACCTAAGAAAGACAGAATTTTAAGCGCCTACAAGACCCCCTTTAAAGTTTTCAAACTTGAGTGCCCAAACGTTTGAAATACTTTGAATCATGGCGCATATTAAATGCAATGAAATATGCCCAGAATCCTAAGAGATTTTGTCTTTTCAGTTACTGTGAGATTGCCTCAAGAACTGAAGTGGCGCCTAAACATCTCAAGCGTCTATAAATAGGCCGAGTGAGAGGTTTCTCTTTTCTTTACTCTCTCATTTCTTCCCCAGCTCTTCATCTCATCTTCTCCTTAATTCTTAAGGCAACTGCAGCAATGGCTATCACTACCACATTTCTAGTTTGAGTGTATTTTTATCATTTTGAATTTAATATATAATTATTTTAGAATTAATATATATTTATTGGAATGGTGTGATTTAAATATTATTTAATTAATTTCCATGTGTTGTGATTAGCCCTAACCTAGATTGGACCTAACCTAGATTAGTCATAGCTAGTCTTAGTGAGCCATGGTTAGTATTAGTTAGTTATGATTAGTTTTGGTTAAGTCATGATTAGTTAGAGCTAAATAGGATGTAACTTGACTAGTGTGAAACCCTAGGTTTTGGACCATTGATTAGACTAGATTAAAGGAGAGCCCTTGATCTATCCTAAATCCCTAACCCTAGACTTCCTTGGTCGGCCACTAGGGATCCACCCCACCCCTATTTAATGTCTCTCAAAGAATAGTTGCCTCTTTTGTTCATCCCTTCATTTTTCAAGAGCAAGGTTTGTTCTTCATTTCAATCCTTCCTATTTTAATCAATATTTATCCATTTCCATTCAAACTTCTTGTATTGTGACCTAATTTCTGTTCTCCTACTATTGGTGGAGGCTAATAACAGTTTTGGGCTACTTTGGAGCTTTGGGCTAGCTAGAAGGAATCTCTATTGTTGAAGCTTTCTTGAGGAAAGAGCACCCATAGGTAACTCCTTATTCCCCTAATAGATTTTTGATTTCTTGGCATGGATGCATAGCCCTAGGTGTCCTCTAACTGTAGGAATAGGTTTCGTGTCATTTTGTGTCCTTTACTTGTCCGTATCGGACACGTACCAGTCTAGGTACATTGGTGTTCGACGAAATACCACAGTGGACATTTCGATCCTGTTTTTGTAATATTTTTGAATAAGAAAATATGTTTTCATGTGGCTTATGGATTTCTACATGATTGAACATGTATCGAGTCCATTTCGTGTCAGACTGGACTCGTGGACATGCCCGGGCGCGCGTGGACAGCACTGTCCTGCTACCCGCAGGGTCGTGTGACTCATTCTAAACACGTGGACGTGTGTCCTTCGACACAGGGCTTGGGGCAATGTCTGACATGACACCCCCAAGGCCACGTGTCCATTGAGTTCGTGTCGAGTGAGAGATTCGACCCGCTCTGGACACGGACACGCAGTTGACTGAACCAGTTCGTGTGCTATTTGATTGTGTGGTTTGGACACTTTCGTGTCCTATTTTGGACACAACATTAAATGTATGACACGAACACATAATTGTTATTAATTACCAACCAATTACCTAGCCTTTTACTGTTATTTCAATGTATGAATGGGAATTTTCCTATTGACTGATACTGTCGGGTATCAGTGCATTTGTGCACTATTCTTCTATTACAATTACCTTTAAATGTTTTTATCATGTAATTAATGTGGTTTAATTATGGTTATATGTTGATAACATGTTAGGATAGGTTGGCAAGGAGTTTTAGTTTCACATTCACTTTCGAATGGGTTAGTTTATATCATGTAGTGATTCCTTCCTATTGAATGTTTCATTTAATTGAACCTGAGATTATGATTTTCGAATTCCTAAGAATTTAGCATCTAAATGTGTTACACTGTAGTGAACTTAACCTGAGATTTTTGTTGCATATCCTGAGATTGATGGAATAGGACTGAGACACGTTTTCTGTCACTTGAACCCCTACACACATAAGAACTTGAGAATTGGGTTTCCTAAAGCCATATAGGTTGTTGGGTACAGAAAGTATCAGGGAACTGAACATGGGTTCATGTGAACCTGGGAATGTTCATGCTACATTCAAACTGAGAAACCACTTTGCTATTTCACTAATCCTGAAACACTGAAACACTAAAATCGAATGCTCACACCTATAATTGAACCTGAGTTTACATGTTAAACTGTTGAACCTATAAACTAAAACTGGATTAACCCCCATGCTTTCCTATACACAGAACATATATACACACACATACTGAAATCTGATTTCCTGAGATTGGAACCACTATTCAGTCACTCACACACACAGGTTGATTCCTAGACACTCACACAAGTCTAAATTCCTGAGAAACTATGGTTGCACACACTGTTTTGGTGAACCAGGGACACTTGATACTCTATGTACACACTGTCTCCTATTTTTGTCATATGTTTAGAGACACACTATAACACATACACACATTGATTAGTATTTAGCTATTCACACACACACAAAAGCATTTGACTGTCACACGGTCCCACTCTTGCACAAGTTAGCACATTATTTCAGTCCTTTTGTACACACGCTAATTTATATCTTGTTACACACACACACCACTGAGACACTATGTTACACTGTTTTAATTCTATATCTTGAGAACTAATGTGCTATCAGTTACACACCTATCTAAACGCACACACACATGCCACACTCATTGACCACACTCTCATGTTCCTGTCACACACAGGAAACACATATACACACACACATTGCCTTGATTATATATCCCCCTCTCTATATATATGTAATATATATCTAAATATATGAATGTGCAAATAAAGATTCCTTTATATATATATATATATATATATATATAGTGTATGAGTTTTGGCCTATATGTGATAGGGCCTATAGCCTATAACCAAGGTACATAGCCTATGGTACTCTTATGTGGTCTTGTGTATATGAAATGTACACTTGTATATAGTCATATAGACTTGTGTATGGTGTATACTATCTAGGGTAGACTGGTTAGGCCTAGTGAGACTTCATTGATTCTAGGTTGACCTAGTTGACCTAACTTTGACTTATAATTGACTGAAGTTAACCAGGGTTGACTTTGGTCTAGGATTGACCTAATATCATGTAGACTGCATCATAGTATCTTACTTTATTAGCTGGACATGTTGTGACTTGTACTGTTCTGATTAGGAGCCAGACACCACTCCTCAGGTAGTATTTCATACAGACGTTCGGGATATCAGGCGAGTACATTCTCTGACCGTTTCATACTTGCTAGGAGTATTTTTTTGCTCTAGATTACTTTACTTGATGCTGACACGATGGAAACACGGATTAGTACTATATGGATCTTTTCATACGATGTTATCCCCCTCGGAAGCATCAGATACATCATGTCATGTGTGTTTCACTTTCATCATGTATTCTTGTGCTTTCACCATTCATGTGCACTCTCGTGATTCATGTACTCTCATGATCACGAAGCCCCCATGTTTATATTCATGTACACCCATTTATGGGCCCCATGTGAATCTCATGTGCAATAACATAACTTGAACGGATCCTTGTGTATTGATTGGGGTAAGGGGGAGTATAAATAGTCATGTGGACAATTTCCAAAGTAGTGTAGTCATGTACAAACTCTTATGTTTATTATCAAGCCGTTCACATGTCTAGCTTGTACTCTAAATCACTAGTTCACTGTAGCTTTTTATTATAGTAGATATTTCATTACAGCCTTCTCTTTACTTCATGTATATTCTTCAGCGTTTCATGTATCTTACTCTATTGCCTGTATTTTATTCCTGTCATGATATGAACTGTGTGAGATGTACTGTGCTCGCTCCAGTCCTGACTGGACCTGTTGAAATATTACAGATGACTTCGAGGAGCTGTGTCCCACCTATTACGGAGCAGGCTTAGACGACTCACTCGAGCTGGACCCTCAGGAGGACCCAACACTTTCTGATGACACTACCCCTATAGTCTAGGCTAGTTAGCTAGGCTAGTTCTATTATTTTTCATGTTATGATACACGTATATATATTGGAGTTGTACTCTGGATTTGTGGAGATGTTTATCTTAGATTTCAGTTATCTCTCTATCTTGTATTATCATCTGTGGATTCTAAGTTTCATCTATTCTATCGTTTCGTACTTTCTTTCCTAGCTGTGATTGAGTTGTACTTATTTATGTCACCTCCATTCGGAGTGTATAAACTGTACAGGTACCTTATAAACTGTTAGATGTATGTGACCTAGGACAGCGTTCTACCGTCGACACTGCAGCGTAGGCTGGACGTACCCATGTCTCGTGCCCTTACACTGAGTGCGGGTCGTGACACGTTTTTAGTGGTGGCCCATGCAAGTCGAGTTTATGTAGTGGTATTCGAACTAGAGTATCACTACAACCTGCAGTAGGATTAGGATATTTTTGGAGGTACTCAATCACATTAGGAAAAACTCTTGACTGAATTCTTGTCATCTAAGTTTCTGTTGAAGATTGCTTCCTTGAAATAACTGTCCTCCCTTGAATTATCGTTTCTTTCTCAGTATTAATTCCTTGTTTGATCTATCTCCCGGATGGTGATTGAGACACGATCGCATCGCTCTGGCATAGCAGACGCTGGTGAGAGGTCTACCACCCTTCGCCCGATTGTGGACGCTAGGACCACAGCACCTCCTGTTTCTGCTCATATAGGAGCGTCTGTAGCTTTTGGGAGTGTACCTCCACCTGTCCGGAGGTCTTCCCTCGTCATTCCGGATACATTCCAGCAGCAGTTACCTTCAGGGGCAGTGGCTAAGATGTTTACCCTTTTCCAGCGATTCCTGGAGGCTCAACAGCAGATGTAGCAGAGTCAGTCTGCTGATCTCCGACAGAGCGTACACGATACCCACCAGTTGGTCAGGACGACAGTAGAGCTGGTGGCTGCTCAGCCACTGGAAGGTTAAATTCAGCATCAGTATCAGCAGTGGCCTGTTCAGCAGCACCTTCAGGGTCAGGGACGTACATATTTCTACCAGGCATCCAGACAGCAGCAGGACGCTAGGTACAACTTCTGCAAGAAGGCAGGCCATGGGTGGAACGACTGCAGGATGAGGCTTGGCAGGTGTTTACTTTGTGGTTCAGCGGGGCATCGGTGTAGGGAGTATCCCAGGAGCCAGACAACAATGACCCATGTAGCAGCAGGAGCTAGGGCTCCGACAGAGCAGTCGAGGGGACCACCATTACAGGTGCAGCAGACCCCTAGATAGCAGCAGATTACCAGTTGCCTTTTTTGTAGGAAACCAGGGCACGATTGGAGTAAATATCGGATGAGGTTAGGCAAGTGCCTACTTAGTGGAGCTTCATATCACCAGTTAAGAGAGTGTCCCAAGAATCCTGGACGGACAGCTCAGAGAGCAGGAGCGAGGGCTCCGGTAAGCTAGCATGAGGGACTACCCTTTCAGACTCAGCCGTAGAGATTCGTACAACATCAAGCTGGAGGAGGCCAGCAGAGACGAGCCTACGCTATGGCAGCTGAGAGTGCACAGGCAGTGGGAGAGCTTATCGCAGGTTCTGTTCATCTCAATTCCGTTCCTTGCCATATTTTAACCATCTCGAAATTCAGTTCCAACAGATCTTGCTTATCGTTCTTATTCGTAGATAAATCCGATTCTTGGTATTCATTGTCGATTTAATTTTCTGCCAAGATAAATCATATGGGCTAGGTCACCTCAGTTATGGGATCTAGGATCTTCGATGGTCGTGTTAGCTGGCATAGTGAGGACATATAGTCAGATTTTGGACGTATTTCTCGGGTGTAGGAATTTAAGGTTTTCGCTGTAAAGCATGCGACAATGCGAAAATTTTAAATACCATGATTCTAGTGGTATGTACCTTAGTCAAGAACTCTGTGATTATCGTAGCCTTGCTCACTAGCATGATGAAGACTCTGAGTAACATAATTTTGGACAGACGCATATGATTATCAGATTATATCTTGAGAAGTTTTTTTTAAAAATATGTCATCTCTATCATACCGTTCTGTTGTTATAAAATTGTATTCCATCAAATAACTTAGGAGTAGGGATATTTTAGTTTTGTAGAACTTATTTATATGTAGTTCTTTCATAGTGTAATGATATGACGACTTGCAGGGTGTCTGTACCCTAGAGATGGTAGTTAGCATTGGTATTAGAATAATAATCCATTATAGATGATTCCCCTGACCAACCAATTTCTATATAGGATGTTAGAATGTCTTACGCCTTGATGATTTATTATTTTTCCCCTTACTCTTTCCAGTAAGGCACCCATGACCTTCGTGTCCTACTCGTGTTTGCCATTAAAATCTTTTGATGTAATTTCAATACAAACAGAACAGTGTTACAATATAGGACTTTAGACGTAGTCCTAGGAGTACACTTTTGTTTATCTGGGTCCCTTGTGCCGATGGAGCGAGTGGTAATGCGTTGACTCCGTTGACGAGCTGACGACGGTTATCTGTTCTCTGAAGGTTTGGATTGCTCTGGGTACTGGAGCTTGCTGAGAGGAGGAAGACGTTGAGTGTCTGTATCTGCCTCTCTGGTGGTATGTTCGTTCGTATGTGTATCTCTGTGTATAGAAGAAGGAAATGATTCCTCTATTTATAGCTGGGCAGGTTGGCTGCTCATGCGCGTATATGTAGGATACGCCGGTGCGTGGGGATGCCACGTATTGATTGCTGATGGAGGTATATGGGTGATGCGCCCTGATCGAGGGGTTGACTTCTTTACGTTGCTGATGTGAGCTGGCACGTAGCAGAGGAGAAGATCTTTCTGTTGCTGAGATCTTGGATGAGTTGAGTCAAAAGACATGTGTCATCGACCCATGGCTCGGAGATCTCGGATTTGATGGAGAGAATGATTTGGTAGGATGTGCCTAGGACTGGGCGCATGAGGAGACTTTGGCTCGTAACCTTTATGAGTCACGAACCATTCTGGGCGCATGGCTTTTGAGGCGCATGCAGGCGACTTTCCTTCTGTCTTTTGGGATCAGAGAACAGTCTGGGGCGCATGGCTTTTGAGGCGCATGCAGAGTTTCAAATAGAGACTTTTCTTCTGTCTTTAGGGATCAGTGAAGAGTCTGAGGCGCATGGCTTTTGAGGCGCATGCAGATTTGGACGCATGGCTGCAGAGGCGCATGCGGGTGGTTGAGTGGCCACGTGGCAGTAGCCGTCGGGGTAAAGTCATGATGATGCTGACGTTGCCGATGCTTCGTCTTCTGAAAAAGCTGCCGACTGTTCAGACTTTGGGAGATGTGCTGCCAACTCTGTCAGTTCAGCATTTAATGTTTTTGACATTCGATGGACAGCTGAGGAGGCGCATCGATTGGCGTTCCACTGGGTATGGGGACGCATGGGGGGATGCGCCCGGTTGAAGGCGCATGGTGATTGCTGCGCCTGACTGGATCTTTCCTTTATGGAAGTTTTCCTTTGTACAGCCTTCTCTAGACATGTAATAGACTTTTATGTATGAAATAAAAAGTTCTCTTTCCATGTCTATATTTGCTGCTTTTGTTGTTTTGTCCGAGCACTGACGTATAGATTGTCTGATGCATGGGCCTTCTAGTTGTGAATTTCCATGCTTCTACAAGACCCCTTTCAAAGTTTTTAAAACTTTTGGATAAGTTTTGAAATACTTCGAATAAGAAGCATGGAGGTCAGGGCACATGACTGTTGGGGCGCATGCCTGTTCGGGCGCATGCTACTCTCAGTTAATGTATATGATGATGCCTCGGTAACCGAAAAGATTAATGATGATCTTTTGGTTTTGTTTGTTGTTATCTCTTCACAGAACCCGAGGCGACGACTGAGATCACACATCATCGGGTCACGCGTGCGACCAAGCCCTATAAATAGGCAAGAGATGGAGTGAGGGAGTTCTTCTTCTCCTTGCTTTTGCTTTCTTTAGAGTTCTTCTTCAAAAACCCTAACTTTTTCTTCTTGAGAGAATGGCTCCCAAGACACCTCGTGGCGGTGCCGGCAAGGGAAAGGAGCCGGTGGAGTATGCCGAGGGGGATGCCCCTATCACCATTGTGACTCCGGCCGACGTTCGCCCTGCTGTGACGGGTGGGGGTCATCTTTTCTACTACTTTCTTTGTTCAGGCAGTCCTTGGATCATGCGACTGAGTTGACAACTCTCTTCTGCCGACGTGCATGGACCACTGTCCTCATCGAGGTTTCACCCCGCCAACGTGCATAGGTTTAGGCCTTTATCATGCACCGAGGTTTAACTGCGGACGTGCATGGGTTCACACCCTAAATGCGCCGAAGCCTTTGCTAAAGCGCATGGGTTTATGCCCTGATGATGTGCCGAAGCCTTTCACCGAGGCGCATGGGTTTACACCCAAATGATGCGCCAAAGCTGAGGCGTATGGGTTTACACCCTGGTGATGCGTCGAAGCTTTGGCACACTTTGTCTTTTTGCCTGACCTTTGATTTTTGTTGTGCCAGTATCGATGACGATTCCGCTGCTGAATGAGGTCCTTCTGGATGCCTCCCTTTTGTCAAATGGGAGTTGATTTTGACGAGGCTGTTGTCAATCCTGCCAAGGGTGTTATCTTACAGGATCAACGTCCTGAAAGGGTGCTGCAGATCCAGAACCAGTTGCCGACTTTCCTCCAGAGTATAATGGAGAGCAAAAAATTGAAATCTGCTGAATCCGGAGATGTGACCTTCTTGAGACCCGCCTTTTTGTTTGGTGACTGCCTGATCTCCACGGAAGCGAAGATACTGAAGGTCAAAGAAGACTGGTTCTGTTCAGCAAAAGGCATGGTGCTGTACATGCGATAACTCGATCGCCAGTTGCCGCTGACAGCCTTCTATCGTCTAGCTTCGAAGAGAAGGATGTCCTGGGATCTTACTCCTTCTCAGGGAGGGGCTATAGGAGGTGCTCTTTCGATTGATGCTACCTCGAATCAAAGGGATACCCTATCTGCTTCATGAACCAGTCCCTCGTTCAGTTGTCGAACTTTGCGTCCCGGGAGCCTCTTCAGTGAGGTCCCAACCGACACTTTTACCTTCAATGCTCCAACCTTCGCGAGCCGGATGTTGACATCGAAGGTTGTGTACCCGAAAGGTGGATTTAGGGTCGAAGGTTGGTGTCATCACATCTCGAGGTGGGACGAGTTGACCACTTGGGTGCTTTCGAAGTTCAAGGCCGAGCTTCAGGAGATTGGGCTGACAGCCGCCATCCGTGCCATGCAGGCTGGCGTGGATCTCAATAAGCCTATGTTCCTTGCACTCTTGGAGTTGTTCAATACCCAGACTGGTACCTTTTACACTCCCATGGGGGAGTTGGGGTTGGCTCTCCACGAGATGTACGAAGTGTCCAAGCTTCCCTGGGGCTCAGAGCCGTACGAGGAATATTTTCCATCAAATGAAGAGATCCAGGTCCTGGAAAATAAGAACTCGGAGATGATGGCCGTCTTCAAGGAAGTGGCGAGCCACCATTATTTGATGCATCGGAAGGACAAAGTCAAGACTCAGCCTCATGTGACTGCTTGGAGGGATTATATTTTCAAGCAGGATTTGATGGATCCTTCGAGGATCCGGTTTACGACTCCGCAAGGGCTGAAACCTGCGGAAGTAACTTCTGAGATAAGCCGGCTGGACGAGAGGACTCCTCGTTCCAATGAGGATGGTGAGAACGCGTATAGCTGCTTCTGGCATTGTGCGCACCGGATGTCGTCTAAAGCGGTGCTGACATCATACTTGATGATATGGCTCCGAGATTGTGTGTTTGTGGACGGATCTGGTGCCGTAGAGAGGGTACATCGGAACCTCATTTTACCTGCCGTGAAGTTGGCCTTTGGACGACCTTTAGCTCTCCTCCCCGCGATGGTGTGTAACCTGTTGCGGGGTTTGAGGTCTTTTGCTGACGATGTGATCCACGAAAAAGGAAACAACGACAACTTTCTCCGGGCCGAGCTGCCCTTCCATTATCTTATGGGATGGCTGATTTTGCATCATCCGAATGTGATGAGTCCCGGTCCGGAGGAGGATCATGTTGAAGGAGATGCCTTCATCCGCCGCTTCTACAAGAGAAAGTGGTTATACACTGGCGTTCCCGTTTGCAGGAGGGTTTTGTCCCACCTTCAGGGGTGGAAGATTGTCAAGGTTGGCTCCATCTTCAAAGATTTCGAGGCCGATCTAGATTTAGTTGACTCGGGCAAAGATGCGATTACTTTGCCAAAATGGGATTTCCGTTGGTTGCAAAGCATTCGGCCTTCTCACCTGGTCTACCACAACCAAAATAGATATTATCTGGAGCCATATCTGCCCAGCCGGTTCGCTCGCCAGTTTGGCTATACTCAGCTAATGCTACGGAATCCCAGTAGCAGTCTGGGGTTCATCGGTAGTTTGCTGGACGGAGCCCGGGGCTGGCAATATTACAATGCCGGGTGTACTGGTGTCCAGTTTACGGTGCCCGTTTACAACCCACGGCCACAGATCCTGTATTCGGCCGCCAAGCTGTATTGCACTATGAATACTGCGTCTCCTGGTTATGACAGGGAGACTAGTTTCATCGTTGGAACTCAGCTGGCGGCCACGGCGAATATGTTGATGGCAGCCCGATCATATCGTGCACCAGAATTGGTGGGATATCGGGCTGCTGCTGCAGCACCAGCGAAAGATCCGTCTGTTGGGAAGAGACGGGCCGACACAGAAGCCGATTCTTCTGTACCAAAAAGGCCGAGAAGGACGTCGACTCCAAAGGTTATAGGAGTGCCATTTGAAACGCCAGCGAGATCTGCTGAGGTAAGGCGTCCTCTGTAATTCGGGTCCATCTTGTCACTTTGGTGGCTTATGCTTTTCTTCTTTATAGGGATCGAAGAAGAAGACCCGTGTTCCAAAACCGGGTGTTAGTAAACCGAAGAAGGTGGCAAGCTCTTCTGATGAGCGCATTCCACCGATGATAATGTCTCCCGTGGAGGGGAGTCCCGAAGATGTTCCTGCGGAGATTTCAGTATCTCCTGACTTTGTTGAAAGAATTACGGAGGTTGCAACAACTTCCGGGAAGGTACAATCTGCCGTGGAGGCTTTGGACGTTGAGGGTCCTACGGACTCGAGGCATCCTAATGATGAAGTGGATTGGAGTTCGTCGCCTTCCAATGACGTCCCTCCAGCGTTACAAGAGTCTGTTGTAGGGGCAACAGATATGGTCGGAACAGAGGAGAGGGTTGATTTCCCTCCTTGTCATGATGAGGGGAGATCGGCAGTATCATTGCCGAGTCCTACCCCAGCCTCACCCGTGGAAGTTGAGGTGGCTACCGATCAGGCGGTAGCGACAGATCCTGTCCCTGCAGAGGGACTTGAAAAGGATGAGACTCATCTGCCAGTCCTGTCTCCCGGGGCGGGCCAGGAGATGAGTGTTGATCTTTCCGTTCTGCCAGGGAAGGTACTGACCGCTGATAGGATGTTGGGGGCAGAAGAGGTGGCTGTTGACGTCGGTGGTTCTTCCGAACTTGAGAAGGGTAAGGTTGTGGAACCCTCTGTTGCTCCTCCTACTTGGGGTACTATTTCGACGCCTGTGCCGGCTTCTTCTGTTCCTTCGGCTCCTCGGGCTAGCAGCCCAGCCCCTGTTGATGAAGAGCCTATTGATGCTGAGGTTCCAGCCTCGCGGGTGAGGTTGGCGGATCTTCTTCCGGTCTGCTAACTACAGCAGCTCCTCCAACTCCTGTTATGACGCCGCAGGTGCTGGCGGACGCAGATGAATATGTGAAATTCATCGTTGAGGGAGTGTATAAAATGCTTCAGAGGGGTGTATCTGCGGTGATGGATGCCAACGGGAGTTTTGCGACGGCAAGAACTCTGGCAATGCCTTATATCGAGCTGATCCGTATTCACCAAGGCCACGACCATATGGCCGAGATCCTAGAGGCTTCGGTGATCGAGCTGGACCTGCGGCTCATGGAACTTTAGCACATCCAGCGAAATGACCTTTCCGTCTTGATAGATACGGAGAAGGAGAAGTTGATCGCTGAGATTGAGTCTTCCTACCAGGCTACTGTGAGCATCTGGGAGTACGAGGTGGCTGAGACTGAGGCTACGATGGGGAAGTTGTCTCAGTCCATGAAGGAGACAATGGAAACACGAGCTGCGTTGGATGCTAATATCGCGGAGATCAACGCCCAGATGCGCCGTCTTGAGGACCAACGGGCCCGACTCTACTTAGATGCCGAACGTGTCCAGGCTAAACACGTAGCCTTCAAGAAGGAGGAAGCAACCTTCACTCTCCGGGCTCTTGCCCTGGCTCGGTAGCGACAACAGCTTGATGAGAAGCATGAGAATGATACTTCCACTGAGGCTGTTGAGTTGATGCGTCAAGAAGCTGAGCGTCGAGTCCTGGCGACTGTGGAGACTCATGCAGCAGACTTGAGGCGTCGTATTGAAGAGCTTTCGGCGTACCCTGGAGATGTTTAGGGACTGTAGCATCTCCTTTTATGTTTTTTGCAACTCTTGCTGGGGGATAGTATAGTTCTGTACTCTTTTTTTTAGAAAATAAAGAAGTACGCAACTTTTTTGTGATGTGTTCATTTTTGTTATCATGAACTTGATGATTTGTGTGGACCTATTATCTTTTGTGCACCTTGGCTTTTAGGTACAGATAATAAGTTTGAAGGAACCAACATGTTTGCTCAGAGGTAATATGGATGTGGCAATCATTGGGGTTCAAATGATAGAATCTTCCTACTCAGAGGTATTATGGACGTGGTAGGAGTGATCCTGGGGGATACGCTGAACAACTCAGAGGTGATGTGGACGTGGAAGTTCTACGATCAATGTACGACAACGCAGGAGTTGTTTGTACGAGATGTTTACTCAGAGGTAATGTGGACGTGGTAAACATGAAGGATAGCGTAGGCTTATAAAGTGTAAGATTCTGCTTTGTAGGGTGTAGAAGGACAACTCAGAGGTGATATGGACGTGGTTGTCTTTCTACTGGAGGATGCTACAGAACAGCTGGGTTCCGGCAGCGTATGGTTTTGTTGGAAGGGAATTGTCTGTGAATACTGATTATTGGATCCACCGATCCCCTGGTGGAAGCACATATCTGAAAGATGTCAAGAGTAGTACTTCTTTATGAACTTGCCGTTGATGGGCATCATGAACAAGTCCCCTTTGGGTTTGGCGAGGCGGTAAGCACCGTTTGAGTATACCGTCTGAATGATGAAAGGTCCTTCCCACTTGGGCTCGAACTTTCCTGGTGTCTTGTGAGTTAACACTATCGGCCTCCTGACTGCCAGAACCAGGTCGCCAACTTGAAAAGTTCTTAGTTTGACCTTCTTGTTGAAAGCCTGTGATATACGGGCTTGGTAGAGTTCGATGCGTTGTTGAGCTAGGAGATGCTTTTCGTTAAGTGCCTCTAGCTCCTGCAGACGACGACGTTTATTGTCCTCTTCTGTGAGTTTGTTTGTAATTGCTACGCGGAGTGAGGGTATCTAGATCTCGAGAGGCAGTACCGCTTCACTCCAGTAGACCAGGAAGAATGGTGTGTTGCCTGTTGGGGTTCGTACCGTTGTGCGGTAGGCCCAAAAACATTCGCCAAGCTTTTTGTCCCAGTCGCGTTTGTTGGATGACACGACTTTTTTGAGCAGCCTAATGATAGTTTTGTTGAACGCCTCGGCCAATCCGTTTGCTGTCGGATTGTAGGCGATTGAGGCCACGTTTTGGATACGATTCTTGTCACAGAACCTGCTGAAAATGTGGCTGATGAACTGAGGACCATTGTCATGGATGATCCGCCGGGGTACTCCGAAGCGGTAGATGACATGGTGTTTGATGAAGCTGACCACCCTGGAGCTCATTACTTCTGCCAATAGGACTGCTTCTGCCCACTTGGAGAAGTAATCGGTAATGGCCAGGATAAAGCGATGCCCTCTTGATGAAGGAGGGGTGATCGGTCCTACAATGTCTATGCCCCAGGCTTCGAAGGGCCAGGAGGCGACTGTAGGATGTAGTGGTTCTGACGGCGTATGAATGAAGTCTACGTGAAGTTGGCACACATGGCACTTCTTAGCATAGTCGACAGCATCAGCGGCCATGGTTGGCCAATAGTAGCCCATATACCGTAGTCGGTCCTACAGTTTAGGCCCAGGTTGATGAGCTCCGCAAGTTCCGTCATGAGCTTCTCGAAGAGCTTCGGTCGCCTCTTCGTTGGACAAATATCGAAGGAGAAGTCCATCGTAGGAGCGTCGGTACAGCATTTTAGTGGCTGTATCATAGTAGAATTGAAGAGAACGTCTCCTGACTGAGACGGCTTCCTTCGGGTCCTCTGGGAGAATTTCGTAGACGGCGAAGTCGATGAACGGGAACCTCCAGTCTCGGACATTAACACCAGTACCTGTCGGCATGGCGTGGTCCACTCGTAAGCATAGGTTGTTTCTAGGACAAACCAAGTCTCGGCCAACTACCGTGACGTAGTGTTGAGTCCCAAGGGGTGCTGCTAATGAGGTCGCGAGGCCAGCCAGAGCATGAGCCTCTAGGTTTTGCAGACGAGGTACGTGTTCGATGAAGAACCCGGTGAAGGTTGAAATGATGTTCAATGCAACTTCATGGTAAGGGATCAGATCTTCATGGCGAACCTCGTATTGCTCTCGGATCTGGTTTACGACGAGTTTCGAGTCGCCGTAGGCTTCCAGATGATCCACCCCCAGCTGTTGTGCCAGCTGGAGTCCCATAATGAGCACATTATACTCGGCAACATTGTTGGAGCACGACTTCAAAAGAGAGTTAGCACGCTGGATGACCAGCTGATCGGGGGAGACTAAGACTACCCCCAATCCTACGACGATCTGGCCTTTGGGGCCTGTTCTTGAAGCGCCATCGAAAAACTTCTGCCAAACGGAGCTTCCTTCGGTGACATTTGATTCTTGGACCTCATCCGGGATGTCTTCGTAGATTCTTGAGGACTCCGTGTTGGGGTGTGCAGCTAAAAAGTCGGCCAGGGCTTGACCCTTAACGGCTTTTTGTGGCACAAACATCATATTGTATGGTGTTATCAGGATCGCCCATGTAGCTAGCCGGGAGTTTAATGACCCTGGCTTCATCATGAGGACTCTGAGTGGATTGACTCGAGAGATGACATGAATTGTCTGGCCCGAGACATAATGGCGAGTGTTCTTGATGGCAAACACCAAGGCCAAGCACTCCTTTTCAACGGGGTTGTACCGGTGTTCAGCCCCGATGAGCGTTCAACTGAGGTAGTAGATTGCTTGCTCGTAGCCTGTATCGCTGTTTTGAGCCAGCAGAGCGCCCAGAGAATGATCCATGGCACGGACGTAGAGGAGAAATGGTTTGCCGGGAACAGGTGCTACTAGGACTGGCGGGCTTGTCAAGTAAGCCTTGATGTCGTCGAAAGCCTTTTGACACTCCTTTGTCCAGACGTAAGAGACTCCCTTCTTCATGAGTTGAGTGAAGGGTTGACATTTACCGAAAAGGTTTGCTATGAACCTCCGGATGTATGCCAGACGTCCCTGTAAGCCCCAAAGTTCTCGAAGATTCTTCGGAGGGTCCATGTTGAGGATGGCTTTTGTCACTCCCCGTTCCCAGAATACGTATTTTTAATACATGTACTACTTTAATATATTTATTTAAATATTTATCACGTATTGTTTTGTATTTAAATCTCTTTAAATTCATGTTAATTAATTTCCTGCAATTAATTTTCTGTATTTTACTTCCTGCTTTTATTCTCTGCTTTAGCTTACTTTAGGTTTGGCCTAGGTTGGTTTATTTTCGGGTGTGTTGGTTCAACATGAACCCAATACCCCCACCTACCACCACATCACCATTTAAAGCCTCCAAACTCTTTCTCTCTCTTCATTACTCTCCTTCACCATTACTCTTCTCCTTCTTTCTCATTACTCTCTCCACCTACCAAACCCATAGGCAAGTACATCTTGCTTCTTCATGAGGACCCATTTTTATGGTTCCATTCTCTTTCCCTTGTGTTTCTAAGAGAGTTTAGAACTTGGCATTTTTCGTTTTGAAGTTTTATTTTTAGTAGATCTAGAAATTAGTTATTTTCAGATTTTGGTGGTTTTCATCTATCAAACTTCTTTGTTTTTAAGTTTTGATGGTTCCATGTTGTAGAGGATTTTATTCTACCCAATTTTGACCTTTGCAAAGTTGGATTTGGACTTATTTTGACCCAGTTATGGATTTTCAAGCTTTGGGTTCAAACCATGGAGTTCTTGCTGATTGGAGAAGACAGTGAGCAGTGTACGCGAGCTTTTTAGCTAGCGCCACTGAGCTGTGTGCGCTCTTTAGCGCAGCGCAGTCTGCCTCATATGCTGCCTTTTGGCGACGATTGGTCTTGTATACGCTACCTTGATAAGGAGTCGTATGGAGTTCATACGCTGCGTTTTGGAAGCGTATGGTCTTGCGTACGCTGGCTTGGATAGTAAGGAGTCGTATGGAGTTCATACGCTGCCTTTTTGGAAGCGTATGACTTGCGTATGCTACCTTGATAAGGAGTCGTATGGAGTTCATACGCTGCCTTTTGGAAGCGTATGGTCTTGTACACGCTGGCTTGGATAGTAAGGAGTCGTATGGAGTTCATACGCTGCCTTTTGGAAGCGTATGACTTGCGTACGCTGGCTTGGATAGTAAGGAGTCGTATGGAGTTCCTACGCTGCCTTTTGGAAGCGTATGACTTGCGTACGCTGGCTTGGATAGTAAGGAGTCGTATGCAGTTCATACGCTGCCTTTTGGAAGCGTATGACTTGCGTACGCTGGCTTGGATAGTAAGGAGTCGTATGGAGTTCATACGCTGCCTTTTGGAAGCGTATGACTTGAGCGTAGCTTGACTTGAGCGTACGCTGACTTGAGCGTAGGCTGACATGAGCATAGCCTGCTTACCCTGGATCCTCTATAGCCCTGTATATTGATATTTTATTAGATATTTAACGTCCATTTTATATCCTTACGCCTTTTGGCATAAACTTGATAAAATTATGATATGTTAATATTTCTGTTAAATATAGATTGTTACGTGGGATGTACCATGTGTCGTGAATTGAGTTATAGATACCCCGATTGACTGGAATTAAACCCTGAGAGTTGTAGACTCGACCCCACTGAATACTAGTTGACTTTCATGCTTTGTCAACATTGATAATGATTGTGACCGTGACTAATAATTGATCATGCGTTCCTAGTTGGAACTAAGAGACTGGCTAGTCGTCTTACTAAATTGAATGAATGAGACACGTTCATATTAATTATGAACTACTGAAATCGACTGGCTAATCCCGAATATTGGCATACAGGCACATGCAGGCTTCAATTCATTTATTATTTATTTATCTTACCAAAGAAGCATGTGTACTTTATGGTCAAGGCATGATTACTCCGTGGTTAGTTTTGATTGTTGCATTATGCTATGTAAGACCTACAACCTGACCGCACTGGTATCATTGTAGAGTTGTGCATATCGTACCCCGTATGAAAGTACTCATTCTGAATGACCATGACCCACGGCATGGTACTTCACTCAACGTAGAGACTATTAAGTTAAATAAAAATAATGATTACATGGAGAGAATGGATTCTCGAGTTCTTACATGGCAGCCCTCTTGGGACTTGTAGTGCCCGACAGGCCGGTTGGTCCCCACATATACTGTAAATCTGCTACACGGGCAGGGAACGATATCTGGTTATATTATCTATTGAATATTGTATATTAATGACGGGCGTCCCGCTGGGACTCATCTAATTCATGATTGGCGCAATTGATTGACTGGGTAAACTAGCCTTGCTTGCGCATAGTAAGAACTGAGAAATCCTCATTGCATAAAACCAAGGTAACTTGGGACTTACAGTAGCAAGACGTAGTAGTTGAATGGCAGTTTAAATTGATTTGTTTGTACACTGTACCTACTCTGTTACTTAACTGAGATGATCAGAATGTCAGGACATGACGGGCCAACTTCTGTCCTTGTTTGGTTGGGAGGTTGGTTCGAAGTGTCGTGATGTTGTGTGAGTCTTAGTAGATAGCAGAGATTTATTATCATATTCTCTTATTACTGGCTTCATTCCTCATATCGTGCTCCCTTGCGGTACTTGCTATTAGAGGTCTAACCTTTCTGGTTTTGCATGGCCAGATTTAGAGCCAGTCCCCGAGGATCCAGCTTACTTCTACCTCTAAGATGGTCAACACTATAGGGATGATCGCAGGAGGACTCGAGTGGGTTTTTTACTTCCCCGCCCGTTTTGTTATCTACTTTATACTTTGCCGTTTGTCACCGACATGTTAGTCGGATTATCTTGTACCTATTTTTACAAAATTGTAACTAAGTCAGACTGCAGCTGCTAACAATTGTGTATACTTACTACATCATCTGGCTGTATTTTGTAAAGCCAGATATCAAGAACATTTTGACTGAGCGTTTGGGACGCCTTACAGCTTTATCTTATATGTTCTCTATTTTTGTTTCTTGTTTGAATGATTGAGACAATAGATGTGAAGTGACCATATTGAGACTTTCATGTAGTATGCACCCCCCTCGTCTTGTAGACAGCATTGATCATATTATACGGTATTCATCTACCCGTAATACGTAGCTGGCTGAGTCATTCTCCCGCTCTCTAGTATTCTGGTTCTGGGACGTGACAAGGTTTTAGTGGTGGCCCATGCAGGTCTGATTTCAGACTTGTGGGGTGTTTTAATAGGATGTCTCAATCACACATGTTTCCCCTTGATCTCATGATTCGTCACTCTCAACTCTAGCTTGACATTCCAGTATCCTTTGACTTCATTGATCATTCATGTCCGGTCGTTTGATTGTTCTCTTGTCCCTTTTCTTCGGGGCACCTCGTCCGCACCTGTCAGAGCTGGACAGCAACAACATGGACAGCAACATGGACAACCTGACCATGTTGGTCAGCAACAAGAGCCGGTACTAACTCAAGAGGCTACCCAAGAAGAAGTGATAGTGGAAGCAGCAGCTGGATCGCAGTATCCAGATGTTCCACCACCACCAACAGTTCTACCTACTCCTGTGGAAGTGGACACACCTGCCCTTTTGGAGATCATGAGAGGGATGATGGCTACTCAGCAACACCAGATGTTAGTCCAGCAGCGCATGCACGCTCAGTTACAAGAGCAGAATGTACTACTCAACCAAGGGTTGCAGACAGCTTTGGAAAGAGGGACAAGGCCAGGTTCAGGAGCATCAACCAGATTTTGCAAGTTCAATCCCCATCGTTTTGAAGGAACGGAGGATGCCATCTCAGCAGATGCATGACTTAAGGATATTGAGGCTATTTTGACAGCCGCTAAGGTGCCGGCAGAAGAATGTGTGGATCAGGTGAAGTTGTTACTTCAGGATCTCGCACGTGATTGGTGGGAATCAGAGGAGGTAGGCATCAGACGTCCCGTTGCTTGGGACAATTTTACAGCAAGATTCAAGACAAAGTACTATAGAGTTGTGGCACAGTTTGAGCAACAACAGAAGTTTATCAACCTCAAGCAGGCCGACAAGACGGTAGATGCTTATGCAGCAGAATTCTGCAGATTGAGTAGGTTTGCCCCAGAGATGGTAACGACGGAGCGCCAGAGGGCTATGAGGTTTCAGCAAGGGTTTCATCTTGAGCTCTTGTAATTGATAGTGGGACACAATTACCAGACTTTTGATGAGATATTGACGGCAACCCGAAGGCATGAGATCACCATTCAGAGGATCACAGTAAGGACTGGAGGTCAGAAGAGATCTCACAGTCAGATTGAAGGAGAAGGGGGAGCAGCGCCCCGAATAACAGCACCATCCCTTGGCATTCGCATCCACGATGTGGCGATGCGAGGGCCAGCACCACCACCCAGGCAGCAGCAGCAACAGAAGAAGAACCAGCAACCCCCAGCGGGCTGTACTTATTATGGAAAGATGGGGCACACTAGAGATGTGTGTCGGGCATTAAACGGACTGTATTTGATATGTGGAAATCCAGATCATCGGGTTACCACATATCCCATAAGTTTGAGGTTAGGAGGACCAGGGCAACAGTTTCCTGCTCTGCCAGCACCAGGGGCAGGGCAGTATCGAGGACCAGCGGTAGCAGTGAGACCATTGGCCCAGCGTCCGTTAATGCCACAGGCTCAGATGTTTCGGCAGCAGGGACCGCCGATGCAGCAACACCAGCATAGACCACCCCAGCATCATCAAGGAAGGGGCCAGCAGCAGCACCAGGCTAGGCCACAACATGGGAACCAGCAAGGAGGTCGAGGGCAGGCATTCACACTGTCTTTGGAGGAGGCATTAGCATCGAGAGATGTTGTGGCAGGTAACATTCTCGTCGCCTCATATCCCGCAGTAGCATTGTTTAATTCGGGAGCATCACACTCATTTATATCTGCACAATTTGCGACACGACTAGGAATGGAGTTTGAGGCATTGCCAGGGAGGTTAAATATACTCACTGGCAATGGGCTCGTAGGGGTTAGTAGAGTTATTCTAGCATGTAGTGTTGTAGTTTGCGGGCATTCCTTACCCGCCCGGTTGATAGAATTTTCTGTTGGAAATTTTGACGTTATCTTAGGCATGGACTGGTTGAAAGACAGTCATGCAACCATAGATTGTCGTAGTGGGAGTGTATCTTTTGATATTCCAGGTATGAAGAGATTCACCTTAGTCAGATCAGAGGCAACTCAGCAAGAGCAAGGAGTAATAACGGCAATGGAAGAAGTTCAGGTTCCGAAGATAGTTGAAGAATTTCTAGACGTGTTTCCCGAAGAACTTCCCGGTCTGCCACCGGTTGGAGATATTGAGTTCAGTATAGAATTAGCACCAGAAACTAAACCAATATCAGATCGGGTTTACATAATGGCGGATTCGGAGTAGACCAAGGTGTATCAGCACATAGAGGAATTGAAGGAGAAGAAGTTTATCCAAGCTAGCATATCGCCCTGGGCAGCACCAGTGGTATTTGTGGGGAAGAAGGATGGATCATCCAGATTGTGTATCGACTACAGAAAGCTTAACGCAGCAACAGTAAAGAACAAGTACCCACTACCCAGGATCGACGACTTGTTTGACCAGTTGAGCACAGCTAGAGTTTTCTCCAAGATAGATCTTCGTTCAGGGTACCATCAACTGAGGGTTCGAAAGAAAGACATTCCCAAGACAGCATTCAGGTCGAAGTATGGACATTATGAATTCTTAGTAATGCCGTTTGGTTTGACCAATGCTCCAGCTATATTCATAGATTTGATGAGCCGTATCTTTATGCTGTATTTAGATCAGTTTGTCGTAGTATTTCTCGACGACATTCTTGTGTACTCTGCTAGTAAAGAGGAGCATGAAGACCACCTCAGGAAAGTGTTATAGGTTCTGAGAGAGAACCAGTTGTATGCCAAGCTCAGCAAGTGTGAGTTCTGGGCGGATAACATTTCATTTTTGGGTCATATCGTATCAGGAGCTGGAGTAGCAGTGGATCCCACGAAGGTAGAAGCAGTAGAGAGTTGGCCAGTACCCAAGACCGTAGCTGATGTACGGAGTTTCTTGGGATTGGCAGGATATTACAGAAGATTTGTGTCAAATTTTGCAAGACTTTCAGCACCCATGACCCGCTTGACACGGAAGGATGTGCCATTTGTCTGGTCGGCAGAATGCCAGTCATCGTTTGAGAATTTGAAGCAGAAGTTGATATCAGCACCTATTCTTATATTGCCAATTAGACCTGGAGGTTTTACCGTATATTGTGATGCGTCAGGTAAAGGACTTGGATGTGTCCTTATGCAACATGGAAAGGTGATAGCATATGCATCTAGGCAGCTTCGAGACCACGAAAAGAATTACCTAACTCATGATTTGTAGTTGGCGGCAGTAGTATTTGCTTTGAAGCTATGGAGACATTATTTATATGGTGACCGAGTGGACATGTACACAGACCATAAAAGTCTGAAGTACATCTTTACTCAGAAGGAGCTGAACATGAGGCAGAGAAGATGGTTAGAGCTGATCAAGGATTACGACGTGGAGCTTCAGTATCATCCAGGCAAGGCTAATGTGGTAGCAGACGCTCTTAGCAGAAGAGGCAGCACATTTATGTTGACAACGCAGAAGCACATCTTAGAAGACCTTCAGGAGATGGGCATCGAAGTTATACTTTCTAGTGATGTAGGAATTCTGGCGAGTCTACAAGTTCAATCTGACTTGGTAGGCAGGATCAAGGCAGCTCAGGCACAGGACCCAAGAATTCAGAAGCTTAGGAAAGAATGTGAGTCAGGACTCAGGAAGGAGATAAGAATTCATGAAGATGGTACGCTTAGGTTTGGATCGCGTCTATGTGTACCTAGTGGAGATATCAGACAGGAAGTAATGACAGAAGCTCACAGTTCTCAGTATTCTATACATCCTAGAGGGACCAAGATGTACCAAGATATCAAGTAGCACTTCGGGTGGAACGGGATGAAGAGGGAGATAGCTAGGTTTGTTTTCCGTTGCTTGATATATCAACAAGTAAAGGCAGAACAGCAGAGGCTAGCTGGATTATTACAACCACTTCCTATCCCGGAATGGAAGTGGGAACACATCACAATGGACTTTGTGACCGGTTTACCGAGATCACCAAGTGGTAAAGATGGTATTCGGGTGATAGTAGATCGGCTTACAAAGGTAGCACACTTTTTTCCTTTCAGAGTAGGACAATTTACAGAAAAGTTGGCAGAGTTGTATAAGGCAATAGATAGTCTGGCAGCATGGAGTCCCTGTCAGTATTGTGTCAGACAGAGATACCCGCTTTACATCACATTTCTGGAAGAGCTTGCATCATAGTCTGGGCACCAAGTTAAGATTTAGCATGGCTTACCATCCGCAGACGGACGGGCAATCAGAAAGGACAATTCAGACTTTGGAAGATATGTTGCGAGCTTGCACTCTGGATTTTGGAGGATCTTGGGAAAGCCACCTGCACTTAGTTGAGTTCTCATATAACAACAGTTATCAAGCCAGTATCCAGATGGCGCCATTTGAGGCACTATATGGTAAGAAGTGTAGGTCGCCACTAGCATGGGATAATATCGGGGAGAGGAAGATGCTAGGCCCAGAAATGATTGTTCAGACAGTTGAATTGGTTAAAGGAATTAGAGAGCGACTTCGTGTTGCACAGGATCGACATCGTCATTGGGCAGACCAACATCGTAGGCCGCTAGAGTTTTCTGTTGGGGACCACGTGTTCTTGCGGATCACACCTACCCGTGGGGTCATTAGATTTGGCGTTCCCAGGAAGTTGAGTCCACGATACGTAGGCCCATTTGTTATTCTTAATAGGGTAGGCGATGTTGCTCATCGTTTGTCCCTTCTACCTTCGTTACGAGAGGTGCATGACATATTTCATGTATCTCAATTGTGAAGGTATGTATCGGACCCCAGCCATATCCTCGATCATTCAGAACTGGTTGTTGGTACCAACCTGTCTTACGAGGAGCAGCCTGTGTCCATCTTGGACCGAAGAGAGAAGATACTCAAGAACCGAATAATTAGTCTTGTCCGGGTTACTTGGGGTCATCACTCTTTAGGAGAGTCAACGTGGGAACGTGAGGATGATATCCGATCACGGTATCCACATCTGTTTGACTCACAAGGTATATTTCTTCCCGTGTACCTTGATTGTCTTAACTCCGCATGCTAGTCGCCCTATGAGTAGAAATTACTTGATATCGTAGATTGTTAAATATAGATATGTTACTTGCTATGGACATTATAAAATGATTGCTTGCTTAAATTGTTTGTAATGGTTTGGCCTTGATATTCCTATCCTGCTTGGATTTAAAATTTCGAGGACGAAATTTTTCTAAGGAGGGTAGAGATATCACTCCCCATTCCCAGAATACGTATTTTTAATACATGTACTGCTTTAATATATTTATTTAAATATTTATCACGTATTGTTTTATAATTAAATCTCTTTAAATTCATGTTAATTAATTTCCTGCAATTAATTTTCTGTATTTTATTTCCTGCTTTTATTCTCTGCTTTAGCTTACTTTAGGTTTGGCCTAGGTTGGTTTATTTTCGGGTGTGTTGGTTCAACATGAACCCAATACCCCCACCTACCACCACATCACCATTTAAAGCCCCCAAACTCTTTCTCTCTTCATTACTCTCCTTCACCATTACTCTTCTCCTTCTTTCTCATTACTCTCTCCACCTACCAAACCCATAGGCAAGTACATCTTGCTTCTTCATGAGGACCCATTTTTATGGTTCCATTCTCTTTCCCTTGTGATTCTAAGAGAGTTTAGAACTTGGCATTTTTTGTTTTGAAGTTTTATTTTTAGTAGATCTAGAAATTAGTTATTTTCGGATTTTGGTGGTTTTGATCTATCAAACTTTTTTTTTTCAAGTTTTGATGGTTCCATGTTGTAGAGGATTTTATTCTACCCAATTTTGACCTTTGCAAAGTTGGATTTGGACTTATTTTGACCCAGTTATGGATTTTGAAGCTTTGGGTTCAAACCATGGAGTTCTTGCTGATTGGAGAAGACAGTGAGCAGTGTACACGAGCTTTTTAGCTAGCGCCACTGAGCTGCACGTGCTCTTTAGCGCAGCGTAGTCTACCTCATACGCTGCCTTTTAGCGGCGTATGGTCTTGTATACGCTACCTTGATAAGGAGTCGTATGGAGTTCATACGCTGTCTTTTGGAAGCGTATGGTCTTGCGTACGCTGGCTTGGATAGTAAGGAGTCGTATGGAGTTCATACGCTGCCTTTTGGAAGTGTATGGTCTTGTACACGCTGGCTTGGATAGTAAGGAGTCGTATGGAGTTCATACGCTGCCTTTTGGAAGCGTATGACTTGCGTACGCTGGCTTGGATTGTAAGGAGTCGTATGGAGTTCATACGCTGCCTTTTGGAAGCGTATGACTTGCGTACGCTGGCTTGGATAGTAAGGAGTCGTATGCAGTTCATACGCTACCTTTTGGAAGCGTATGACTTGCGTACGCTGGCTTGGATAGTAAGGAGTCGTATGGAGTTCATACGCTGCCTTTTGGAAGCGTATGACTTGAGCGTAGCTTGACTTGAGCGTACGCTGACTTGAGCGTAGGCTGACATGAGCGTAGCATGCTTACCTTGTATCCTCTATAGCCCTGTATATTGATATTTTATTAGATATTTAACGTCCATTTTATATCCTTACGCCTTTTGGCATAAACTTGATAAAATTATGATATGTTAATATTTCTGTTAAATATAGATTGTTACGTGGGATGTACCATGTGTCATGAATTGAGTTATAGATACCCCGATTGACTGGAATTAAACCCTGAGAGTTGTAGACTCGACCCCACTGAATACTAGTTGACTTTCATGCTTTGTCAACATTGATAATGATTGTGACCGTGACTAATAATTGATCATGCGTTCCTAGTTGGAACTAAGAGACTGGCTAGTCGTCTTACTAAATTGAATGAATGAGACACGTTCATATTAATTATGAACTACTGAAATCGACTGGCTAATCCCGAATATTGGCATACAGGCACATGCAGGCTTCAATTCATTTATTATTTATTTATCTTACCAAAGAAGCATGTGTACTTTATGGTCAAGGCATGATTACTCCATGGTTAGTTTTGATTGTTGTATTACGCTATGTAAGACCTACAACCTGACCGCACTGGTATCATTGTAGAGTTGTACATATCGTACCCCGTATGAAAGTACTCATTCTGAATGACCATGACCCACGGCATGGTACTTCACTCAACGTAGAGACTATTAAGTTAAATAAAAATAATAATTGCATGGAGAGAATGAATTCCCGAGTTCTTACATGGCAGCCCTCTTGGGACTAGTAGTGCCCGACAGGCCGGTTGGTCCCCATAGATACTGTAAATCTGCTACACGGGCAGGGAACGGTATCTGGTTATATTATCTATTGAATATTGTTTATTAATGACGGGCGTCCCGCTGGGACTCGTCTAATTCATGATTGGCGCAATTGATTGACTGGGTAAACTAGCCTTGCTTGCGCATAGTAAGAACTGAGAAATCCTCATTGCATAAAACCAAGGTAACTTGGAACTTACAGTAGCAAGCCGTAGTAGTTGAATGGCCGTTTAAATTGATTTGTTTGTGCACTGTACCTACTCTGTTACTTAACTGAGATGATCAGAATGTCAGGACATGACGGGCCAACTTCTGTCCTTGTTTGGTTGGGAGGTTGGTTCGAAGTGTCGTGATGTTGTGTGAGTCTTAGTAGATAGCAGAGATTTATTATCATATTCTCTTATTACTGGCTTCATTCCTCATATCGTGCTCCCTTGCGGTACTTGCTATTAGAGGTCTAACCTCTCTGGTTTTGCATGGCCAAATTTAGAGCCAGTCCCCGAGGATCCAGCTTACTTCTACCTCCAAGATGGTCAACACTAGAGGGATGATCGCAGGAGGACTCGAGTGGGTTTTTACTTCCCCGCCCGTTTTGTTATCTACTTTATACTTTGCCGTTTGGCACCGACATGTTAGTCGGATTGTCTTGTACCTATTTTTGTATAATTGTAACTAAGTCAGACTGCAGCTGCTAACAATTGTGTATACTTACTACATCATCTGGCTGTATTTTGTAAAGCCAGATATCAAGAACATTTTGACTGAGCGTTTGGGACGCCTTACTGCTTTATCTTATATGTTCTCTATTTTTGTTTCTTGTTTGAATGATTGAGACAATAGATGTGAAGTGACCATAGTAAGACTTTCATGTAGTATGCACCCCCCTCATCTTGTAGACAGCATTGATCGTATTATACGGTATTTATCTACCCGTAATACGTAGCTGGCTGAGTCATTCCCCCGCTCTCCAGTATTCTGGTTCTGGGGCGTGACAACTTTGGTCTTCTCGGGATCAACATGAATGCCTTTCGCCGTGGTGACAAAGCCCAAGAATTTTTTGCTCGAAACCCCCAGGAAGGATTTAGCGGGGTTCATCTTGAGTTGATGTGCCTGCATGAGATCGAAGACTGTCTTGAGGTCCTGTAGGTGATCTCCTTTGAGGCGGCTCTTGACTGCGATGTCGTCAACATAGCATTCTACTGTCTTGCGAAGATGTTGACGGAAGATGGTGCTCATAGCTCGTTGGTATGTCGCACCGGCGTTCTTCAAGCCGAAAGGCATCACTGTGTAGCAGAAAACACCCTTTGGAGTCCTGAATGACGTGTGTTTCGTATCATCGGGGAACATCTTGATTTGATTGTAGCTTGAATACCCGTCCATGAAAGACATGCGTTCGAAGCCACACGTGTTGTCGATCATCACGTCAGTGATTGGAAGCGGGAATTCGTCCTTCGGGCAAGCAGAGTTGAGATCCCTGAAGTCGATACAGACTCGTATCTTCCCATTCTTTTTGGTGACAGGTACGACGTTGGCTACCCAATTCGGGTGTTGTTTCTCACGGATGAAGCCGCTGGTCAAGATCTTGTCCACCTCTTGATCGATGGCATTCATGATGTCCGGCCGGAAGCGTCGCTGTTGTTGTTTAATAGGTTTGGCATCGGGTAAGATGTTCAACCTATGCATTGCAATCTGGGGATCAAGTCCCGGAATATCTTCGTAGCTCCAGGCGAAGACGTCGATATACTCCTTAGCTAGTTGGATTAAAGACTCTCGGTCTTCTCCTTCTAGGCTTTTGCTGATGAAAATGGGTTTGGAAAAAGACCCGTCTCCAAGGTCGATCTGCTCGACTTCGTCTTCGGTGGGTGGTTCACGTAACTCGAAACGAGACTCCCATTGTTCTCCTAGGCATTGGGCCCAGGGTTCTTCTTCGAAGGGTTCCAGCGTTTGGTCTTCGCCTTCACCTTTTCGAGGTTGTGCTAATGTCATGTTAGCTGACAACACTTTCCTGAAGACAGATCCGATACTGGTGTCGGAATCCCATGTTGATGCTTCGGACGAGTGGGAATGTTCTACGTCTTCTGCGTCTGAACTCTCTGGAGTTGATGGCGGCGTGACATAGCCTACCCTCCGTCGAGTTTTGTTGTAGTAGTCCTGCGGCTTTCCTTTGGGTGTTGGAAGCCGGAGAGGGAGACGTCGACCTTTACCGTAGTTCTGGCCTTTGTCGCTTTTTAGGTCGTAGCCCATCTTTTGGATGAGATACTTTGCCTTATCCGTGTACCGATAGAGTTGAATTCTGCCTGCATCTGGTTCTGGCTTGAGTGGCGGGAGGTCCTGATGACGCTCGACCTTGCCGAAGATGATGGATTCTTCGTCTCGACTTCGTGGAGGGACTATGTAACAGACTCCTTGAGACGGGACTACTCGATTTACATGATGGACGGTCGTTATTTGTGTTTGCAACGACCGTAGAGCGTTATCTAATGTATATATAGCATTCCAATGTGGAAGACAAGAATAATTAAAAGACACTCTATTATTGATGAAATACGAGATTTTATCCCGTGGGATCACATTGTCTAAGGAGGGTGCATCTACATCAACAGAGATATATTCGCCAAGCTCCTCATCTGTAAGTACTGGGGTTGGATCAGGTGAGTCCACCACAGCTTTGATTTTGGGGTCCGAGAGGGTTATGTGAGCCTTCCCTGGTATCTTGGATAACTGCGGCGGCTTGCCTTTAAGATGCACCTTCAGTGGTGCCTCAACTGCGCCTCCAGTGATTGGTGCCTTCCCCCGAAATTTTGCTACCAAGGGAGCCGATGTTTGAGGAGGCTTTCCCTTGAGGCGTATCTTCAGGGTAGCTTCAGGAGTTGGTGCTTTTTCTGGTAGCTTAATGCTCATTGGAGGCACCTTCTGGGGCGGTTTACCCTTGAGTTGGATCTTCAAAGGGGCATCGGGAGTCATCTCAGGCTCCATGTCCAGCTCAGCTGCCGTCTCTGCCTCGTCATCAGCATCATTGGCTTCCTCCTCGTCAAGTGACTTGTATAAGTCGGAATCGGTGAAGTAGGCTTCAATCCCCTTGAAAGGATCGATGTCTGCGAACTCCGTCCGGATGACGCCGTTGGTGGATACATATTTCATGCATTGGTGGAGCGTGGAGGGCACCACCATGTACTCATGTAACCATGGTCGACCGAGCAGGATGTTGTAGTTGACTTTGGCATCCACAACGTAGCAGGTCACCTCAGTTTTGAGGTTACCAATGTTACACTTCAGTCAAATTTTGCCCAGTGGCTTGCTTTTGCTAGCGTTGAAGCCACTAATGGTTGTGTTGGAGGGCGCCAGCCGATACATTGGGATCCCCAGTGTTGATAACAGCGCCTTCGAAATGATGCTGAGAGAAGACCCTGGATCGATCTGAATTCGGTTCACCTTGACTGAACCGATATACCCTGTATAATACAGCGGCCGGTTATGTCGGTGGTGCTTGAGCAGCATGTCTTGTTGGGTGAAAGTTATATTTGGGATAACTTCATCCACACAACGACAGTGCGCACAAGTAATCGGAAGGTCTTCAGGCTGCTTGACCTGACTGAGAAAGGATTCAGCATCCTTCAGAGCTTCGCAGAGAGCTTCTCGAGAGTCTTTGGAAAGACGCAGGAGCTCGAACAAAGATAGGCGTGCAGGAGTACTGGCCAGTTGTGCCAGTATATCGAAGTTGTGGGGCTTGGCTAGCCCCGAAGCATTCTCCTTTCGTAGAGGCCTGTCGAAACGAGCCTCCACCTGCTTCTGCTTATTGCTACTGAGGGCTTAGACGGGCCCTCTTTCTGGACAGCAGGGACGGTGCAAGGAGGCACCACTTCGGCGGCAGCTTCGCCGGGTTGGACGTTCTGTTGTGATAGGTGTCTGCACAGGAAGTGCCTCTTCTGTTAAAGAAGAGACCATGCGGCAAGACATGATCTTCCTGCCTTTGGATTTGGAGGTAGGAGGTGCCTCCGGTTGAGTCACCTCGGAGACGAGGTCGGGGTGGACCCATAGGACCTCTCCTCGAGATGTGGTGAGTGGGATGAGTCCACTCACATTGTCACGGGTAGGCGATAAGTTAACCACCTCTATTGTCGCCTTAGGAATGGGGACAACACCATCTTGTGAGGTAGTTGGCGGCAAGGTGCCGAACTGGAGTGACACCACATTGGCTGACACCGTCTTCTCTTCGTAGTCGACGGAGATTACATTCGCATGAATCATGCGCTGGATGTAATTTTTGAGGACATAACAGTCCTTGGTCGGGTGTCCGACAAACCGATGGTAGTGACAGTACCTCGGGTTGTCCACTTTTCCAACTTCATCGGGCCGCTTTGGGTCCGGTAGCTTGATCTTGTCACCCTGCTTCAGTATTTCAAAAAGTTACAGAGTGTCTTCGTCCTTGAACGAATAAACCTTCTTGGGCCTTGGTGCAAGTGGAGGCTTCTGAGTAGGCGCAGATGCGCCTTTCGAGGCATTAACAGTCAACGCCTGCTTCCCCTTTGTCTCACGTCCGGGGTTGTTGGCTGCAGACCTTTTCTCCTTGTCATCAAAGGCAGGGAAGCTGACCCCCAGAAGACGTGCATTGGCCGCCTTCTTTTCTGCGGCTTCTGCTTCGATGATCAGGGAGCTCCAGTCGGGGGGAGGAGTAGAGTTGAGCCAGAGTTTGACTGCAGACAGCATGTTCATGCTGCAAGAGGAGAGGAGCGCATGTTCCGGCATGCCTGGAGGTAGTCTGAAGCAGGCCTGTCGGAAGCGTTCGATGAACACCCGAACCGTTTCCTTCTCCTTCTGGCGTATCTCTATGAGGGATGCCATCGTCATGTCCTTTCCGCCGTCGTAGAAGCGGTCGAGGAAGAGGCACGTCAAATCGTCGAAGGATGATATGAAATTGTCGGGGAGGCTGCAGTACCAGTCATACGCCACTCCCTTCAATGCTCCGACAAATATGCTAGTGAGGAGCGCGTCCTCCTTCGGGAGATGTCCCGTTTGGGACTGGAAGTATGTCAGGTAGCGACGCGGAGAGTCCTTCCCGTTGTATGGCGTCAGTGTTTGTGGTTTATATTTTAGAGGATAAACCACCTTGTTCCACTCGAGGGGATAGGGTTGGGGGATGCCCATCTTCTGGCGCTCCTCTTGCCTATTCTTGGACTCAAAGCGCTCCCGTAAGTCCTTGATCATTTCAACCACATCCTTCGTGGAGCTGGGAGTTGGGGAAGGTGGTACCACCTGGAGTTGGGCGTTTGAGGGCTCAGACGTCCGGGGTACTTTTCGGCGGTCTGTGTCTGAGGGTACCCGTTGAAGGGGCACACTCGACTCCCCATTGGCCCCTGGGTCGGGACCGGTCGAAGGTGTTCGGGTCAAGGCCGGCCGTATTTCAAACACCGTCTGAGTCAGTGTTTGCATGGAAGCAGAGAGGGTTTTGAGTCCTCCTTCTAATGTGTCTATGCGCTGGACGATGTCCTGCGGTGGCGCATCAGACTCGGAATCATCCCCAGCCATGTATACTGTCATGACACGGCCAGGAGTGGACGGATTGGTTGAGGCTTCGCTCTCGGCCTCACTCTCATGTAGGGGAGTCGCCTCTCCTGGAGCTTCATCTTGGCCACCTCCAGCCACGTTCTGGAGGTCATTCTCGACAGGCGCATCCGCAAGGGTCTGATTACCCTCAGCTCCGTCTTGAAGGACCTCTTCGTCTTCGGAACTACCCCCAGCTGTGTTCTGGGGGACATCCTCGTTTTGAGGGGCTTCTGGGAGGCAGACTTTGCCTCGAGGATGAAGATCCGCCGCAGCTGTGCTTTGGACATCTTCGTCTTCGAAAACAAGGGTCTGACTACCCCCAGCTTCCTCCAAGAACTTCTTCCTCGACCGAGTGCCTTCGAACACTCCGGAGGACGAGACAGCTGCCTTGGTTTTCCTCGACTGGCTTTTGGATGAGGACGAGGAATTGCCGATCATTTTTCGGACTGACGAGGAGTTGGAGATCACGTTGCATGAAGCAACCCTTGGCTCCTCTTCTGTTGACACCTTCATCCCAAGGCGATGTCGGAGGGGTGTCGATGATTGCAGCCGCTGAAAGACTGACTGCCTTGGTGGTACTGCCGCCTTGCAACAGTAGTTGATGGTGACCACCGCACAAGTATGCCCCGTGAGAGGCGTATCATGCTTGTTGGTCGACTCTCCTGACCGGCGCTTGTGAGTGATCACGTTACGCAGGTCATTGGAGGAGAGTGCTACCTTCGTACCCCCTTCAAGCGCATGGCAAGGCCAAGCGCTGGAGTGGTCAAGTGAGTGCTGCGCCCCCTGATCTGATACCAAACAGGCATCCCGATCAGTAGTGGGGGAACCACAACATTTGTTTGTCTTGCTCGGCTTGGTTATGCACGCAGTAGATGCGCCCAAGTGAGACAAGGGCTTTAAAGGTCGGCTCGTTCTCGGCGCCGCAGCACTCGAGTCGACCTTGTACAACTTACCATCAGCAGTGCGCATGATTGTGAGCGTATGCTTCTGGCTTGTTGCTGGCATAGAACGTTTGGGACGCATGGCCCGTGCTGCCTTGGACTTCTTCGTACTAGGCCGCTGGGGCGCGTAGTACTCAGAATCCAAATTCTCCTCGCCACTACAGTGAGTGAGTCTGTCAAAGACAGAGACCTTTTGTGGCGCATCAGAGGTGATGCGCGGGGCATTGGCTGCGCCCCTGCTCCGTCGACGCATCTTCCTCACCTGAGAGGGAGATGGCTGGGGAATGTGGTCAGCCGTACGCTTCTCCGAGAGATGTGCTGCATCAGCGGGCGCACCTTGGTTGCTGAGGACGTCAGCAGGAAGGGAAGGCTGGATCGGCGCATCCCCTTCGGTGGTGGTGCCCGAGGCGTCGACCTTGCGCACCCAGACTCGGCGGGTCTTCTTCGGCTTTGGCAGCCGCTTCGAAGGACTCGCACTGCCTTCAGATATGAACTTCTCATACGCCTGTTGATTGAGGCGTACGACCAGCGTCTTACGGGAGGAGCCCACCTTCACGTCGTCGGCTTGCGACACAACTTTCTCGGTGGAGGAGAAAGAGGTCCCCAACAGAGTCGCCAGCTTGTTTGCCATTAAAATCTTTTGATGTAATTTCAATACAAACAGAACAGTGTTACAATATAGGACTTTAGACGTAGTCCTAGGAGTACACTTTTGTTTATCTGGGTCCCTTGTGCCGATGGAACGAGTGGTAATGCGTTGACTCCGTTGACGAGCTGACGACGGTTATCGGTTCTCTGAAGGTTTGGATTGCTCTGGGTACTGGAGCTTGCTGAGAGGAGGAAGACGTTGAGTGTCTGTATCTGCCTCTCTGGTGGTATATTCGTTCGTATGTGTGTCTCTGTGTGTGGAAGAAGGAAATGATTCCTCTATTTATAGCTGGGCAGGTTGGCTGCTTATGCACGCATATGTAGGATGCGCCAGTGCGTGGGGACGCCACGTGTTGATTGCTGATGGAGGTGTATGGGTGATGCGCCCTGTCACGCCCCTGTACCGAAATACGAAGACGGACTAGGCCAGCTACTCCATATGAGGTACGTAATGTCATACGGCGATCGTGGCTGTCGAGAGACTAGGGGGTACATGCTACAATCAAGTCTCCTATGGTCCCACAGAGTTCTATGTCTCAATCAATCAAGTCACATCAGCAATAAAATGAACATTAAAGATAAAGCAGTAAGGCGTCCCTGACGCTTCATCAAAATGGTCAGGAGAGACTAGCTTTATAATTTAGCTATCTCAGAGAGTCAGGAGTACAAAATTATACACAGCTGCAGTCTGTTTAATTACAATTATGTACTGACACAAAATATCAAGTAATCCGGCTAACAGGTGCCGGTGGCTAAACGCCGCAAAAGTATAAGCAGGAGTGGTGGAGAAGAAACCCACTCGAGTCCCCGAACCGCCATGCTCCTAGTATGCACCATGGATGTCAGGGAGGAAGATCGTGTCCTCTGGCTCTGCTATGAGATCTGGCCAAACAAAACCAGCGGGGTCAGCCCCGAATAGCAAATACCGCCAAAGGGGCACAAGAGTTAAGATTAAAAACCCAGAAAATAGAATGATTGATAATAGTAATACTTAGGCAACTATTATAGGGTAGCGCAACATCCTCGAACCCATATGGCACCCTTACAACCAAACAAGGACAAAAGGTGTCGCATGGAGTCGGGACGTGTCGTACTCTATAACTTTTACATAAGTTAAAAAGGTATAAACAATAAAATCTCCTGATCGTGATTTTGGTCGATAGCCTATCGCAGCACAATAACCAACCCAACAATTAAACAAGAACATGGGTTGGATCATGTACCATGATAGACCATGTTCCTCAGTCATTCACAGAAGTAGCACTTCACAACCAGAATAAGTCTTCCGTTCATAACTTCGGTCCACAGCCTGTCATAGTACGATAACCAACCCAACAATCAAACCAGAACATGGGTTGGATCACGTACCATGACAGTTCGCTTCCCTCAGTTATTCACGGAAGGTAATAAGATACACGCAAGTCGTTTTCGCGGCCAATCAAGTCTACGAGTTTCTAGTGGGACGAGGTTATCCTCGCATCATGTTATTTCAAAATCCTCAGATCGTATCTTTCCAGCAAGGCTAGCCAACCCAGGGGTTCGCGTAGACAGGTGTCATTGAGCACAGGTCCCTCGTAAGGCCACCTTGCCAAGACATATAATATATAGCAGGAATTAATCGGATACAGTCATCCACTCGTTCCGGATGACACAGTATCCGTGGAGACCAGCCGGCGCGTCAAGACAATATCTCAAGGCGGCTGGTGTAACACGATCTCGGGATTTTGCCCTCCCCATGCATCTAGTATGTTTAGTTGCCTAATTTAACCCTAGGTGAAATCTTGGACTCACATGTTGTGGCCTACATGATTATCCTTCTAAAGTCGTACTTTAGTACGAGTACCCCAAAGAGGATCCATGTCAATCAGTATGTCAACATGTTCTACCCTCCTTAGTGTAATGCATGATTGCAAATATGCCACGTGGAGTTACGAGTTATTTGTCGAGCATGAACAAGAACTGGGATATTCAGGTACATGTATCGGGTAGGAACACTTTGTTCTCCGGGGTCACATTAGTGCTCATATCATGCTCGGGACAAAAGGCGTAAGGATATAAAATGGGCATATAATATCTGATAAAATATCAAAATACAGGGTTATAGAAGAGCCAAGCTTAAAGAAATAAAAACCAAAGCTCCAAGAGCCAATGGTTAAGCAAGGGGGTCAGGGGAGCAGCGTAGATGAAAAGTCACGCGCTACAGGGAGCAATGTACGTGAAAAGTCACGCACGCTATAGGGAGCAATGAACGTGAAAAGTCACGCACGCTGAGAGAGCAGCGTAGGTAAAAAGTCACGCACGCTACAGGGAGCAGCGTATGTGAAAAGTCACGCACGCTGAGAGAGCAGCGTAGGTAAAAAGTCACGCACGCTACAGGGAGCAATGTACGTGAAAAGTCACGCACGCTAAGAGAGCAGCGTAGGTGAAAGGTCACGCACGCTACAGGGAGCAGCGTAGGTGAAAAGTCACGCACGCTGAGAGAGCAGCGTAGGTGAAAAGTCATGCACGCTACAGGGAGCAATGTACCTGAAAAGTCACGCACGCTGAGAGAGCAGCGTAGGTGAAAAGTCACGCACGCTACAGGGAGCAGCGTAGGTAAAAAGTCACGCACGCTGAGAGAGCAGCGTAGGTGAAATGTCACGCACGCTACAGGGAGCAATGTACGTGAAAAGTCACGCACGCTAAGAGAGCAGCGTAGGTGAAAGGTCACGCACGCTACAGGGAGCAGCGTAGGTAAAAAGTCACGCACGCTGAGAGAGCAGCGTAGGTGAAAAGTCACGCACGCTACAGGGAGCAATGTACGTGAAAAGTCACGCACGCTGAGAGAGTAGCATAGGTGAAAAGTCACGCACGCTACAGGGAGCAGCGTAGGTGAAAAGTCACGCACGCTGAGAGAGCAGCGTAGGTGAAAAGTCACACACGCTACAGGGAGCAGTGTACGTGAAAAGTCACGCACGCTCAAGGAGATACGCTTCCAACAGGAAGCGTACTCAAGTCTGCGTACGCACGCTAAAGAGTGCGCGCAGCTCAGTGTGCTTAAGCTAAATAGCTCTGCACACTGCTCACTGTCTTCTCCAAACAGCAAGAACACCATGGTTGAACCCAAAGCTTCAAAACATCACAACTTGGCCATCCGAACTCCAAATCCGGATTTCCAAAGTTCTATCTGGGGTGAAATAGAATTCTCTTCCACATGGAAGCATCAAAACCTACAAAACCCCAACGAAAATAGATCAAGACCAAGGAAATCGAAAATGATTAAAACTTAGATCTACAAAAATCAAAGCTTCAAAATAGAAATTTCCAAGTTCTAAACTAGTATAGATTGAGGAGAATAACATGTTTTGGCAAATAGTTTTGCAAGAAATCATTGACAAAATTATGGATCCATCTCTTGAGCAAGTTGGTACTTGCCTTGGTTGGTGGAGGAAATAAATGAGAGAGTAAATGAGAGGAGAGAGAATGAGATGAGTTATATATAAAGATCTTGGACCCATGGGTTCATGATGAACCAAAGGGTTCATGATGAACCATTGGTGAACCAAGAATAGGTTACACAAATGAGCCAAAACTGTAGGCCCAAATGCAGAAAATAAATTAGGAAATAATATTTTGTCGAATATTTTTGGAAAATGCATGAAGAAATACTGCATAATAAATATCGTATAAATTCAAGGTAAATATAATTTATCGGTTTACGTATTAAAATACGTATTCCAGGATTGGGGAGTGATATCTCTACCCTTCTTAGAAAAATTCCGTCCTCGGAATTCCAGCCAAGACAGGATAGTAAAATCAGGGCAAGCAAGGCACAATCATATACAAGTTAATTATCATAGCAGTTATTATCATACATCACAAAGTGCAAAACAAGCAGGTGCAGATAAGCATGGAATCGTGTCAATAAGGTACAAAAATATACCTTATTAGTCAAACAATTGCGGATACCGAGATCTGATCTCGTCCTCGCGCTCCCAGGTTGACTCTCCCGAAGGGTGATGGTTCCAAGAAACACGGACAAGGCTTATCGTCCGATTCTTGAGTACCTTCTCTCGCCGGTCCAAAATAGACACGGGTTGTTCCTCGTAAGTTAGGTCGGTACCAACGACTTACTCAGAATGATCGAGGATATGACTCGGATCCGGGACATACCCACGTAATTGGGACACATGAAACACATCATGTATGCCAGTCAACGCAGGCGGAAGGGCAAGTCGATAAGCCACATCACCTACCCGAGCGAGAATTTTAAAAGGACTAACGTATCTTGGACTAAGCTTTCCCCGGGTTCCAAATCTGATGATACCCCGAGTAGGCGAAATCTGCATAAACACTTGGTCGCCAACTCTAAACTCTAGAGGCCTACGATGCTGATCTGCCCAATAACGATGTCGGTCCTGTGTAACTCGAAGGCGCTCTCTGACCAACTTAACTATCTCTACAGTCTGCGTGATCATCTCTGGCCCCAACAACTTCCGTTCTCCGACGTCGTCCCATGCCAAAGGGGACCTACACTTCCTTCCGTACAATGCTTCGAACGGGGCCATCTGAATGCTAGCCTAATAGCTGTTATTATAGGAGAACTCCACTAGATGAAGGTGATCCTCCCAAGATCTGCCAAAATCCAAGGTACACGCCCGTAGCATATCTTCTAATGTCTGAATGGTTCTTTCTGATTGCCCGTCAGTTTGTGGATGATAAGCACTACTGAATCTTAACTTGGTCCCCAAACTTTGGTGTAAGCTCCACCAAAAATGGAAACTAAACCACGTATCCCGATCTGATACTATACTAACTGGAACACCGTGCTGCCTTACTATCTGCGTCATGTACATTTCTGCTAGCTGTTCAGTAGTCTGTCCAACTCGGAAGGGAAGGAAATGAGCGACCTTCGTGAGTCGATCTACTATTACCCAGACTGCATTCTTGCCAGCCGGGGATCTAGGTAAACCGGTCACAAAATCCATCGTGATGTGCTCCTATTTCCATTCTGGGATAGGAAGTGGCTGTAGCAATCCTGCTGGTCTCTGCTGCTCAGCTTTCACCTGCTGACATACCAGACACTTGGATACAAATCTCGTTATCTCTCTTTTCATGCCATTCCACCAAAAGAACTGCCTGATATCTCGATACATCTTCGTTCCTCCTGGATGAATGGAGTAAATAGAACTATGAGCTTCGGATATAATTTCTTGCCGAAGGTCTCCACTCGGCACACAGAGTCTGTTTCCAAACCTGAGCGTACCATCTTAATGAATCAGTAACTCCTTCTTACGGCCTGATTCACACTCCGACCGCAACTTCTGAATCTGTGGATCTCCTGCTTGTGCTGCCCTTATCCTCTCTACTAAGGTTGACTGAATCTGTATACTGGTCATTCTTCATATATTCCTTGGCAAAACTACTTCGATTTCCATACTCTGAAGGTCTTCTAAAATATGCTTCTGCGAGGTCAAGATAAAGGCACTGTCTCTCCTACTCAGTACATCTGCAACTATATTCGCCTTGCCTGGATGATACTGAAGATCTAAGTCAAAATCCTTCAGTAGTTCTAACCATCTTCTTTGCCTCATGTTCAAATCTCGCTGCGTGAATACGTATTTCAAACTCTTATGATCAGTATAGATCTCTACCCGATTCCCGTATAAATAATGCCTCCACAACTTGAGTGAAAATACCACAGCTGCTAACTCCAAATCGTGAGTCGGGTAATTCTTCTCATGGTCTCGAAGCTGTCGAGACGCATATGCTATCACCTTTCCGTGCTGCATCAATAAACATCCAAGACCCTTCCCAGATGCGTCATAATATACTGTAAAGCCTCCCGCTCCTACTGGAAGCGTCAAGATCAGGGCTGAGATCAATCTCTTCTTCAATTCTTCAAATGATGCCTGACAGCTAGCTGACCAAACAAACTCTACGTCCTTGTGCGTCAAACACGTTAAGGGCGCAGAGATCTTGGCAAAGTCCGCCACGAACCTTCTGTAGTAACCAGCTAATCCTAAGAAACTTTGCACTTCTGCAACCGTTCTCGGGACTGGCCAATGCTCTACGACCTCAATCTTCTTCGGATCTACTGACACTCCTGCCCAAGAAATTACATGCCCCAGGAACGAAATGTGATCTAACCAGAATTCGTACTTGTCGAGCTTCGCATAAAGTTGATGCTTCCTCAATGTCTGTAAGACAGTCCTAAGATGTTTCTCATGCTCCTCTTCACTGCTGGAATAGACAAGAATGTCATCTATGAACACCACCACAAATTTATCCAAATACGGCAGAAAGATGCGGTTCATTAAATCCATGAATACTGCGGGGGCGTTGGTTAGTCCAAAGGGCATTACTAAAAACTCATAATGCCTATATCTAGATCTGAATGCTGTCTTCGGTATGTCTTGCTCCCGGACTCTTACTTGATAGTATCCTGACCGAAGATCGATCTTGGAAAAGATGCTGGCCTTGCTCAACTGGTCAAACAGGTCATCAATCCTTGGTAGTGGGTACTTATTCTTCACTGTTACTGCATTCAGCTTGCGGTAGTCGATGCACATCCTCGTCGACCCATCCTTCTTGGGAACTAGAATCACAGGCGCGGCCCAGGGCGATTTACTGTCTCGGATGAATCCCTTAGACTTCAACTCTTTTTCATGTTGATACAACTTATCCTGTTCTGACGGCGACATTCTGTAAACTCTGTCTGCAATAGGCCTCGTTCCAGGGTTCAACTCAATGCTAAATTCTACCTCTCTAACTGGGGGTATCCCTGGGAGCTCATCAGGGAAGATGTCGAGAAATTCTTTGACCACTCTCGGAATCTGTCCTGGCTCTGACACTGCTGCTGAGATGACGCCTCCGGCCTGATTCTTCAAGGTTCGAGTAAAGATGAACTGCTCCATCCCAGGAACGCTGAATATGACCCTACCTTCTCTACAATCAATTGTCGCATGACTGTCTCTCAACCAGTCCATGCCAAGAACGACATCAAAATTCCCCATAGGGAATTTAATCAATGATGCGGGCAGTAAATGCCCACACACCTCCACCGGACATGAAAAGCGCACTCTGCTAACTTCTACGAGCCCATTGTCGGTGAGTATATCCATCCTCTCCGGCAATGCCTCAAACTCTAATCCAATCCATGTAGCATATTGTGCAGAGATGAATGAATGAGTAGCGCCTGAATCAAATAATGCTACAGCGGGAAATGAGGTGACAAAAATTTTACCTGCCACCACGTCACTAGACGCAAGAGCCTCTCCCAAGGATAATATGAGAGCCTGTCCCTGGCCCCGCTGAGCTCCTTGTTGTGGCCTTCCTCGACCATGCTGTTGCTGCCTCTGAGGGCCTTCGGCTTTCTGTGCCTGGCGGAACATCTGAGCCTGCGTTGGTAGACACTGGGCTAGGGGCCTTACTGCTAATACTGGCCCTCCACTCGGGGTTGCCACCGGAGCTGGCAATGCTGAAAACTGCTGAGCTGGCCCTTCTGGCCTCTGTATCACAGGACAAGTAGAAATACGGTGGTCTGAACTACCACACCTCAAGCATAAGCCATTCGCTGACCGGCACACCTCCCTCGTGTGCCCTGCCTTCCCACAGAATGTACAGCCCTGGGGTGCTCCCTGACGCTGTTGTTGGTTCCTCAGCTGCTGATGTCGAACTGGCGCTGTATTAGTTGACACGGCCGTCCTCCGCGACACTCCTGCATCATGAATACGTACACCGGGTGCCGGTGCCGACGTTCGCTGCATTGCTCCTCCTACAACCTGGGAATGAGATCTCTTCTGCCCTCCTGTCCTCGATGCCAACCTCTGCTAGGTAAGCTCGTGCCTCCGAGCGGCCGTCAAAACAGCGTCAAATGTCTGGTAGTCGTGTCCTTCCACAAGCTGTAATAGTTCCAAATGAAGTCCCTGCTAGAACCTTATAGCTTTCTCTGGCTCCGTTGCCACCATTGCTGGTGTGAAATGGCACAATCTGCAGAACTCTGCTGCATACCCATCTACGGTCTTGCCTGCTTGTTTGAGACTGATAAACTTCTGCTGGAGCTCATATCGAGCTACTACGCCAAAATACTTGGCCTTAAATCTTTCACTGAAGGTGGTCCAACGAACAGGGTATCTTATACCAACTTCTTCTGATGCCCACCAGTCGCGGGCAAGATCCTGAAGTACTAATTTGACCTGATCAACCTTCTCATCATCTGGAACCTTGGCTGCCACAAGAATGGCTTCAATGTCTTGAATCCATGCATCCGCAGTGATGTCATCCTCCGTGCCATCAAAATACCTCGGGTTCAAGCGACGAAACCTTCCTGATGCTCCCGAGTCAACCCCGACACTCCTCTCAAGAGCTAACTGAATCCCTTGGTTCAGCAATACGTTCTGCTCCTGCTGCTGAGTCTGTTGCTGTTGGTGAGTGACAAAAATCCCCCGGATGATCTCCAGGAGTGCTACGGTATCTGGTACTGCCGTCGCTGCTGGTGCTGCAGGGGTTTCAATAACCTGCGGCTGCACTGCCTCTGGTTCCATTTCTGCTCATGTCCGTCCTGGGGAAGGTTCTCTCCCCTGCTGGTGCCCAGTCGAGCCATGCTCTCGCTGCTCTTTCTCTTGGGCCTCACCCGCTACTGAGAATGAAGCACCCCTATAGAGAAAGATATAAGATTATCAAGTCCGAACGAGGAAGATTTCGAGGATGCAAGTCAGGTTAGAGATCAAGGCAAGGACAGAGAATTCAAAACAGAATTTCAAGGGGAACAAGTTTTGATTGAGACTCCTAATAATTCGTAATACCCCACAAGTCTGAAAAAACAGACCTGCATGGGCCACCACTAAAACCTTGTCACGCCCCAGTACCGAAATACGGAGACGGACTAGGCCAGCTACTCCATATGAGGTACGTAACGTCATACGGTGATCGTGGCTGTCGAGAGACTAGGGGGTACATGCTACAATCAAGTCTCCTATGGTCCCACAGAGTTCTATGTCTCAATCAATCAAGTCACATCAGCAATGAAATGAACATTAAAGATAAAGCAGTAAGGCGTCCCTGACGCTTCATCAAAATGGTCAGGAGAGACTAGCTTTATAATTTAGCTATCTCAGAGAGTCAGGAGTACAAAATTATACACAGCTGCAGTCTGTTTAATTACAATTATGTACTAACACAAAATATCATGTAATCCGGCTAACAGGTGCCGGTGGCTAAACGCCGCAAAAGTATAAGCAGGAGTGGTGGAGAAGAAACCCACTCGAGTCCCCGAACCGTCATGCTCCTAGCATGCACCATGGATGTCAGGGAGGAAGATCGTGTCCTCTAGCACTGCTACAAGATCTGGCTAAACAAAACCAGCGAGGTCAGCCCCGAATAGCAAGTACCGCCAAAGGGGCACAAGAGTTAAGATTAAAAACCCAGATAATAGAATGATTGATAATAGTAATACTTATGCAACTATTATATGGTAGCGCAACATCCTCGAACCCATATGGCACCCTTACAACCAAACAAGGACAAGAGGTACCGCATGGAGTCGGGACGTGTCGTACTCTATAACTTTCACATAAGTTAAAAAGGTATAAACAATAAAATCTCCTAATCGTGACTTTGGTCGATAGCCTATCGCAGCACAATAACCAACCCAACAATCAAACAAGAACATGGGTTGGATCATGTATCATAATAGACCATGTTCCTCAGTCATTCACAGAAGTAGCACTTCACAACCAGAATAAGTCTTCCGTTCATAACTTCGGTCCACAGCCTGTCATAGTACGATAACCAACCCAACAATCAAACAAGAACATGGGTTGGATTACGTACCATGACAGTCCGCTTCCCTCAGTTATTCATGGAAGGTAATAAGATACACGCAAGTCGTTTTCGCGGCCAATCAAGTCTACGAGTTTCTAGTGGGACGAGGTTATCCTCGCATCATGTTATTTCAAAATCCTCAGATCGTATCTTTCCAGCAAGGCTAGCCAACCCAGGGGTTCGCGTAGACAGGTGTCATTGAGCACAGGTCCCTCGTAAGGCCACCTTGCCAAGACATATAATATATAGCAGTAATTAATCGGATACAGTCATCCACTCGTTGCGGATGACACAGTATCCGTAGAGACCAGCCGGCGCGTCAAGACAATATCTCAAGGCGGCTGGTGTAACACGATCTCGGGATTTTGCCCTCCCTATGCATCTAGTATGTTTAGTTGCCTAATTTAACCCTAGGTGAAATCTTGGACTCACAAGCTGTAACGCCTCAGTCCCAAAATACGTAGGACTAGGAACGTAGACATGCCAGCTGTATTTATACGAAGTATACTCCAATATATGGAAGCCTCGTGTAAATACATAAGCTGTAAAATGCAGTAGAACCATAACTAATCTATCCACATAGAATAAATGAAATAAAGATGTCATATAATGAGAATAACTTTGTCTTGATACAATATGTTTGGCGGAGACAAATCTACTACCAACAAAATAAAGCAAAGTACATAGAAAATGAAATGAGTGGCGAGCGAAGCGAAGACGATCCAAATGCAATCATCCTCGAAGGAATAGCGAAGATCACGGCTAGAGCTAGAACACCTGCGAAAGACAATAGCACACACCTGGCAAGACAACCAGGTCCTCAGAGGGACGTAACAAGACACATAATAGCATGCCATATAACCTGAATAAATATTGCTCAATAAATAAGTCAATCGAATTTATAACATGGTCCAATACGCACCTACTGAACGAGCGTACCATCCTCCCAACCAAACAAGGACAGGAGATGGTAAACTAATTCACGGCGACGTATCTTTCCATGCTATGAATCCAATATGGTATCCGGACCCCAACAAGGTTCAATACCTTCTCATCGAAGTAGTAAGTCACACCTACAACCAAACAAGGACAAGATGTGACGAACTAATCCGCGACAAGTTATTGTTCCAAGCCACGGGCAGATACAAGTACCCAAACCAAAAGTACTCGTACCTAACGGATAGGGTAGCCTACCATTTTAAGTGAAATGTTGTTAAGAACAATCCTTCCTACGCATGGGCCCTGGCTGGATAGGATCGGCGTAGTCCCCCTTTGGGCACCAGAGGCCCCATCAGGAAGAGCATGACGTTCCGCAGAATCGTCAGTGGCCGTCAGTAATCATGGGTCATCAATCCCGTATCTCCAGCGGAGAGTCCAGGTCACAGAGGAAGTGTATCGAAGCCCATACGCTAAGGAATTGTCCTCCCCGCCCAATGCCTACTGTGTTGTATCCACAACACAAACCACTATAACCGCTAAGTCAAACTAGCATACAACTTCTATTAGCGGTTATTCCTATCGCACGGCTTGTACGTACTGGTGGCCAGCCAATCACGTACTTCCGTGTTCTACATGCGACACACAACTTCGTGTTTACAACGTGTCAAGGCCAATGAATGCAACACACAAGGTGGTCCCTTAAATCTAGGTTTAATTTGTAAGAAAAATAATACACAGCAGGAAATATAAATGAACAGTAAGTTCTAACAGTTATGCCATGTATCACAGTTTATTTTGCATAATGAAAATAAATAATACATGAAATATGAGCTAAAATAAATAAACAGCGAATGGCAAGGTATCTTGCCTGGTGGAGCGCCTGGTGTGCTGCGATAATCAATATGGTACGATCTGCAACTTCGATGCAACAACTACACAAGGAAACCTCTGTTGATGGCACGGACAGTTCCATTAGGTCCAGATGGGTCAATTTAGTTAGGAATGACATAAAGTAGTTTAGGATTTGCCAAGAGATTAGGAACGAAGGGCGTAGTCACGGGCTGGAGAAAGATCGAAGGAGTTTGGAAGAAAAATATATATAATTTTTAGAAAACTGTTTATAAATAAATAAATAAAAAAATAATTGTATTTATAATAATATTTGCAACAGTAAGAAGTCTTATATTTTTTCTTATATAAATATAAAAATAATTTTGGGTAGAAAACATACATCTATTACCATACATATATATACTTTGACAGTAACTAAGAAATATTATAATAACCATGGATAATAATTCCTAGCATAGTAAAATAATCTTACAATATTAATAATAATAATAATTAATAATTCCAATAATAGTCACTCAAAAAAAGAGAGAAACATTAACAATAAAACTAAATGGTAATAATATTAATAATAATAATAATAATAATAATGATGATTAACAACAGCAGATGCTAAACAACAAAAAGGAACAATAAAATAATAAAAATCCTAATTATAAATTCTAGTCCATGCTTATTACTGTTAAAACCTAAATCAAAGTAACAAAATTAATTAACTAGAAAAAGAAAAGAAATAATAATAAAATAAATTATGCGAAAGAAAAAATACGAGAACAACTGTTCTCTTCTTTTGTCTGTTGAAAGAATTAATAACACAGCACATTTAAGAAGTGGGGAAATAAGAAAGAAAGAGAGAGAGGACGCATAGAGAGAGATAGAAGAAGCTGAGGGAAGAGGGAGAGAGCAGAGAGGGAGAAGAAGGCTTGGGGTCGGCTCCGGCGGAGGAGTTCGAAGAGGCGGCGAGAAGAGGGTTCGACGGCGCGGGTTTGATCGGTCAGCGGAGGGCTAGGACACGGCGGGAGAGGGTTTTGGGGAGCCGTCGTGGTCGGCGACGCAGGGGGAAAGGAAGGGCGGGGAGGCGGAGTATGGCGCTGCGGAGGAGCTCGGATGGGGACGAGGAAAGGAAGGGAGAGGGGAGACGGTGGAGGGAGTGCACGCGGAGGGCGCTGCTCCGGCGAGCGGCGGACCGGGATCTGGGCGCGGAGGCGAAGGCTGGGCGGATGGGAAGTGGGGGGGCGAGCGCGGAGATGGGTTTCCGGGAGAGGGGGTCGGGCTCCGGCTGCGCGGGCTGCGCGGCGGAGGGTGCCGGCGGTCGCGGGCTTGCTCGTCAGGCGGAGGAGAGGGAGACAAGGTGCTCGGGATGAGGTTGTCGGCCGACGGACGGCGCTGGACGAGCGGTGGAGCTCTCCGGCGAGAGTCGCACGCTGCGGGGATGGCGAGGCAGCGTATGGGGAGGCGCGGTGATGTTTCTCCGGCGGACACGGTGAGGTAAGGGTGGTGGTCGTGGTTTATTTCTGTTTCTTTTATTCTGTTGGGATTTTCCAATTGTCGCCGGCGTTGGCGCCGGTGACGGTGGTGGTGATCATTGGTACTGGTGGTGGTTCTTTTTGTGTCGGTGGTGGTTCTGAGGGTGGAACTGTGGTGAAGGAGGTTGTGGTATTGTCGGGGGGATGATGATGGAGGGCGGCGACCAGTGGGTTGGTCGACCGGACGGGATGTTATGGACGTCGATGGTGGTGGTGATGATCTGTGGTGGCGGCGAGCATGGCCGGGTCGGGTGAGACGGCTACGAAGGGTTGGCGGTGGTGGCTGGGAGTCGGCCAGGGTGTGGGGTGATGGCAGTGGGTTGCCGAGGTGGAGGTCGGGATGATGGGGTTCGGCCAGGACATGGGTAGAATAGGTTTAGACTAGGAATTGATTTTTGTCGGGGTTGTCCGACACGAAGAAGAGGAAAATGTAATTTGTAAACATGGAATAAGAATGGACAATGGAACACAGACACGGGGCACGCACCATTGGAGAATTATTTGTGGAGGAACAATGTGGATGAATAAAATATTAGAGGAGTACCTGCCTATTTATAGGATGTGGGAATTCCCAATAGGATAATGATTAGGATTGTTTAAACCCAAATTAGATAATTCGTAATTTAATTTAAATCAATAATCCAAATCCAAATCAAAACCAAATCCAAATACAAATCAAATTAAAATCTAATTAAAATCTTGGTTTTAAAATCAAATCAATAAATCAAATTCAAATACTTAACTATTTAAATATATCCAACATTTCAAATCAAGATTTAAATCTCTACAATAATTACAAAATATATTTTCCAAAAAATACTAATATTAATAATTTTGAAAATTACATTAATATTTAAAATAAACCAATAAGTAATTACAATTATATATGTATGTACAAGTAATATTTTCATAAATGTACTTTCTAATATACCATTTTATAGAAAAAATACTTTATTATTATAACTATATAAATGAAAGGTCTTTTCATAAATGTCATAAACTTGAAAATAATAGCTAGAAATAATTTTTACCTATATTATTTTGAAACCATAAAATAATAAATAAATATTCTTCTAAAATATGTACGCTCGCACATATTCGCACTCGTCGAGCAAAAATAAAATTTCGTGCGTAACGTAAAATACGACTCCGCGACGTACAATACAAAATTTTAAATTCGTACAAATATTAATAAAAAAATTAGTAGAAATTTAGGGGTTTTACATCCTACCCAACTTAAAAGAAATTTCGTCCTCGAAATTAAGAATTCGTAGGGGGGTGAGAAGGCACAACGGTAGATAGAAGGGTTCGAAGTTGATATGGTCGTAGTCTAGGTTGAAGATATCATTACGAGGCGATTGTAATCACTCTTAAATTCAAGTGATTAGAAAGTCAAGATTATAGATTTAGGGTCGAGGGAAAGGACGAGTAATTAAGACAAGGATATAGTCACATTGAGTGTTAATGGTCACAAGAGATAGGATAGCTAGAGGAACTTCTAGTATAACGCCTTCGTACTCCTAAAATAGGCGAAGGCGAAAGCAATATAGAGTTCGAAGGAGGCGTTATCGAATACGAGTACGTGATTCAAAGACGATCGAATAATTTCAAAAGAATTGTCAAGGCAGTCGTGGATGGGATTGTAAGGGCAAAGTTTAATTATGTCCCCATCCGCGTAGAATAATAGACAAAAGCGAACCAAAGTGCACTCGGTTGATCAGACCATTATGCACCGGTTCTGATTAGACAATCTGTTAGTGGAGGCCTCCAATAACATATGTCATGAACAAGCGTGATAAAGAATTGAGCTTGCAAAAACTAGGCTACATTAGCATCATTAGTCTAGATAGTAAAAATATAGGCACGATGGTAGATAAATAAAATCAAATATGAATAGTCTATAAGGATCTAAGTCTTTTATTCCTATACAATCATTCTATGGTTTATTGACCAAGGCTTGGTTGACCAAATGGGTTAGATTCCTCTAGTCTCTATGGTCTTAATAGTCAAGGGCGTGTCGGGTCGTGGGGTGTTCTATCCAACTTAAAAGAATTAAGCTAAGGGTGTTTGGGACATCTAACTAGTAGGGTCAATCTCTAGCAAGCACGAAGGGAAAACAAGAATAGGGATGGAAGGAAGCAAGCAAGATGCAATTGATGAGTCAAACGGTAGATAAAATCAAGGAAAGAGGTCAAGTATGTGGATGAGATCCTAAACTTCTAATCCTATACGCAGGCTTGCTTGGTACGGTAAAGTAACCAAACAATTTATCTTGACCTGCACGGGCCACCACAAAAACATATAACGCCCCAGTCCCAAAATATGTAGGACTAGGAACGTAGACATGCCAGCTGTATTCATACGAAGTATACTCTAATATATGGAAGCCTCGTGTAAATACATAAGCTGTAAAATGCAGTAGAACCATAACTAATCTATCCACACAGAATAAATAAAATAAAGATGTTATATAATGAGAATAACTTTATCTTGATACAATATGTTGGACGGAGACAAATACACTACCAACAAAATAAAGAAAAGTACATAGAAAATAAAATGAGTGGCGAGCGAAGCGAAGACGATCCAAATGCAATCATCCTCGAAGGAATAGCGAAGATCACGGCTAGAGCTAGAACACCTGCGAAAGACAATAGCACACACCTGGCAAGACAACCAGGTCCTCAGAGGGACGTAACAAGACACATAATTGCATGCCATATAAACTGAATAAATATTGCTCAATAAATAAGTCAAGCGAATTTATAACATGGTCCAATACGTACCTACTGAACGAGCGTACCATCCCCCCAACTAAACAAGGACAGAAGATGGTAAACTAATTCACGGCGACGTATCTTTCCATGCTATGAATCCAATATGGTATCCGAACCCCAACAAGGTTCAATACCTTCTCATCGAAGTAGTAAGTCACACCTACAACCAAACAAGGACAAGATGTGACGAACTAATCCGCGACAAGTTATTGTTCCAAGCCACGGTCAGATACAAGTACCCAAACCAAAAGTACTCGTACCTAACGGATAGGGTAGCCTACCATTCTAAGTGAAATGTTGTTAAGAACAATCCTTCCTACGCATGGGCCCTGGCTGAATAGGATCGGCGTAGTCCCCCTTTGGGCACCAGAGGCCCCATCAGGAAGAGCATGACGTTCCGCAGAATCGTCAGTGGCCGTCAGTAATCATGGGTCATCAACCCCGTATCTCCAGCGGAGAGTCCGGGTCACATGGGAAGTGTATCGAAGCCCATACGCTAAGGAATTGTCCTCCCCGCCTAATGCCTACTGTGTTGTATCCACAACACAAACCACTATAACTGCTAAGTCAAACTAGCATGCAACTTCTATTAGCGGTTATTCCTATCTCACGGTTTGTACGTACTGGTGGCCAGCCAATCACGTACTTTCGTATTCTACATACGACAAACAACTTCGTGTTTACAACGTGTCAAGGCCAATGAATGCGACACACAAGGTGGTCCCTTAAATCTAGGTTTAATTTGTAAGAAAAATAATACACAGCAGGAAATATGAATGAACAGTAAGTTCTAACAGTTATGCCATGTATCACAGTTTATTTTGCATAAAGAAAATAAATAATGCATGAAATATGAGCTAAAATAAATAAACAGCGAATGGCAAGGTGTCTTGCCTGGTGGAGCGCCTGGTGTGCTGCGATAATCAATATGGTACGATCTGCAACTTCGATGCAACAACTACACAAGGGAACCTCTGTTGATGGCATAGACAGTTCCATTGGGTCCAGATGGGTCAATTTAGTTAGGAATGACATAAAGTAGTTTAGGATTTGCCAAGAGATTAGGAACGAAGGGCGTAGTCACGGGCTGGAGAAAGATCGAAGGAGTTTGGAAGAATAATATATATAATTTTTAGAAAACTGTTTATAAATAAATAAATAAATAAATAATTGTATTTATAATAATATTTGCAACAGTAAGAAGTCTTATATTTTTTCTTATATAAATATAAAAATAATTTTGGGTAGAAAACATACATCTATTACCATACATATATATACTTTGACAGTAACTAAGAAATATTATAATAACCATGGATAATAATTCCTAGCATAGTAAAATAATCTTACAATATTAATAATAATAATAATTAATAATTCCAATAATAGTCACTCAAAAAAAAAACATTAACAATAAAACTAAATGGTAATAATATTAATAATAATAATAAAAATAATAATAATAATAATAATAATAATAATGATGATGATGATGATTAACAATAGCAGATGCTAAACAACAAAAAGGAACAATAAAATAATAATAATCCTAATTATAAATTCTAGTCCATGCTTATTACTGTTAAAACCTAAATCAAAGTAACAAAATTAATTAACTAGAAAAAAAAAAGAAATAATAATAAAATAAATTAGGCGAAAGAAAAAATACGAGAACAGCTGTTCTCTTCTTTTGTCTATTGAAAGAATTAATAACACAGCACCTTTAAGAAGTGGGGAAATAAGAAAGAAAGAGAGAGAGGACGCAGAGAGAGAGAGAGAAGAAGCTGAGGGAAGAGGGAGAGATGTCACGCCCCAGAACCAGAATACTGGCAAGTAGGGACGGACCAGGCCAGCTACGTATACCAAAGTACTCCAGTACTCCGAAATAACGTATAAGCTGTATAGATGGGGGTTACTACTACAAGCCAACAGTCGATCCTAGGTCAAGCAATCCTAGGTATCTCAATCACAGGCAGTAAATAACGTACAAGAAGTAAGATCAACTGGAATATAAAATAGTAAAGCGTCCCAAACTATCATATATCAATGATCATGAAGCTAGTAATACAGAGTGAAGACTAGCAAGTGTAATAGTCATACATGATAAGCTCTAGCTATAGTCTAGAATACGCAAATCATGTTCTGGCCCGTAGGCTAAATGTCAAGTCCAAAACACGGGCTAAACACGTGCTCGGAGGCTAAACGCCACAAAAGAATAATGTACATAACTAGTGGAAGAATGAAATAGAAAACCCACTAAGGTACTCTGGTGCTCTGGGTAATCACCAACGAGTGGAAGGTATGAAAGATCCTTCGGGCTCCTCTATCAGATCTGGTCAATGCAAAACCAGTGGGGTCAGACCCCCAATAGCAAGTACCACAAAGGAAGCCAAACTATGAACTAAAACCAGCATGCAAATCATAGCAATGGATAGAGAGAGAGATAAGTAAGTACTAATCGAGACTCGTGCACTACCAATGCACTTATCCCGAGAATAGAAAAGACAATAAGTAAAGCAACATGTAGCATAAAGTAAAGAACATGTGACGTAATGTAAACTGTGTACATATAAGGAAAAGGAAGCATGTGAACATGAAACATAAACTAGACATGTGAGCATGTTAAGTAACTAGAACATGTGAGCATGTTATGTAACTGGAGCATGTGAGCATGTCATGTAACTGGACCATGTGAGCATATCATGTAACTGGAGCATGTGAGCATGTTAAATCTATATAGAACGACAAATGATTAGATGACTTAGGAAGTATTCTGGAACCCAAGTTACAACCCGTAAACCAAACAAGGACCGGGGTTGTAACCCTTCTCCTGAACAGAACTTTAGTATCTAATCATTTACCGGCAAAAGTAAAGCATAAACAAGGATGTACTGAAAATAAACAAATACGGACACTGCCTAGACAAACTAGACTAGACTGGACTCCATACAATAGTCACGGCCAAGCAATGAGTACGGCTTTATACATTAGCTAACTAGGGTTATCACAATCCTAATTACTAACAAATGCAAGTCTGAGAATTCCAAGTCTAGCTCCTGCCTGCTACTACCTGAATGGTCCAAGCCAATGGTAATAGTGGATACATCGCCCAGGAGACAAATGTATCCTATAGTGGTGGGTACATCGCCCAGGAGACAAATGTACCCTATAGTAGTGCAACACTCGACGGTGCGCTGGAAGTATGCTCATCATGACAGATAGCTCCAAATCCCAATGTATATATATATATAATGCCAAGACCAAAGGGGCAGTAGGTTATCGGGAAATTCTCAATGATCTAAGTAATCAAGCTAGTTGTTTAGTCCTTAACATTTTCTTGTTGGATTCTGGGTGTGGCATTCCGCAGAATCCATCCTAGACATGAGACATACAAGACTGGACAAGACAAGCAAGATTGTGCACCATAACAAGCCACAACAAGACATGACAATATCAAGGCAAGAGTGCGCTACGACGAGCCACTATCAAGGAGCAAGACATGTACTGGAATCAAGAGTGCGCCATGACAGGCCACTATCATGTAAGCAAGAAAAAGACATGTTCAAGAATGCACCACGACGGATCACTATCAAGTAGGCAAGAAGGCATGGCAACAATTATCATAGCTTGTAAGAAAGAATCTATCAATAGACATATCATGGCATGTGGAGAAGAATAATCAAGGCTAAGTACATTTCATAAAATGGTTGAACATGTGCTAGTATCAAGTCTATATAGGGTGTACAATCATTATCTAACTGAGCAAGATCATCTTATCATGTTAAGAAATCATTACAATCGAAGAAAATATCAAAAACGGACAAAAACGGGCAGAAACGGACAAAAACAGACTAAAACAGCATAAAACGGCATACCGGCGGTATACTGCGGCATATCGGCGGTATACCGGCCTAAAGACAGAAGGTTTCTGGTGCAAAAAATGGTATACCGGCGGTATACTGTGGTATACCGGCGGTATACCGGTTTTTCAAACAGCAACAAAATTCAAAATTTGGCCAAAACTTGTTTCGGCCATAAAAACTTCATTTTAAATCGAAATTCGGATTTTCAAAAGTCAAAATTGAATAGAATTGAATTTCCTACAACATGGAAGTATTAGTTTTCACAAATCAAAATATTTGATAGATCAATTCCTCAAAATACTCCCAAACAGAGGTTCTCGGGACACCGAAATGGGTTCTGATTGCCACCAAACTCAAAATCCATGATATACAAACTATGTGAGGGCCTTATATATGTATATATGACTAAGATCCATGATGGTAACACTAGTATCACTCTTGATACCAAGTTTTCTACTAAGTCCATATTGGGTTTTAACAGAAAATCAAAACCTTGCTTAAACAAATTTTGGAAACATGCATATATACGAAAATCATAAGGAAAACATATTTAACAAAATGAGTTTGGAAAAATTCTAAGCATTTAATACCAAGGAAAACAAAAATGACAACAAAACAATATGGTTCATGGATTTGGCAAGATGTACTTGCCTAGGTTAAGCTCCAAGCCTAATCTTCTACTCCACCACCAAGAGGGGTACGAAACCACACTCTAGGCCTCAAGGCCAAGCCCTTGGCAAGCTCCAAGGAGGAGAGAAGGGAAGAAGAAATGAAAATAGAGTGAAGAGAATGAAAAGAGAGAGGAGAGAGAAAGTGAAAAGATATATATAGAAGGGGGAATTAATCTTAGCCGTTGGATCATGATCCATGTGAAAGTCTAGGTCAATCATGGCCATTCAAACAAAACCAATTATCCATTAGATAATAGAGTGCATCTACACTATTCACGAATATATCTAAGCACTATTCACGAAAATATCTAAATACTATTCACAAAAATATCCGAAACACTATTCATGAAAATATCTGAAATCGAAAATATCTAAAATATGGAAAATCTGTTTGGATGATTTGCCGTCGGTATACTCCGGTATACTGGCGGTATGCCGGCCAAGAAGAAAATCTATAAGTTTAGGAAAATTTTAAAGCATTACAAAAATCAAGAAAATACGAAATACACTACAAAATACGTATCCGTATATAAATATCGATACTGTGAGACGAGTCTCACAACTCTCCACAACTTAAAAATAAATTTCGTCCTCGAAATTTCCTAAATCTAGTCAAGCATGAAAACCAAACCAAAGAGCTGAAAAATCATATCAATCAAAACAAAGCATGGCATGTTGGTAAGATAAAGACAACAGTAATATAAGTAAATGCGTAAGCAGTAACACAACCACAATCAAGAAGGGATGGAGGCATATGAATAAATATGTCTCCTGAGTCAGTTGAGTAGGAGCAGGCCTACGCTGACTCCACAACTTAGATAAAAGTCAATTCTCAAATTAAGCCGGTACCAATGACTTAATCCAAGAAATAACTCTACCTAGGACGTATCTTCATAGTCGATGCCAATTAAGTTATCACATGCCTCGACTACGAAGACAGAAGAGTTGGGGACGAGAAACTCGCCTAATATGCGTAACCCAAGAGATAAATAAGAGTGGAAGAAGAATAGGACAATACCTACCACATAATCGCCCTCGGCCAAAATCTGCTCTAACATACCAAACTCTGCCTGCCCATGCCTCGGAGCTCTAACCGGCTGCTGCTGAAATGGTACCTGAGCCATATACTGCTTGACTACCGGGGTAGCCGGTGAAGCTGGACTCTAGCAGGACTGACCCTGCTGGCTGATCAGGCTGAACTGACACCTCCGCCCTTGGGTCATCTCTGAACTCTGTCCTTGAATGTTGAGACTGATCTTCCATAACTGGCCTAACAGAAGATTACTGACTGCCATCGACAAAACCCAAACAAGATGGTCGGAAGGATTAAGAACAGTGCCCTTGAAAGTTAAAGGACACAAAGATTAAATCGAGAGAATAGGAAAGATCAACGATCAAGGCAGATATCAGGTCAAAGGATCAGAGATATAGAATAACACGAAGGATATCAATAAAGCAGAATTGTGACTGAGATATCTAAACATCAGTAACCCCCACATATCTGATAAATCAGACCTGCATGGGCCACCACTAAAACCTATGTCACGCCCCAGAACCAGAATACTGGCAAGTAGGGACGGACCAGGCCAGCTACGTATACCAAAGTACTCCAGTACTCCGAAATAACGTATAAGCTGTATAGATGGGGGTTACTACTACAAGCCAACAGTCGATCCTAGGTCAAGCAATCCTAGGTATCTCAATCACAGGCAGTAAACAATATACAAGAAGTAAGATCAACTGGAATATAAAATAGTAAAGCATCCCAAACTATCATATATCAATGATCATGAAGCTAGTAATACAGAGTGAAGACTAGCAAGAGTAATAGTCATACATGATAAGCTCTAGCTATAGTCTAGAATACGCAAATCATGTTCGGGCCCGTAGGCTAAATGTCAAGTCCAAAACACGAGCTAAACACGTGCTCGGAGGCTAAACGCCACAAAAGAATAATGTACATAACTAGTAGGAGAATGAAATAGAAAACCCACTAAGGTACTCTGGTGCTCTGGGTAATCACCAACGAGTGGAAGGTACGGAAGATCCTCCGGGCTCCTCTATCAGATCTGGTCAATGCAAAACCAGTGGGGTCAGACCCCCAATAGCAAGTACCACAAAGGAAGCCAAACTATGAACTAAAACCAGCATGCAAATCATAGCAATGGATAGAGAGAGATAAGTAAGTACTAATCGAGACTCGTGCACTACCAATGCACTTATCCCGAGAATAGAAAAGACAATAAGTAAAGCAACATGTAGCATAAAGTAAAGAACATGTAACGTAAAGTAAACTGTGTACATGTAAAAAAAAGGAAGCATGTGAACATGAAACATAAACTAGACATGTGAGCATGTTAAGTAACTAGAACATGTGAGCATGTTATGTAACTGGAGCATGTGAGCATGTCATGTAACTGGAGCATGTGAGCATGTCATGTAACTGGAGCATGTGAGCATGTTAAATCTATATAGAACGACAAATGATTAGATGACTTAGGAAGTATTCTGGAACCCAAGTTACAACCCGTAAACCAAACAAGGACCGGGGTTGTAACCCTTCTCCTGAACAGAACTTTAGTATCTAATCATTTACCGGCAAAAGTAAAGCATAAACAAGGATGTACTGAAAATAAACAAATCCGGACACTGCCTAGACAAACTAGACTAGACTGGACTCCATACAATAGTCACGGCCAAGCAATGAGTACGACTTTATACATTAGCTAACTAGGGTTATCACAATCCTAATTACTAACAAATACAAGTCTGAGAATTCCAAGTATAGCTCCTGCCTGCTACTACCTGAATGGTCCAAGCCAATGGTAATAGTGGATACATCGCCCAGGAGACAAATGTACCCTATAGTAGTGCAACACTCGACGGTGCACTGGAAGTGTGCTCATCATGACAGATAGCTCCAAATCCCAATGTATATATATATATAATGCCAAGACCAAAGGGGCAGCAGGTTACCGGGAAATTCTCAATGATCTAAGTAATCAAGCTAGTTGTTTAGTCCTTAACATTTTCTTGTTGGATTCTGGGTGTGGCATTCCGCAGAATCCATCCTAGACATGAGACATACAAGACTGGACAAGACAAGCAAGATTGTGCACCATAACAAGCCACAACAAGACATGACAATATCAAGGCAAGAGTGCGCTACGACGAGCCACTATCAAGGAGCAAGACATGTACTGGAATCAAGAGTGCGCCATTGACAGGCCACTATCATGTAAGCAAGAAAAAGACATGTTCAAGAGTGCACCACGACGGATCACTATCAAGTAGGCAAGAAGGCATGGCAACAATTATCATAGCTTGTAAGAAAGAATCTATCAATAGACATATCATGGCATGTGGAGAAGAATAATCAAGGCTAAGTACATTTCATAAAATGGTTGAAAATGTGCTAGTATCAAGTCTATATAGGGTGTAAAATCATTATCTAACTGAGCAAGATCATCTTATCATGTTAAGAAATCATTACAATCGAAGAAAATATCAAAAACGGACAAAAACGGGCAGAAATGGGCAAAAATAGACTAAAACAGCATAAAACGGCATACCGGCGGTATACTGCGGCATACCGGCGGTATACCGGCCTAAAGACAGAAGGTTTCTCGTGCAAAAAATGGCATACCGGCGGTATACTGCGGTATACCGGCGGTATACCGGTTTTTCAAACAGCAACAAAATTCAGAATTTTGCCAAAACTTGTTTCGGCCATAAAAACTTCATTTTAAATCGAAATTCGGATTTTCAAAAGTCAAAATTGAATAGAATTGAATTTTCTACAACATGGAAGTATTAGTTTTCATAAATCAAAACATTTGATAGATCAATACCTCAAAATACTCCCAAACAGAGGTTCTCGGGACACCGAAACGGGTTCCGATTGCCACCAAACTCAAAATCCATGATATACAAACTATGTGAGGGCCTCATATATGTATATACACCGAAACGGGTTCCGATTGATACCAAGTTTTCTACTAAGTCCATATTGGATTTTAACAGAAAATTAAAACCTTGCTTAAACAAATTTTGGAAACATGCATATATACGAAAATCATAAGGAAAACATATTTAACAAAATGAGTTTGGAAAAATTCTAAGCATTTAATACCAAAGGAAACAAAAATGACAACAAAACAATATGGTTCATGGATTTGGCAAGATGTACTTGCCTAGGTTAAGCTCCAAGCCTAATCTTCTACTCCACCACCAAGAGGGGTACGAAGCCACACTTTAGGCCTCAAGGCCAAGCCCTTGGCAAGCTCCAAGGAGGAGAGAAGGGAAAAAGAAATGAAAATAGAGTGAAGAGAATGAAAAGAGAGAGGAGAGAGAAAGTGAAAAGATATATATAGAAGGGGGAATTAATCTTAGCCGTTGGATCATGATCCATGTGAAAGTCTAGGTCAATCATGGCTATTCAAATAAAACCAATTGTCCATTGGATAATAGAGTGCATCTACACTATTCACGAAAATATCTAAGCACTATTTACGAAAATATCTACATACTATTCACAAAAATATCCGAAACACTATTCATGAAAATATCTGAAATCGAAAATATCTAAAATGTGGAAAATCTGTCTGGATGATATGCCGTCGGTATACTCCGGTATACTGGCGGTATGCCGGCCAAGAAGAAAATCTATAAGTTTAGGAAAATTTTAAAGCATTACAAAAATCAAGAAAATATGAAATACACTACAAAATACGTATCCGTATATAAATACCGATACTGTGAGACGAGTCTCACAAGAGAGCAGAGAGGGAGAAGAAGGCTTGGGGTCGGCTCCGTCGGAGGAGTTCGGAGAGGCGGCGAGAAGAGGGTTCGACGGCGCGGGTTTGATCGGTCAGCGGAGGGCTAGGGCACGGCGGAAGAGGGTTTTGGGGAGCCGCCATGGTCGGCGACGCAGGAGGAAAGGAAGGGCGGCGAGGCGGAGGATGGCGCTGCGGACGAGCTCGGATGGCGACGAGGAAAGGAAGGGAGAGGGGAGACGGTGGAGGGAGTGCACGCGGAGGGCGCTGCTCCGGCGAGCGGCGGACCGGGATCTGGGCGCGGAGGCGAAGGCTGGGCGGATGGGAAGTGAGGGGGCGAGCGCGGAGATGGGTTTCCGGAAGAGGGGGTCGGGCTCCGGCGGCGCGGGCTTGCTCCTCAGGCGGAGGAGAGGGAGACAAGGGGCTCGGGATGAGGTTGTCGGCCGACGGACGGCGCTGGACGAGCGGTGGAGCTCTCCGGCGAGAGTCGCACGCTGCGGGGATGGCGAGGCAGCGTATGGGGAGGCGCGGCGACGTTTCTCCGGCGGACACGGTAAGGTAAGGGTGGTGGTCGTAGTTTATTTCTGTTTCTTTTATTCTGTTGGGATTTTCCAATTGTCGTCGGCGTTGGCGCCGGTGACGGTGGTGGTGGTCATTGGTGCTGGTGGTGGTTCTTTTTGTGTCGGTGGTGGTTCTGAGGGTGGAACTTTGGTGAAGGAGGTTGTGGTATTGTCGGGGGGATGATGATGGAGGGCGGCGACCAGTGGATTGGTCGACCGGACGGGATGTTATGGACGTCGATGGTGGTGGTGATGATCTGTGGTGGCGGCGAGCATGGCCGGGTCGGGTGAGACGGCTACGAGGGGTTGGCGGTGGTGGCTGGGAGTCGGCCAGGGTGTGGGGTGATGGCAGTGGGTTGCCGAGGTGGAGGTCGGGATGATGGGGTTCGGCCAGGACATGGGTAGAATAGGTTTAGACTAGGAATTGATTTTTGTCGGGGTTGTCCGACACGAAGGAGAGGAAAATATAATTTGTAAACATGGAATAAGAATGGACAATGGAACACAGACACGGGGCACGCACCATTGGAGAATTATTTGTGGAGGAACAATGTGGATGAATAAAATATTGGAGGAGTACCTGCCTATTTATAGGATGTGGGAATTCCCAATAGGATAATGATTAGGATTGTTTAAACCCAAATTAGATAATTCATAATTTAATTTAAATTAATAATCCAAATCCAAATCAAAACCAAATCCAAATACAAATCAAATTAAAATCTAATTAAAATCTTGGTTTTAAAATCAAATCAATAAATCAAATTCAAATACTTAACTATTTAAATAAATCCAACATTTCAAATCAAGATTTAAATCTCTACAATAATTACAAAATATATTTTCCAAAAAATACTAATATTAATAATTTCGAAAATTACATTAATATTTAAAATAAACCAATAAATAATTACAATTATATATGTATGTACAAGTAATATTTTCATAAATGTACTTTCTAATATACCATTTTATAGAAAAATATTTTATTATTATAACTATATAAATGAAAGGTCTTTTCATAAAAGTCATAAACTTGAAAATAATAGCTAAAAATAATTTTTACCTATATTATTTTGAAACCATAAAATAATAAATAAATATTCTTCTAAAATATGTACGCTCGCACATATTCGCACTCGTCGAGCAAAAATAAAATTTCGTGCGCGACGTAAAATACGACTACGCGACGTACAATACAAAATTTTAAATTCGTACAAATATTAAAAAAAAATTAGTAGAAATTTAGGGGTTTTACACATGCTGTGGCCTGCATGATTATCCTCCTAAAGTCGTACTTTAGTACGAGTACCCCAAAGAGGATCCATGCTAATCAGTATGTCAACATGTTCTACCCTCCTTAGTGTAATGCATCATTGCAAATACGCCACGTGGAGTTACGAGTCATTTGTCGAGCATGAACAAGAACTGGGACATTCAGGTACATGTATCGGGTAGGAACACTTTGTTCTCCGGGGTCACATTAGTGCTCATATCATGCTCGGGACAAAAGGCGTAAGGATATAAAATGGGCATATAATATCTGATAAAATATCAAAGTACAGGGTTATAGAAGAGCCAAGCTTAAAGAAATAAAAATCAAAGCTCCAAGAGCCAATGGTTAAGCAAGGGGGTCAGGGGAGCAGCGTAGATAAAAAGTCACGCACGCTACAGGGAGCAATGTACGCGGAAAGTCACGCATGCTACAGGGAGCAATGAACGTGAAAAGTCACGCACGCTACAGGGAGCAATGTACGTGGAAAGTCACGCACGCTACAGGGAGCAATGAACGTGAAAAGTCACGCACGCTGAGAGAGCAGCGTAGGTGAAAAGTCACGCACGCTACAGGGAGCAGCGTAGGTGAAAAGTCACGCACGCTGAGAGAGCAGCGTAGGTAAAAAGTCACGCACGCTACAGGGAGCAATGTACGTGAAAAGTCACGCACGCTGAGAGAGCAGCGTAGGTGAAAGGTCACGCACGCTACAGGGAGCAGCGTAGGTGAAAAGTCACGCACGCTGAGAGAGCAGCGTAGGTGAAAAGTCACGCACGCTACAGGGAGCAATGTACGTGAAAAGTCACGCACGCTGAGAGAGCAGCGTAGGTGAAAAGTCACGCACGCTACAGGGAGCAGCGTAGGTGAAAGTTACGCACGCTGAGAGAGCAGTGTAGGTGAAAAGTTACGCACGCTACAGGGAGCAGTGTACGTGAAAAGTCACGCACGCTCAAGGAGACACGCTTCCAATAGGAAGCATACTCAAGTCTGCATACGCAGGCTAAAGAGCGCACGCAGCTCAGTGTGCGTAAGCTAAACAGCTCTGCACACTGCTGACTGTCTTCTCCAAACAGCAAGAACACCATGGTTGAACCCAAAGCTTCAAAATATCACAACTTGGCCATCCGAACTCCAAATCCGGATTTCCAAAGTTCCATCTGGGGTGAAATGGAATTCTCTTCCACATGGAAGCATCAAAACCCACAAAACCCCAACAAAAATAGATCAAGACCAAGAAAATCCAAAAATGATTAAAACTTAGATCTACAAAAATTAAAGCTTCAAAATGGAAATTTCCAAGTTCTAAACTAGTATAGATTGAGGAGAAGAACATGTTTTGGCAAATAGTTTTGTAAGAAATCATTGACAAAATTATGGATCCATCTCTTGAGCAAGTTGGTACTTGCCTTGGTTGGTGGAGGAAATAAATGAGAGGAAGTAAATGAGAGAAGAGAGAATGAGATGAGTTATATATAAAGATCTTGGACCCATGGGTTCATGATGAACCAAAGGGTTCATGATGAACCATTGGTGAACCAAGAATAGGTTACCCAAATGAGCCAAAACTGTAGGCCCAAATACAGAAAATAAATTAGGAAATAATATTTTGTCGAATATTTTTGGGAAATACATGAAGAAATACTGCATAATAAATATCGTATAAATTCAAGGTAAATATAATTTATTGGTTTACGTATTAAAATACGTATTCCAGGATTGGGGAGTGACACGTCCTGATCGAGGGGTTGACTTCTTCACGTTGCTGTTGTGAGCCGGCACGTAGCAGAGGAGAAGATCTTTCTGTTGCTGAGATCTTGAATGAGTTGAGTCAAAGGACATGTGTCATCGACCCATGGCTCGGAGATCTCGGATTTGGTGGGGAGAATAATTTGGTAGGATGCGCCTAGGACTGGGCGCATGAGGAGACTTTGGCTCGTAACCTTTATGAGTCACGAACCATTCTGGTTGCATGGCTTTTGAGGCACATGCAGGCGACTTTCCTTCTGTCTTTTGGGATCAGAGAACAGTCTGGCGCACATGGCTTTTGAGGCACATGCAGAGCTTCAAATGGAGACTTTTCTTCTGTCTTTAGGGATCAGTAAAGAGTCTGAGGCGCATGGCTTTTGAGGCACATACAGATTTGGACGCATGGCTGCAGAGGCGCATACGGGTGATTGAGTGGCCACGTGGCAGTAGCCGTCGGGGTAAAGTCATGATGATGCTGACGTTGCCGATGCTTCGTCTTCTGAAAAAGCTGCCGACTGTTCAGACTTTGGGAGATGTGCTACCAACTCTGTCAGTTCAGCATTTAATATTTTTGACATTCGATGGACAGCTGAGGAGGTGCATCGATTGGCGTTCCACTGGGTATGGGGACGCATGGGGGGATGCGCCCGGTTGAAGGCGCATGGTGATTGCTGCGCCTGACTGGATCTTTCCTTTGTAGAAGTTTTCCTTTGTATAGCCTTCTCTAGACATGTAATAGACTTTTATGTGTGAAATAAAAAGTTCTCTTTCCATGTCTATATTTGCTGCTTTTGTTGTTTTGTCCGAGCTCTGACGTATAGATTGTCTGACGCATGGGCCTTCTGGTTGTGAATTTCTATGCTTCTACAACTCGGACATGCCATCTTGTGCTTCATCATTATCACACGACATTCCTGACACGTTAGACTCAGATACACAATTCACACTTCACCCTCTGCAATTGACACTTCATTCCCTAGCTACTTAGGCATATAACCTACAAATTTGATTATGTCCTACATATAGATGAACTACTGTACTACCTTAGTATCCTGTATACCTGAAGTGTCCACACAAATTGGCACTGCACCTTAGCATAGGCCCTGCACTTCACATAACATTCCTTGCATGTCCTTGATTCACATGCACTTATTCATTCCTGTACTTCACATACTTTCACCCCATTGCATGTCCTGTCCTTTGTTTTGGTTAAATTGCTGCTTGTGCTAGTAAACCTCCATGTTAGGCTAATGCTATACATTGTGTATATATTATGGGGATATATGTGATAGTAATATGGATTAAGGGGTTCTGCATATATTATATAGATTAGGCATATGAGATGGTTAGTCTATATGTATGCATAGATGATACACTTAGAATAGTGTGGGTTCTATGGGGTTATATTAGAGATATATGGGTATTAGAGGGTAAGATATATGGGGTTATGTGAGGTATTTTAGAGTATGTGTTAAGGTTAATGGTTAGAAGCTATGAGTCTAGTTTAATGTAGAGTATACATGTGTATGTTGAACTTAGGATTTAGTTGGTCTTGATATTTTTAATACTATAGACTATTTAGGTCTAAACCCTAGATTAGCCATTGACCCAATAGTCCAAGTTGACTTAGTTGACCAGTTTTGACCAAGTGCTTGGATGTTGACAAATTGACTAGTTGTTGACCATTGACTATGTTTGACTTAGTTGATTAGAGATAGGATTAGAAGTAGGTTGTTGTTGTTTTGTTTGTTTGATCATGTTTGATTATTTAGTAACATGAGACCTTGTTTGTGTTTAGGTCGGAGACATGGTTTTTCTGCGGATATCTCCGACTCGTGGTACCAAACATTTTAGTGGAGGTGGGAAGCTTAGCCCGCGCTTCATCGGACCTTTCGTGATCAGCGGAAGAGTCGGTGACGTGGCCTACAGGCTAGACTTGTCACCTGTACTAGTGGGTATCCATAACATATTCCACGTATCACAGTTGAGACGGTACGTGGCTGACCCTAGTCATGTACTCGATCACTCGGAGATTGAGGTGGGACCTACTCTCAGTTATCCAGAGCAGCTAGTGGAGATTCTGGATCGCCGAGAGAAGGTACTGAGAAACCAGGTGATACCCTTGGTTCACGTCACATGGAGGCATCATTCTCTAGGAGAGTCTACCTGGGAACGGGAGGATGAGATGCGCGAGCGATACCCTTATCTTTTTGGACCGTGAGGTATTATTGTCTATCCTTCTCATCTGTTATTTTTGCCTTTCAATTTTGAGGATGAAATTTTTTAAGGAGGGTAGATTTGTCACTACTACATTTCTAGTTTGAGGGTATTTTTGTCATTTTGAATTTATTTAAATTTAATATATAATTATTTTGAAATTAATATATATTTATTGGAATGGTGTGATTTAAATATTATTTAATTAATTACCCTGTGTTGTGATTAGCCCTAACCTAGATTGGACCTAACCTAGATTAGTCCTAGCTAGTCTTAGTGAGCCATGGTTAGTATTAGTTAGTTATGATTAGTTTTGGTTAAGTCATGATTAGTTAGAGCTAAATAGGATGCAACTTGACTAGTGTGAAACCCTAGATTTTGGACCATTGATTAGACTAGATTAAAGGAGAGCCCTTGATCTATCCTAAAATCCTAACCCTAGACTTCCTTGGTCGGCCACTAGGGATCCACCCTACCCCTATTTACTGTCTCTCAAAGAATAGTTGCCTCTTTTGTTCATCCCTTCATTTTTCAAGAGCAAGGTTTGTTCTTCATTTCAACCCTTCCTATTTTAATCAATATTTATCCATTTCCATTCAAACTTCTTGCATTGTGACCTAATTTCTGTTCTCCTACTGTTGGTAGAGGCTAATAACAGTTTTGGGCTACTTCGGATCTTTGGGCTAGCTAGAGGGAATCTCCATTGTTGAAGCTTTCTTGAGGAAAGAGCACCCATAGGTAACTCCTTATTCCCCCAATAGATTTTCGATTTCTTGGCATGGATGCATAGCCCTAGGTGTCCTCTAACTGTAGGAATAGATTTTGTGTCATTTTGTGTCCTTTACGTGTCCGTATCGGACACGTATCAGTCTAGGTGAATTGGTGTTCGACGAAATGCCACAGTGGACATTTCGATCCTGTTTTTATAATATTTTTGAATAGGAAAATAGGTTTTCATGTGGCTTATGGATTTCTACACGACTGAACATGTATCGAGTCCATTTCGTGTCAGACTGGACTCGTGGACACGCCCGCGCGCGAGTGGACAGCACAGTCCTGCTACCCGCAGGGTCGTATGACTCATTCTCGACATGTGGATGTGTGTCCTTCGACACAGGGCTTGGGGCAATGTCTGAAACGACACCCCCAAGGCCACGTATCCATTGAGTTTGTGTCGAGTGAGAGATTCGACCCGTACTTGACATGGGTACGAAGTTGACTGAACCAGTTCGTGTGCTATTTGATTGTGTGGTTTGGACACTTTTGTGTCCTGTTTTTGGTCACAAAATTAAATGTATGACACAAACACATAATTGTTATTAATTACCAACCAATTACGTAGCCTTTTACTGCTATCTCAATGTATGAATGGGAATTTTCCTATTGACTGATACTGTCGGGTATCAGTGCATTTGTGCACTGTTCTTCCATTACAATTACCTTTAAATGTTTTTATCATGTAATTAATGTGGTTTAATTATGGTTATATGTTGATAACATGTTAGGATAGGTTGTCAAAGAGTTTTAGTTTCACATTCATTTTCGAATGGGTTAGTTTATATCATGAAATGATTCCTTCCTATTGAATGTTTCATTTAATTGAACCTGAGATTATGATTTTGGAATTCCTAAGAATTTAGCATCTAAATGTGTTACATTGTAGTGAACTTAACCTGAGATTTATGTTGTATATCCTGAGATTGATGGAATAGGACTGAGACACGTTTTCTGTCACTTGAACCCCTACACACACAAGAACCTGAGAATTGGGTTTCCTAAAGCAATATAGGATGTTGGGTACAGGAAGTATCAGGGAACTGAACCTGGGAATGTTCATGCTACATTCAAACTGAGAAACCACTTTGCCATTTCACTAATCCTGAAACACTGTGACACTTTGGTTTTGTATCAAGACTAAATTCGAATGCTCACACCTATAATTGAACCTGAGTTTACATGTTAAACTGTTGAACCTATAAACTGAAACTGTATTAACTCCTATGCTTTTCTGTACACAGAACACATATACACACACACTGAAATCTGATTTCCTGAGATTGGAACCACTATTCAGTCACTCACACACACTGGTTGATTCCTAGACACTCACACAAGTCTAAATTCCTGAGAAACTATGGTTGCACACACTGTTTTGGTGAACCAGGGACACTTGATACTCTATGTACACACTGTCTTCTATTCCTGTCACATGTTTAGAGACACACTTTAACACATACACACATTGATTAGTATTTAGCTAATCACACACACACAAAAGCATATGACTGTCACACTGTCCCACTCTTGCACAAGTTAGCACATTGTTTCGGTCTTTTTGTACACACGCTGATTTATATCCTGTTACACACACACCACTGAGACACTATGATACACTGTTTTAATTCTAAATCCTGAGAACTAATGTGCTGTCAGTTACACACCTATCTAAACACACATACACATGCCACACTCATTCACCACACTCTCCTATTCCTGTCACACACAGGAAACACATATACACACACAAATTGCCTTGATTATATATCCCCCTCTCTATATATATGTAATATATATCTAAATGTGTGAATGTGTAAATAGAGATTCCTTGATATATACATATATGTGTATATATATATATATATATATATATATATATATATATATATATATATATATATATATATATATATATATATATATAAAATATATATATATATATATATATATATATATATATATATATATATATATATATATATATATATATATATATCTATATATATATGGAGTGTGTGAGTTTTGGCCTATATATATATATATATATATATATATATATATATATATATATATATATATATATATATATGGAGTGTATGAGTTTTGGCCTATATGTGATAGGGCCTATGGCCTATAACCAAGGTACATAGCCTATGGTACTCTTGTGTGGTCTTGTGTATATGAAATGTACACATGTATAGAGTCATATAGACTTGTGTATGGTGTATACTAGCTAGGGTAGACTAGTTAGGCCTAGTGAGACTTCATTGAGTCTAGGTTGACCTAGTTGACCTAACTTTGACTTATAGTTGACTGAAGTTGACCAGGGTTGACTTTGGTCTAGGATTGACCTAATATCATGTAGACTGCATCATAGTATCTTACTTTATTAGCTAGACATGTTGTGACTTGTACTGTTCTGATAAGGAGCTAGACACCAATCCTCAGGCAGTATTTCACACAGACGTTCAGGATATCAGACGAGTACATTCTCTGACCGTTTCATACTTGCTAGGACTATTTTCTTGCTCTAGATTACTTTACTTGATGCTGACACGATAGAAACATGGATTAGTACTATATGGATCTTTTCAAACGATGTTATCCCCCTCGAAAGCATCAGATACATCATGTCATGTGCGTTTCACTTTCATCATGTATTCTTGTGCTTTCACCATTCATGTGCACTCTCGTGATTCATGTACTCTCATGATCACGGAGCCCCCATGTTTATATTTATGTGCACCCATTTATGGGCCCCTATGTGAATCTCATGTGCAATAACATAACTTGAACGGATCCTTGTGTATTTATTGGGGTACGGGGGAGTATAAATAGTCATGTGGATAAATTCCAAAGTAGTGTAGTCATGTGCAAACTTTCATGTTTATTATCAAGCCGTTTACATATCTAGCTTGTACTCTAAATCACTAGTTCACTGTAGCTCTTTATTATAGTAGATATTTTATTACAGCCTTTCCTTTACTTCATGTATTTTCTTCAACGTTTTATGTATCTTACTCTATTGCCTGTATTTTATTCCTGTCATGATATGAATTGCGTGAGATGTACTGTGCTCGCTCCAGTCCTGACTGGACCTGTTAAAATATTACAGATGACTTCGAGGAGCTGTGTCCCACCTATTACGGAGCAGGCTTAGACGACTCACTTGAGCTGGACCCTCAGGAGGACCCAGCACTTCCTGATGACACTACCCCTATAGACTAGGCTAGTTAGCTAGGCTAGTTCTATTATTTTTTATGTTATGATACACGTGTATATATTGGAGTTGTACTCTGGATTTGTGGAGATGTTTATCTTAGATTTCAGTTATCTCTCTATCTTGTATTATCATCTGTAGATTCTGAGTTTCATCTATTCTATCATTTTGTACTTTCTTTCTTAGCTGTGATTGAGTTGTACTTATTTATGTCACCTCCATTCGGAGTGTATAAACTGTACAGGTACCTTATAAACTATTAGATGTATGTGACCTAGGATAGTGTTTTACCGTCGACACTACGGCGTAGGCTGGACGTACCCACATCTCGTGCCCTTACACTGGGTGCGGATCGTGACAATGGCCCCTCGCAAGTCTACTGTCGCTAAGGGAAAGGCCCCCGCCGTCGACGCTCCGCCCGTCGTAGCTCAACCATCGCGTCGCCGTCCTAGGATGCTGCGGATTAACGATCCTGACGTCGTTCCATCATCGTGCGCCTCCGCTCCTCCTTCGAGTGTTGCACCGGCGTCTCTGCCACCGCCGTACGCCGCTGCACAACCCGCTCTAATGATAAGTGGTGCGTGTCGTAAAATAGGCACCTTTAATGAAGCGCCTTTGTCATTTGCACCCTCTTCTGGGTTCAAATTGACTTTGCCTAAGTGGCACCCCAAACGTCATTTGTGCCATATTCTGGGCACAAATTGGCTTGACCATAGGTTGGCGCCTAATTCTGTTTAGGCGCTATCTAAGCTAGGTACCTCCTTTAAATGAGATGCCACAGAGGAGGAGCCTTCTTTGAACTAGGCTCCACTGCTGAGGCACCTTCTTTGAAGCTAGGCGCCATTGATGAAGCGCCTTATTCGGTTTAAGCGCCACTGCTGTAGCGCCTTCTTGGAACTAGGCGCCACTTTGTGGTTTAGGCACCCCTCTGTCTTTAAGGCAAAAAGATGATAGTTTATCTAACTTTTTGTTTCAATTTTTTTTTGCAGTCGATATCAGAGAGGACCTGTATGCCAAAGAAATGGCAAGTGCATTTAAAACTCCCCTGTATCGTGAAGATCTTTCTCACGTGCGGTTTCCTCAATCATCTGAAGAGGAACCCAGAGATAGACAGGACTTGATCAGAGAGCAACATTATAACACTCTTCTGAGTATGATAAATGGACAACCTATGTCATCTGCGAGCCGTGTTTCATATCCGAAGCTGCTCTTCCTCTTCGATGATATTGTCCACCCACTTTCTCAGCTGCAAGCAAAAATAAGATATCATCTCTTTATGTGAGACGATATGGTGGTCTTTCTTCTAGGCCTGAGGGGCCTGTCTCTGGAATCGTATGCTCATGCCAGTCATCCCCACAAAATGGACTGACATCTAACTCCTGGGCAAACAACGAAGGTTGGAAAGATACTCCATCGTTATGGTGTACAACGAAGGGACATATTCTACAGTTCGTATGCACGTCAACATAGTCTGCGTATGCGAGGCTTACGTCCAAGTTACATTCCCTCTAAGAAGTCATCTTTGATAATGCCGTCTCAAGTGCAAACTTTTGCCAATCTTTTTGATCAGAAGAAAGGATCTTATCCACCGAAGATGCCTAGGATGACGGGCTTGATGAACAACAACAACAACTGTTGGGGAGACATCTCTCAGTGGGCTCTATCGCACTTTGTCCTTGAACTCACAGCACCGGGCTTGTATCATACTACTCAGTCAACTGCAAATTGGTGTGGCAGTAAACCAAAATCTCTTCCTCGCTTTGCTGGAGAGATTCATATGGAGAACCAATACTTTTGCCACACCGCATGGTGAAATAGGGTTTGCGCTTCATGAGATGCATCAAATATTTTTTCTACGCACCGGGGGATATCCTTATGAGGAGTATTTCCCGACAGAAGAAGAAATGGAAGGATTGAAGAAGACCAATCCAAAGATGATTGAAGTCTTTGAAGAGCTTCTTTGCCACTATTTTGCTTGTTCCTATTACATGGACAACAAGGTTACAGGGAAATATTATACCTCGAAATGGATAGTATATCTTTTCCTGGGCCATGATAAGAAGGACAAATGCAATGACACGTTGCATTGTCGGCCTCAGGTCTTTCAACCATTGAGTCCTGCAAAATTTGAGGCTTTTATGACAGAATCAAAGCTCAGCGATCACAAGCTGACTGAAGAATGGAATGGCTTCCCGGCTGGGACTACCGCTGAAAGTTATGCTCGACAAAGTGGCAGGCCTATGTCACGAGAAGCTTTGTTAGCCGGATTCTTATCCATCTGGCTAAGATGTTTCGTGGTTCCAGGTAATTGTGCGGTGGACATGATCCACACAGGAACCCTTTTTGCAGCTGTCCGCCTGGCATTTGGGCGACCAACGAATTTGTTAGCAGCCATGACATAAAGATTATGTGTCGGCCTTCGTAAACTCTCTGCTGTACTGCTGTCAAACCCTCAGCGGGGTGAATTTCCTCGCATATAATTGCCCTTCACTTATTTGTTTGGATGGTTGCTCTATCACCGTCCTTCTCTGATGAATCCTGGATAGGCTCCAAATGAGAATTTAGCAGGACTTCTTCTTTGTAAATATAAGAGGTCGAAGTAGAATGTAACCAAGATCGAGGATTACCGTAGGGCATTAAATCAGGTAATAATTGGGTATTCTATTACAAAATCCCATACGTTCGGGCCGAATATGATGGGCTCGATTCCTTTTATAACATAGAGAATGTCCACACCCCACTGGATACAGATCTATTCCTTTGGTTGGTGGCAATTAGACTGTCAAACTTGGCTATCGTGTTGATGACGGGTGTTATCTAGAACCCTATCTGCCGAGTAGATTTGCCCGACAATTTGGATACGATCAATTGCACGTAGGTAATGCAACCACGGTACTAGAGGGAGTTGGTGGTTTAGTAGATGGAGCCCGTGCTTAGCGATGCTATAGCTCTCGAGGGACGGGAACTCAATTCAACCTGCCTGAGATCAACCCGCCATTACATATGTTGAATACATATGTGCTGTTTTACACTTCTGCTAATACCTTCTTCGAGGGTTATGATCCGAGGACAAGTTTCATAAGCCGTTTGGAAAATCCGAGGGGATTGGCGTCTGCTCAAATCAACTTAGTAGAGACAGAGGACAATTCACCTGCTGAAGCGCCTTTACAAACGGTTGATTTAGATCAAGATCCGACATTATCTACCATATATTTTTTGATCATACCACCTCAGCAAGGAACTCATACTTCCTCCTTTCGAGATCTTCCCCAGAGGAAGAAGAAGAAGAAGAAAAGTAAAGCAGATACCCATTAGGACATGGTTGCCTTCCCTGATGCTAGGGTGACGAGATCACAAACTCATCTTCATTCGAGCGAAGAATTGTCATCCCAAGATGATCATGTACTCCCCGTCAGCAAGAAGAGGAAGGCTTTTGCAGAAGAAGCTAGTCAAGGAGCAGCATCTTTAGCCAGGAAGGCTGCTAGAACAGAAGAGTCGGGCTCAGCTTGAGTCGAGCCAGAGTTGCTACCTTCACCGACTCTACAAGAACATGTGTTGACGGTAGATGACTCCCCCCATCCAGGTAAGGCTTATTATTGTTGCCTTATTATTTATAACTAATTCTTTTAACAAGATATGCTAACACACCTTTTTTCTTAATGATATCCTTTTCGCGTTCATTGCCGACGAGATTATCTATCAGACCTCCTGTTTCCACTCATGTTCCTTTCGGGTGTGTCGAACCCGTAACAAAGAAGAAGATAACTACTGCTGGACCTTTTAGAACCCAGGTCACTTCTTCTCAAGCTATCGCGAAGTCTCCTCAAGATGACGAGGAATTGAATGCTGCCAAACAGTCATTTGTTTTTTAAGATGACCGTACTTTAGATGATGTATTGGGTATCAATGTTTCAAACACTGGAGAAAGCTTACCAGTATCTACTACCATACTGGTCGAGACTGAGAACATTGATGACCTGAAGACTAGAGCAGAGGGTGATCAAGTCCTCGATATTAAATTTGAGGGTACAATCAACCTCGATGATCAGCAGACCGACGAGGGACATCTTGAGCCCGAAGTTGAGGGTGAAATTAACCCTGAAAGACAGATCATAGTATATCGACCACTTGATTTTGGATCTTTCAGGAATTTTGGGCCCGAAACTGAGGAATTCAAAATTCCCATCATATCTAAATACCCAAATCGAGACTCACCCATGCTTGATGGTATCACGAGTCCCGTTTATGGAGGGGAAGAAGAGTTCCTGCCGATACCAAAAAGTGATAAAGTTGAAGGATCTGAGGATCCTATACTCAAGACCGAGGGATACGATAACCCTGAGGTCGATGATGAGGAAAGCTCTAACGAGGACGACCAAGCCTCTGAAGAATCGGATGAAGAAGTCGACATCGAGGTTTCTGATCAGGAAGAACCTTCCGTGGTCGATAAACCTGTTCAAGAGATTGTCGTCTCAGAACGATACAGTGGACAAGATGAGACTGGAGATGTTGGAGACATTCACTTCATCTCTGGTGGCTCAGATGCGGAAAGCAACAAGAGTTGACCTACTTCAGCTGTCTCTACTGATCTTATTTTGCCATCCATGAGAATGCTCCTGCAACCTCTAGTTCCATCTCCTTCAACCATCTCTTTCAGATTTCTGAGCGTTCCAGCTCCTGTAGGAGTCGGCTTTAAAGATATAGCTGCAACTTCAGATGGTCGTGACCTGGTATGTGGGGTAGAAGATGGGCTTGTAGCATCTTTCTATACTTGCCTGCAGAGCTTATTAAGAGCAGCCTAAGCCACAGATTTATCTTTTATTGCTCTGTAGAACATAGCTTCAACTTTGATAATCGCCATCCGCGAGACAAGTGATAACGCAAGAGCAGACGCCTTAGATCAGCTAGTTGCTAGCTTACAAGAGCCCATCACTACTCTCCAAGCTTTGAAGAAAGATGATTTTAACTCCCTTGTGGCAATCGAGTATCGACGCCTAACCCATGAAGTTATTCAAACCAATGCTTTTTTCCAATAAAAACTAGAGGATATGGCCGCAGAAGAGAGTCAGTTGACTCAGTTAAAGGAGCAAACTGAGACATCAATTATCTTTGACGATGACCTAGTGATTGCTCTGAAGAAAGATGAAGATAGGCTTCGTGCAGAGCTGGAGTCCCTTATAGCCAAATGAGCTGATTATGAGACGCATTTGGAAGAGAAACGTCAGAAGCTGAGGAAACTGGAGCATCAGTTGCAAGCTTTGAAAGGTATCCCGAGAAGCCGAGGTGCATCGTTGTGCCCCTATTCTGAGGCTCATGTCAGAACATGAAAGAAGGACTGCGGCGACAGAGAATAATGTTGCTGGCCAGGATAATCGAGAGAAATATATTACAGAATTGAAGGCACACATCCGGGCCCTTAGTACTGTAGAGGCTAAAAATCAAGCTGCACCACCTATTAAAGTATTCGATCATCAAATGGCGCCAAATCAAACCATCAAGTTACGTAGCATCAGGTTGCGCTAACATCTGGTTGCACTGGTGTAACGCCCCAGCCCCAAAATAATTTAGACTAAGTACGTCAACATGCCAGCTGCATGCATATGATGTATACTCCAATATATGGAACCATCGTACGAATACATAAGCTGTAAAATGCTGTAAACCACGATACTAATCTCATCCACAAATAAAGAAGAAGACTTTATAATAAACTCAAGAATTGTCATGTATACAATCGTTGGGCGGAGACAAATCTACTACCAACTAAAAAGAACGAAATACATGATAACGGAATTTTGTCGAGCGATACGAAGACGATCCAAGTGTAATCACCTCGGAAGAAGAGAGGAAACCATGGCCATGGAGAGAGCACCTGCAAGAACCATAAACACACACTTGGAGAATTCACCAGGTCCTCAGAGGAACGTAACAAGATACATAAACAACATGCCATGTAAATACTGAATATAAAATATGCCACAAATAAAAGTAAGTGACAAGACGCCAATAAGGTAATCTAACCATACTAAAGTAAACATGTAGTTAAAAACAGACCTTTTGTCGCATGAGCCCTAGCTGTAAATCTGATATGGTATAGTCCCCACTTGGGTACCAGTGACCTAAGCACATGACGTTCAAAAACGATAGTGGCCAACCTGAGGGTGGTCATCATACCCGTATCTCCAGCGGAGCCTCCGGGTTATAAGGGAATGTGTAATAGAAGCCCATACGACCATAAATGTTCTTCCCACCCGATGCACCTATCTAGGTCACATCCGTGATCATGTACCTCTATTAACTGCTAAGTCTCCTAACATGCCTCTATTAGCAGTTAGACATAATACATGCATACGGGTGATCAGCCAACACGCAAGGACCTCTACATGCTACTGATCTCACACATACTCGTGGTACAACTGTGTCGAGGCATATGTGATACACTACAAACGGTAGTCCCATAACTCTAAGTCCATATACAATCAAAGGATGATAAGTACATTAAAGTTAATATCACTTAGTAGGCAGTAAATCAGGCACTGCAAAAAAATGGTACAACTAGAAAAACTGGAAATAAATACACAGTGATATGTAGTAAATAAAATGCAGACTATTTATAAACAGTAAAATGATGTCCGGAGTGAGGTAAGATGATGTCATGGCAACGAATCAACAATAACGCACAAAGGGGAAGGTGTAGGAACAACTTCGGATGCTGAAAATAGTCTATTATCTAATTATAAATAATACTGCACCTATTACATTTATTTAATAGATTCTTAAATTAGGATATGGCATAGGTTTTCGTATCAGCTTTCAGAAAAACCTAACGGATCGCATTTTCGTTTTCGAAATCTTCCGAAATCGCAAAAATATTGAAACACGTTTATTTTTGGGACACTAGATACTCAAACAGTTTTGCAGAAATCTACAGAACGAATTTTGTCTCTTAAAATATGTTTCTGGAAAGCTTACCTCGATATGCTTCTTTTAAAAAAAACTGAAGGCGAAACGGAGTTCGGAGCTAGGAGATATCGTCGTTCCAAGTTGCTCTTGCTACTAAAAAGCGGGGCTGAATTCTGATGACGAATTTTTGAGTTCCTATTGGACTAAAAATAATTTTGAATTATGGTTGATAGGAAGGGAATGTATTGGGTATATATCGGTACTTATTTCCGATTTACCTTCTAAATTAGATAGGATTTGATTTAAATTGACAGGAGTTACTTTGTTATGATATAATATAGATAGGGACGCTTTCCTATTAGACTTAGGATTATGATTAACTTAAAATATAGTTCATATTTATCTAAATTATCTATAACATTATTTAAAATTACTATAGATAATAAATAGAGTTAATATTTATTTAAACAACCTTCATCTAATCTCATTTATACAAGCTAAAATATTTAATACTAAATTGACAATTATTCTATATTATGTAAATAGTGTACAATATAAGTAACATGTAAAGAGTAATAAAAGTTATGAAATAAATCCTAAAATTTTGAGATAAATTGTATAATATAGTTTAGATCCTTAATGTACTAGAAAAATAGCTTTATATATTTTTATACTAAATTCACTATTGAGCACTATACTAAATATATGTAAAATAATAGAAATTATATAATAAGTCAATAAATAGTTATTTAAAAATCAAAAAATTCTACAAATATTTATTTTAAAAAATTAGGGGGTTTACAAAAGTCTTTTCTAGATAAGGACTAAGAAGTGTTTTAATTTCCCTTAGATTTTTCACTATTTAATTCAAATTGATTTAAAAGTAACTCAATCAAATATAATCCAATGTAGATAGATTCTACCTCTAATTTAAACTTTATTTAAATAACTTAATAATTTTTTTCCAACTTAAATCACCAGAATTAATTACATATTAAAGCAACCCACATTTAATATACCTTTTTCGAAATAATATATTAATGATAATAATTAATTTGAAAAATACAAATATGTATACACTCGCATGCAAAAATATTACTTACATAAAATACAGTTTTTCTAAATTATTAGTTATACTTGTACCATAAAATAAAATGACATTTTTTTAAATAAAAATAAAGTTTGGCAATCCTCGGCGCGACGCATTTACAACTTCAAGCAATATAAAATATTTATCTTCTTTTATTTTGAAATATTTTCTACATCTATATAATTAAAACGTTTTATAAAAATATGTATTTCGTACTTATTCGCACTTGACGAGAAATTTACGAAACACAAAGTCGTATGCGACGTACAAATACGAAGTACAAAAATTAATACCATATTTATTAAAAAATCGTAGTAGAAATTTAGGAGTTTTACATCCTACCCAACTTACAAGAATTTCGTCATCGAAATTTAGGAGTAGCTAGGGTAGGAGAGATATAAAGAGTTCATCAATACCAAAATACGATTAAATTTTTGGATGAGGCGAACAAACGACGTTCGACACAAACATGCATTGGAAGATCGTGATTTTGATATCTGCAAAAATACATCATGGTTATGGAATTGAAAAAGGGCCGCTAGTTAAGGTAATAAAATTATGATAACACGAATTAGAGAATAGAAAGGAATTGTGTAGGTCAAAGAGAATAATTTAGACATTTAGGAGAGATGGTTTCTTGAGCGAATATAGTCGTCTAGGTTTAAGGTATGGTTAAGAAAATGATTTGAATCATTTTCAAGTTTCAAGAACGATTAGAAGGTTGTGATAATGAATCTACGGTAGAGGAAAAAGGTAACTCAAGACGGGAATATAGTCACATTGGTTGGTCAGTGGTTAACTATCTTGGCAATAGATGGTGGACAACTAAGGGGATATCAAATACGAGTGTTTGTCTTTCTAATACAGGAAAAAGACGAAAATAATAAAGAGTCCGAAGAAGATATTATCGAATACGAATAAGTGGTTCAAAGACGATTGAAAATTTTCAAAAAAGAATTGCCAAGGCAGTCGCGGATGGAATTCTAGAGGCCAAGTTTAACTATATCTCCATCCACGTCGAACAATATATGAAAAGTGAACCAAAGTGCACTAGGTTGATCAGACCATCATGCACCGGTTCTGATTAGACAATGTATTAGTGGGCGTCCCCAATAACACATATGTCGTGAACAAGCTCGATAAAAGAATAAGGTTGCAAAACTAAGGCTAAATTAGCATCATAAGATAGTCAAAATATAAGTAAGGATTACTAATGAAGGAAATTAAATAGTTGAAGATCCATTAAAATCTAAGTCTTGTCCGAAGTTTGGGCTTATGCAGTCGTCATAGTATTTTCTTATCTATGGCTTGGTTGACTAGATAAGTTAGGATCCTCTGAATTCTATAATCTAAGTAAACTTATCAATATGGGCCGCAAGGACAAAGAATTGTTAGGTCATACAGTATTCTACCCAACTTACAAGAGTTAAACTAGTAGTGTGATGGGACAATGGGTCAAGCAATCAAGATAAAGCACAAAGTTAAGCATTTAAGGAATTAAGTAGAATAAAATCACATATTGGATCGAAAGAATTGAGTCGAGGTTGAGTTCCTATCCTTGGTCGAAAAATATATCTGTATCATGATAAAGGTTATAGTCTAGTCTTTATGACCCGAAAGTCATATCATAAAAATAGAGTACCAAGGGACGTGTTTGAGTGGGACATAATATACCTACATGAAGGTGAGCTCGTCTAGGTCTTACATATAAAATTTGTTGGAAGGTAACAGCTAGTATTATACTCCAAATATCAAAGTCACAGTAAAAGACACAAAAAGATCTAAAATAGAAAATGGGAGTTCATGAAGTGACAATTAATGCACAAACATTAAAGAAGATCAAGTTGAAGCATGAAATAAATTTAATTAAGGAATCTAGTAAAATAATTTAGGGACACAGTTTTCAGTGAGAAGATAGTCTCCTAGGTGGATATAGTCAAGGAACGATTAAATCATTTCTCAAATTTCAAACAGTTAGAAGGTCTCAATAAAAGATCAGGATTTGGGGAAAGGTTGGGTAAGTCAAATTTGAGATATAGTCACATGGTTTGGTCGAAGACTAACTATACTTGTGTATATTCGACTATCTTGGTCATGGATGGAATGTAGAGTACCTCTATTTTATTAGGATGACCTTGCCTGCTTCTTGGTTCTCTATCAAGATAAGATTTAATCCCAAAATTTGAGTTCCCAATATGTATTTCCAAGCTTGACATAAACTACGATATTCAAGCATAATCATAAAAATAATTCAAGTCTTTAATAACCCTAAGATAACCCTTAGTACGACAATATATATATATATATATATATATATATATATATATATATATATATATATATATATATATATATATATATTTCCTCCAATATGCACAAACTAAACTTTCTTATTCTCTAGTCGGTTTAGGTCATCCATCATAACTTAAAAAAATTAGATTCCTCTAATCAATCTCAAAATAAGCTTTATCATATCTTTTAATAAATTTTCCACAAAATTATAATATTATAAATCCAAACTTTAAACTCAAGATTTAGATAATCTTATCTATCGTGAATTATGCGACAAAATTTGAATATTTTTTTTCACAATTGAAATATTAAACTCAAAATCTAAATAAATTTATCAATCATAGATCGTATGACACAGTTCGAAATTTAAAATTTTTCTCAAATCAATTTATATCCTCAAAATATATGAATAGCTATAACCCGAAAATCATAAATATTTTTTAAATCTTCAAAATCAATGATTTTACTCAATCTTCTATCAATCCTTTGGTGAATACTCCTAGTAGTCTCAAGATAAAATTCTTTCTGTCCTCAAAGTTGGTAATATTGCTACTACCAAACTTAGAATTAACTAATCCTTAAGATCATACTTTTAGAAAAATAAATGCCTCTATATCGTAAATAAGATCTCAATGTATACTAATTGTGAATATAATCCTTCTAGTCACGTGTTTGACCTATGAGCATATACTAGTGTAGTCATCTTTCTAACCGACATTAAGTACGAGAAAGTAAGGATTCACGGTGGAAAAGGGTCAAACAAGATGCAATCAAGGGAGGCAAACGAGAGTTCGAAGTTTGGAGTGAAGAAAGAATGTCAAGTATATGGATGAGATCCTAGACTCTAATCATATCTGCAGGCTCACATCGGTACAATAACGTAACCGAAGTGATAAACTTGACCTGCATAGGCCACCACAAAAATATGTAACGCCCCAGTCCCAAAATAATTAGGACTAAGAACGTCGACATGCCAACTGCATGCTTATGATGTATACTCCAATATATGGAACCATCGTACGAATACATAAGCTGTAAAATACAGTAAACCACGATACTAATCTCATCCACAAATAAAGAAGAAGACTTTATAATAAACTCAAGAATTGTCATGTATACAATCGTTGGGCGGAGACAAATCCACTACCAACTAAAAAGAGAGAAATATATGATAACAAAATTTTATCGAGCGATGCAAAGACGATCCAAGTGTAATCACCTCGGAAGATAAGAGGAAACCATGGCCATGGAGAGAGCACCTGCGAAAACCACAAACACACACCTGGAGAATTCACCAGGTCCTCAGAGGGACGTAACAAGATACATAAAGAACATGTCATGTAAATAATAAATATAAAATATAAAATATGCCACAAATAAAAGTAAGTGACAAGATACCAATAAGATAATCTAATCATACTAAAATGAACATGCAGTTAAGAACAGACCTTTCGTTGCATGCGCCCTGGCTGTAAATGTGATCTGGTATAGTCCCCAATTGGGCACCAGTGACTTAAGCGCATGACATTCAAAAATGATAGTGGCCAACCTGAGGGGGTCATCATACCCGTATCTCCAGCGGAGCTTCCGGGTTACAAGGGAATATGTAATTGTAACGCCCCAGTCCCAAAATACATAGGACCAAGCACGTGAACATGCCAGCTGCACATGTACGAAGAATATACCAATATATGGAATCCTCATGTATGCACATAAGCTGTAAATAAAATAATCACAGGCCAGAATAATATAATCCAATCTCATCACAGCTCAACACAGAAGATAATAGAGTCAAAATAAATAAATAAGAGTATCAAAAGATAGCCGGATGAACATGCTCACTCCAAACAGCTATGAAAAATAGTCTCACAAGATCAGAGTCCAACCTCCTCAAAATAGAAAGAAAAGAGATATAAAAATAATGTCCACTAATGTCTCAAATAATGAATAGACTAGCAATCAGTAGGGACTACCTCGTCATCAATATAGGTTAGCTCCAACGTCGCTCCGTACTCCTGTGGAAAATCGTCTAAACCTGGAGAGATAACCAGGTCCACAAAGGGACGTAGCAAGATACAAGAAAATACCATGCCGTATAAACTGTGATAATATAATAAGAGAAAAAGGTATGCATGCAATCGGGCTCCTGACCATTCTACTGTGAATATGCAGTTGAGATACAATCCTTCGACGCATGAGCCCTGTCTGTAAATGGGATCGGCATAGTTCCCATAGAGGGTACCAGGGGCCTACGTCCATAACGCTCTGGAAGCGTCAGAGGGCACCATGTGCAAGGACTACGTCCATAACGCTCTGAGAAACGTCAGAGGGCGCCTGGAGCCTGCGTCTCTAGAGGAGCGCACAGGTAATCAGGGAAGTGCAAAGAAGCCCATACGTCAGGTATTATTCTTCCCACCAAATGTCTAGTATCATCATCTCCATGACTGATATGAACCTCTAGTGACCGCCAAGTCTTCTAACATGCAATTCTATTGGCAGTTACTCCTATCCGTCGCACGCTCCATACGTATCGGTGGCCAGTCGACTACGCGGGTACATGTCCTACATGTGACTCACAACACGTGGTAAGCAAGTGTCAAGGCCATATAAGATATACCAATACCTCATCATCAATGGGAGGTCACTAGACTAAGGCAATGTAAGAGAAATAAATAAAAGCATAAAAAACGACCGATAGAGTCGCTTGCACCCAAGTGTGACTTGGACGCACAGTTTAAATATCAAAAAATAAGAAATGCTAAAAATAACAACTTAAAATAGGAATATAATAATCACAGAGTAGGGTGACAAGGTATCTTACCTGATGGTGCAAAGTGGCAAGTCCAGGTAATCATAATGTCAGCCAAGAAATGTCACAATCTCCAAACAACTCTGGACGCTGAAACAAACATAAAAAATGTACTCGGTGTAAAAGATATACCTAGGAAATGCCTGTCCAAAAGTCTAATTCTGGTACAGGGGCAAAATCATAATTTCGGGTCAAAACGATGTCCGCCGTTGGACCCGCTTTGCACCAAAACGCGTGCCAAAGTCTATGGTCTCTAAAGTCGTCAAACTACATGTCTACGAATTTAGTTTGAGGAGAGAAACTCAACGGTATGTCCAGTTTTGGATTCCGATGTGCCGTGTACAAAATCGTCCGTTTGAGTGGGTCGCGGGCCCGCCAAAAAGGGTTCCGATTCGACCTTCTCAGAATCGAACCAAAGTTGGCACACATGACCAAAATTTTGATCCGGACCTGTTGGTGCAAGTTTCGTCTCGAATCGAGGACTGTACACGAAGTTAGGGAAAAGTTTGCAAATTGGCGATACGGGGGTATCTTGACGGATACGGACTGATTTCGTCGTGCACACACGACGAAACTGAGTTCCGTCATTTTCCACACGTCGGCAACGTCCATACGCGCCTTTTGATGTATATAGCGTGCGACAACGTCGCCCGGTTTGTCGGGGTGCATGCCATATCGGACAAAATTCAGAAAATTAATATAAATTAACACAGGTTTTTCCTCAACTTCAACATCAATTTACTTTTTGCACGTTAATCGAAATGACGATCCAGAAGATGCGTTGCAATCTCGATTATGTTGTCTTTTACTGTTTTTTAATTAGTTTCTACAATTCTTTACTGCACAGCAAGAAATTGGCCGACAAGTTGTCGTTTTACAACAGTTTTTAGTATTACAGAAAATAGGTTTTTCTTCAACTTCGTCTCGATTTTTCGAGCAAGTTGATGGGTTGTATCGAAATCCACCTAGAGGTTCTCGAAGAGGGTCAATTCTACTTTCCAAAAAATCTTACGGATCGAAAATCGGTGCTACGAATAAAAAGTTACGTCGTAGGGAAATATGGTACCTTGAGTGGGAAAACTGTTCCGTGGGTGACGTGGGGCTGACTTCTGATGCTCCGTTCGTCGTGCACAAAAGTCCATCGCTATTGAAACGAACTCGTAGACGAGGAGGGTATGATCAGCCGCAACTTTTGTTTTAGAAGTTTAAGGTTTTGAGGTTTGTGGAAAAAGTTATATATATAACAAGTCGGGTCCACTCCTAATGCTAATAGAATTTGGATTAATAAGTTCTCATAGGTTCTCGGGTGCTGGTGCATATACGCGCGCGCGCGTGGTTTTCTTTTTGCTACAGTGGATTTTTTTTTTTTGGGGGGGGGGCGCCTACTTAAGTGTGTGGCCTTATTATATATATTTTTTCTATTCTTTTCTTTATCCGAAAAGTTATATATATATATATATATATATATATATATATATATATATATATATATATATATATATATATATATATATATATATATATATATATATATATATATATATATATATATATATATATATTCCTTTTAGCTAGCAAAATTATCACAAAAATTACAAATAAATTCCAAAAAAAATCCTAGATTTAGTTATATTCCTTATTTAATAGAAATACTAACATGCACACATATAATAATATATATACACACATACATTAATTATACTAATAAACTAGTAGTAAATAATCCATAAATAATGAAATGCCTAACATAAATTAATTAAATTATAAAAAAATCAAATATAAATTATGGGGGTTTACATCCTACCCAACTTAAAGAAAATTTCGTCCTCGAAATTAAACTAAGGTAGGGGGGTCGAATGCATTGCAAGAATGAACTATTAAGGAACTAACGTAAGCAATACATACCTTGGTTGTCGAACAAATATGGGTAACAATTTCGAATGTCGTCCTCGCGCACCCAAGTAGACTCCCTGGCGAGTGATGCTTCCATGCCACGCGAACCAATGGAATAGATTGATTCTGCAACACCTTCACTCGACGATCAAGAATGCCAACTGGTTGCTCTTCGTACGACAAGCTCGGTCCAACTGTGATCTCGGAGTGATCAAGCACATGATTGCTGTCCGCCACGTACCTCCTCAGCTGAGATACATGGAATACGTCATGCACTCCCTCTAGGGACGGTGGCAAGGCCAATCTATAGGCAACCTCTCCAACATATTTTAAGACATCAAAAGGCCCGATGTACCTTGGACTCAACTTGCCACGTCCTCCGAATCGAATCGTGCCTCTAGCGGGGGATATCTTCAAGAGCACATGGTCACCCTCTTTGAACTCCAAGGGTCGGCGACGATTATCTGCCCACTGCTTCTGACGATCTTGCGCTGCTCGCAGGTGGCCTTGAATTTTCTTCACTGTCTCCACTGTGCTCAAGACTAACTCAGGACCCAATAGCTGTCGCTCTCCTATGTCCCTCCAACAAACAGGAGACCGACACTTCCTACCATACAATGCTTCAAACGGAGCCATCTGAATGCTCGCTTAATAGCTATTGTTGTAGGAAAACTCAACAAGATGAAGATGATCCTTCCATGAACCACAAAAGTCAAGCATACACGCTCTCAACATATCCTCTAGTGTCTGAATAGTATGCTCCGACTGGCCGTCTGTCTGAGGATGGTATGCCGTGCTAAACTTCAATCGGGTGCCCAAACTCTCTTGTATGCTCCTCCAAAAGTGTGAGGTAAATCTGGAGTCACGGTCTGACATAATACTAACAGGCACACCGTGTAATCTCACAATCTACTCCATATACATCTCTGCCAATACCTCTGTCGACTGGCCCATTCTAAAAGGTAAGAAATGGGCTGACTTTGTAAGTCTATCAATAATCACCCACACTGCGTCACATCACCTAGGGCTCCAAGGAAAACCCGCGACGAAATCCATAGTGATGTGCTCCCACTTCCACTCGGGAATGGGTAGCGGCTGCAATAATCCGGCTGTCCTCTAGTGCTCCGCCTTCACTTGTTGACATACCAAACACTTGACAACGAAACGAGCTATTTCCCGCTTCATTCCGTGCCACCAATAATACTGTCGTAAGTCGCGGTACATCTTGGTTCCTCCGGGATAAATGGAGTATGTCGAACTGTGAGCCTCTGCCATAAGCTCCTGCCGTAGCTCTCTATTAGGAACATAAATGCGATCACCACATCGCAATGTCCCATCGGGATGGATCTGCAATCCCGTCTGCTCTCCTGCTTCAGTCCTCTCTCTGAGCCATCGAAATCTAGCATCATTGTGCAATGCTGCCTTAATGCGCTCTACCAATGATGATTGCACTTGGAGGTTGGCTAATACGCCATCTGCTCCAGGCAATACTACCTCAATGCCAAGCTGCTCCAAGTCTCTAATTAACTCCTTCTGTATAATCAAAAAGTGTACCATGGGCTTGCGGCGTAATGCGTCTACCACGACATTACCCTTACCCGGATGATAATGAAGCTCGATCTCGTAATCCTTCATCAACTCCAACCAACGTCGCTGTCGCATATTCAACTCTTTTTGTGTGAACAAGTACTTGAGGCTCTTATAATCAGTGTAGATATCAACCTTCTCGTCGTACAAGTAGTGTCTCCATAGCTTCAAAGCAAAGATAACTGCTGCGAGCTCAAGATAGTGGGTCGAATAATTATTCTTGTGCACCCTCAACTGTCATGATGCATACGCTACTACACGATCGTGCTGCATCAATACGCATCCTAATCCTTTCCCGGATGTGTCGCTGTAGATCACAAATCCTTCCGGGCCCGATGGTAGTGTCAAGATTGATGAGGTGGTCAATCGCTTCTTCAACTCATCAAATGCGGCTTGACACTCGTCTGTCGATACAAAATCCTGATCCTTGCAGATTAATCGAGTCATAGGCCCCGCTATTCGAGAGAAATCTTCCATGAACCGTCGGTAGTAACCCGCAAGTTTGTGGAAACTTCTCACCTCAGAAGCTGATGGGGGAGCGGGCCATGATTTGACTGCTGTGATCTTCTCTGGGTCCACTGATATACCATCAACCGTAACAATATGACCAAGAAATGATACCTCCTTGAGAAAGAAATCATACTTGCTAAGTTTCACAAAAAGTCGCTCATTCCTCAATGTTCCTAAAACTATTAGTAGATGCTACTCATGCTCCTCTTGACTCTTGGAGTAAATCAAGATATCATCTATAAAGACTACTACAAATTTTTCCAAGTACTGGTGAAAGATCTTGTTCATTAAATTCATGAAGACTGCGGGAGCATTGGTCAAACCGAAAGGTATGACCAAGAACTCGTAGTATCCATACCTTGATCGAAAAGATGTCTTTGTAATATCTTTCTTCCGAACCTTCAATTCGTGATAGCCCGATCGTAAGTCAATCTTGGAGAATACTTTTTCTCCACTCAATTGATCAAATAGATCGTCTATACGCGGCAAGGGATACTTGTTCTTCACCGTCACTGCATTCAATGCTCGGTAGTTGATGCACATGCGCACTGTCCCGTCTTTCTTAGGTACAAAAAGAACGGGTGCTCCCCACGGTGACGCACTGGCACGAATAAAGCCTTTCTCCAATAAGTCATCAATCTGTATTTTCACCTCTACCAACTCTTTGGGCGCTAGCAGATAAACTCGAGATGAGATAGGCTCGGCTCCCGAAATAAGCTCAATAGAAAACTCAATATCTCGGTCAGGTGGCAGTCCTGGCAATTCCTCGGGGAATACATCCTCGAACTCGGTGATAATAGGGTGCTGAGGGGTGTCATGCATCATCATATGAGTCCCCGATGTGGGTGCATCACAACTCTCTCCGTCTTCTTTGGTGAACTCAAACTCCTCCGCATTCGGTGGTCTAAAGATAATACTGCTCCTATGGCAGTCTATGAGAGCAAAATATTGGCTCAACCAGTCCATTCCAAGAACCACATCAAATGTCGGCATAGGGAATACAAGAAGTCGTGCCATCATCTCTCTGCCACTTATCACTACAGGACAAAGTCTACAAATACCACTAACATGTGCAACTCCTCCTCCAGTGAGAATTTTAACATTCTTAGCTAAGGGTATGATGGGAATGATGTGTCTAGTGGCAAAACTAGTGGCTATAAATGAATGACTGGCTCCAGTATCAAATAATGTAATAGCAGGAAAAGATGCAACTAAAACCATACTTGCTATAACCTCTACCTCTGTCTCTATATCCTCAATAGCAAGTGAGAATACCTGTCCATAATTCTGTCCTGGGCCCTGAGCTCTGGCCTTATTGTACTGTACTCCTTGAGGAGGCAATGGTGGACGAGGTGCTCCTGCTATAAGCCGTAGTGCTGGAAGAGCTGGGGCTATAGGCCTCGGGTTTTGCCGAGCATGTACTATCGCCTGTTGCTCCGGATAGTCCTTGAGCATGTGCTGATTGGATCCGCATCTCAAGCACAATCGAAGGTGAGTCCTGCAGTTGTTCTGGAGATGTCCTTTCTTTCTGCAGTAATGGCAAACGGGCTTCTAATAAGGTGAGGGCCTCTACTGGAACTGTCATGTGGCCCTCATAATAGGTCCACTCTGAGTAGCTCGGACTGGTGTAACTGCTGGTGTATGACGTCTCGAGGTCTGTTGCTGCTCCTTACGAAGAATCTCCTGAGCACGAGATTCTTCCAGGACAGCTGAATGAGAGACTCGAGACTGGATAGTCGTATAAGACTTGAGCTCTGGTGCAAGCCCCTGGTGAAATCTCCTCGCCTTCTCTAACTCCGTCGGAATCAATCTTGCGCCAAAGCAACTCAGGCGATTGAACTCTGAGTCATACTCATCGACTGTCATATTCTTTTGCCTCAGATGAAGGAACTGGTCATAGAGACCATCTCGTAGATGAATAGGGAAGAACCTCTCATAAAACGCATTATAGAACTGCTTCCAGGTGATCCCAGTGCCTAATCGTCTCTCTTTCGCCTTCCACCATTGGTGAGCATTATCTTCTAACAGTAGGTCCACTGCTGTCATCCAATCTCGAGCTGGCAACTGGGATGCCTTCAGTAGCTTCTCTATACTAATAAGCCACTGTGACACCTCTAATGGCTTCTCCGTTCCTATAAAGGCCTTGGGGTTCATATCTGTAAAATTCTTGATAGAGCCTTCATAAGGATGCAGAGCTGGTACTGGTGCTGGTACTGGAGGTGGTGGTAGAGGTCTAGCTAATGCTGCCATCATCGTCTGTCTCATCAGCTCAGTCTGCTGCCATTGAGCCTGTATCATGGCGTACATAAACTGAGAAGTAGGGCTCCCATCATTTGGTGGTAGAGGCATCTGAGGTCCCGACTGTAGAGGAAACTGCTGAGGGAATGGTGGTGATGGAGGCAGTAGTATATTCCCTTCTGGTGGCATCGTAGTAGTCTGTCCAGCCTAGTTGCCTGGGGGTGCTACGATCTCTGGGTACTCCGTCGTCGGTGTCGTAGTAGGCTGCGACTGTCCTAGCTTGTATGGTGTCGCTGGAGTCAAGGGAGGATTCTGTCCCTCCGGAGTAGCCTCTTCACCAGATGTGAGGGCCAAGGCAGAAGTACGTCCGCTTCTTAAATGCATACTGTTGGCACGAGGGAGATAAGTTGATATTAGGGAAGATTAGATATGAGGTAAATTAAATAATTAAGGAAGTTTCGAAAAGATTGGTAGTTAAGAGGTAGTAGTAGTTCTGGATGAGATGTTCATATTCCTATATGCAGGCTTGTTGGGCAAAGTCATGTAACCCAACAACATTAACGTTGACCTCAATGGGCCACCACAAAAAAATGTAACGCCCCAGTCCCAAAATATATAGGACCAAGCACGTGAACATGCCAGCTGCACATGTACGAAGAATACACCAATATATGGAATCCGCATATATGTACATAAGCTGTAAATAAAATAATCACAGGCCAGAATAATATAATCTAATCTTATCACAGCTCAACAAAGGAGATAATAGAGTCCAAATAAATAAATAAGAGTATCAAAAGATAGCCAGGTGAACATGCTTACTCCAAACAGCTATGAAAATAGTCTTACAAGATCGGAGTCCAACCTCCGCAAAATAGAAAGAAAAGAGATGTAAAAATAATGTCCACTAATGTCTCAAATAAAGAATAGACTAGAAATCAGTAGGGACTTCCTCGTCATCAATGTAGGTTAGCTCCAACGCCGCTCCGTACTCCTGTGGAAAATCGTCTAAACCTGGAGAGATAACCAGGTCCTCAGAAGGATGTAGCAAGATACAAAGAAACACCATGCCATATAAACTGTGATAATATAATAAAAAAAAATGGTATGCATGCAATCGGGCTCCTCACCATTCTACTGTGAATATGCAGTTGAGATATAATCCTTCGACGCAAGAGCCCTGGCTGTAAATAGGATCGGCATAGTTCCCGTAGAGGGCACCAGGGGCCTATGTCCATAATGCTCTAGAAGCGTCAGAGGGCACCATGTGCAAGGGCTACGTCCATAACGCTCTGGGAAACGTCAGAGGGCGCCTGGAGTCTGCGTCTCCAGAGGAGCGCACAGGTAATCAGGGAAGTGCAAAGAAGCCCATACGTCAGGTATTGTTCTCCCCACCCAATGCCTAGTATCATCATCTCTATGACTGATATAAACATCTAGTAACCGCCAAGTCTTCTAACATACAATTATATTGGCAGTTACTCCTATCCGTCGTACGCTCCATACGTATCGGTGGCCAGTCGACTATGCAGGTACATATCTTACATGTGACTCACAATATGTGGTAAGCAAGTGTCGAGGCCGTATGCGATATACCAATACCTCATCATCAATGGGAGGTCACTAGACTAAGTCAATGTAAGAGAAATAAATAAAAGCATGAAAAACGACCAATAGAGTCGCTTGCACCCAAGTGTGACTTGGACGCACAGTTTAAATATTAAGAAATAAGAAATGCTGAAAATAACAACTAAAAATAGGAATATAGTAATCACAGAGTAGGGTGGCAAGGTATCTTGCCTGATGGTGCAAAGTGGCAAGTCCAGGTAATCACAATGTCAGCCAAGAAATGTCACAATCTCCAAACAACTCTGGACGCTGAAACAAACATCAAAAACGTACTCGGTGTAAAAGATATACCTAGGTAATGTCTGTCCAAAAGTCTAATTCTGCTACAGGGGCAAAATCGTAATTTCGGGTCAAAACGATGTCCGTCGTTGGACCCGCTTTGCACTGAAACGCGTACCAAAGTCTATGGTCTCTAAAGTCGTCAAACTACATGTCTACGGATTTAGTTTGAGGAGAGGAACTCAACGGTATGTCCAATTTTGGATTTCGAAGAGCCGTGTACAAAATCGTCCGTTTGAGTGGGTCGCGGGCCTGCCAAAAAGGGTTCTGATTCGACCTTCTCGGAATCGAACCAAATTTGGCACACAGGACCAAAATTTCGATCCGGACCAGTTGGCGCAAGTTTCGTCTCGAATCGACGACTGTACACAAAGTTAGGGCGAAGTTTGCAAATTGGCGATATGTGGGTATCTTGACGGATACGGACTGAGTTCCGTCAGTTCCCACACGTCGGCAATGTCCATACGTACCTTTCGATGCATATAGCGCGTGACCATGTTGTCCGGTTTGTCGGGGCGCATGCCATATCAGACAAAATTTAGAAAATTAATATAAATTAACACAGGTTTTTCCTCAACTTCAACATCAATTTACTTTTTGCACGTTAATCGAAACGACAATCCAGAAGATGCGTTGTGATCTCGATTATGTTGTCTTTTACTGTTTTCAATTAGTTTCTATAATTCTTTACTGCACAGCAAGAAAATTGGCCGACAAGTTATCGTTTTAGAACAGTTTTTAGTATTACAGAAAACTGGTTTTTCTTCAACTTCGTCTCGATTTTTCGAGCAAGTTGATGGGTTGTTTCGAAATCCACCTAGAGGATCTCGAAGAGGGTCAAGTCTACTTTCCAAAAAATCTTACGTATCAAAAATCGGTGCTACGAGTAATAAGTTACGTCGTAGGGAAATAGGGTACCTTGAGTGGGAAAACTGCTCCGTGGGTGACGCGGGACTGACTTCCGATGCTCCGTTCGTCGCGCACAAAATTCCATCGCTGGTGAAACGAACTCGTAGGCGAAGAGGGTATGATCAGCCGCAACTTTTGTTTTGGAAGTTTAGGGTTTTGAGGTTTGTGGAAAAAGTTATATATATAACAAGTAGGGTCCACTCCTAAAGCTAATAGAATTTGGATTGATAAGTTCTCACAGGTTCTCGGGTGCTGGTGCATAAACGCGCGCGGGGGTTTCTTTTTGCTACAGTGGATTTTTTTTTTCTTGGGGGGGGGGGGGGGGGTGCCCGCCCACTTAAGTGGGTGTCCTTATTATATATATTTTTTTTCTATTCTTTTCTTTATCCGAAAAGTTATATATATTTTATATAAATTTTTTTTAAATATATATATATATATATATATATATATATATATATATATATATATATATATATATATATATTGCTAGCTAAAAGGAAGATATATATATATATATATATATATATATATATATATATATATATATATATATATATATATATATCTTCCTTTTAGCTAGCAATATATATATATATATATATATATATATATATATATATATATATATATATATATATATATCTTTCTTTTAGCTAGCAAAATTATCACAAAAATTACAAATAAATTCCTAAAAAAATCCTAGATTTAATTATATTCCTTATTTAATAGAAATACTAACATGCTCATATATAATAATATATATACACACATACATTAATTATACTAATAAACTAGTAGTAAATAATCCATAAATAATGAAATACCTAACATAAATTAATTAAATTATAAAAAATCAAATATAAATTATGGGGGTTTACAGTTATAGAAGCCCATATGACAAGGAATGTTCTTCTCACCCGATGCACCTATCTAGGTCGCATCCGCGATCATTTACCTATATTAACTGCTAAGTCTCCTAACATGCCTCTATTAGCAGTTAGACCTAACGCATGCGCAGGGGTGATCAGCCAATACGCAAGGACCTCTCCATACTACTGATCTCACACATACTCGTGGTACAACCGTGTCAAGGCATATGCGATACACTACAAATGGTAGTCCCTTAACTCTAAGTCCATATGCAATCAAAGAATAATAAGTATAGTAAAGTTAATATCACTGAGTAGGCAATAAATCAGGCATTGTAAAATAAATGGTACAGCTAGAAAAACTAAAAATAAATACACAGTGATATGCAGTAAATAAAATACAGACTATTTATAAACAGTAAAATGATGTCCGGAGTGAGTTAAGATGATGTCCTGGCGACGAATCAACAATAACGCACAAAGGGGAAGGTGTAGGAACAACTTCGGATGCTAAAAATAGTCTATTATCTAATTATAATTAATACTGCACCTATTATATTTATTTAATAGATTCCCTAATTAGGATATGGCATAGATTTTCTTATCAGCTTTCCAAAAAATTAAACGGATCGCATTTTCGTTTCCGGAATCTTCCGAAATCACAAAAATACTGAAACACGTTTATTTTTGGGACACTAGATACTCAAACAGTTTAACAGAAATCTACAGAACGAATTTTGTCTATTAAAATATGTTTCTGGAAAGCTTACCTCGATATGCTTCTTTTAAAAAAAACTGGTGGCAAAACGAAGTTCGGAGCTAGTAGATATCGTCGTTCCAAGTTGCTCTTGCTACTAAAAAGCGGGACTGAATTCTGATCACAAATTTTTGAGTTCCTATTGGACTAAACGTAATTTTGAATTATGGTTGATAGGAAGGGAATATATTGGGTATATATAGGTACTTAGTTTAGATTTACCTCCTAAATTAGATACGATTTGATTTAATTGATAGGCGTTACTTTGTTATGATATAATATAGATATGGATGCTTTCCTATTAGACTTAGGATTATGATTAATTTAAAATATAGTTCATATTTATCTAATTTATCTATAACATTATTTAAAATTACTATAGATAATAAATAGAGTTAATATTTATTTAAACAACCTTCATCTAATCTCATTTATACAAGCTGAAATATTTAATACTAAATTGACATTTATTCTATATTATGTAAATAGTGTAAAATATAAGTAACATGTAAAAAGTAATAAAATTTATGAAATTAATCCTAAAATTTGAGAAAAATTGTATAATATAGTTTAGATCCTTAATGTACTAGAAAAATAGCTTTATATATTTTTATACTAAATTCACTAATGAGCACTATACTAAATATATGTAAAATAATATAAATTATATAATAAGTCAATAAATAGTTATTTAAAAGTCCAAAAATTCCACAAATATTTATTTTGAAAAATCAGGGGATTTACAAAAGTCTTATCTAGATAAGGACTAAGAAGAGTTTTATTTCCCCTTAGATTTTCCACTATTTAATTCAAATTGATTTAAAAGTAACTCAATCAAATATAATCCAATGTAGATAGATTCTACCTCTAATTTAAACTGTATTTAAATAACTTAATAATTTTTTCCAACTTAAATCACCAGAATTAATTACATATTAAATCAACCCATATTTAGTATACCTTTTTCGAAATAATATATTAATAATAATAATTAATTTTTAAAATATAATGATATATACACTCGCATGCAAAAATAATACTTACATAAAACACAATTTTTCTAAATTACTAGTTATACTTGTATCATAAAATAAAATAGCATTTTTTAAATAAAAATAATGTTTAGCAATCCTCGTCGCAACACATTTACAACTTCAAGCAATATAAAATATTTATCGTCTATTATTTTGAAATATTTTCTACATCTATATAATTAAAACATTATATAAAAATATGTACTTCGTACTTATTCGTACTTGACGAGAAATTTACGAAACACAAACTCGTACACGACGTACAAATACGAAAGACAAAAATCAATACCATATTTATTAAAAAAATCGTAGTAGAAATTTAGGGGTTTTATAGCTGGAGTCTGGTTGTGCGAGTGCCACGTGGCACACTTCCTCGAGAAGCTGTAGCGTCATCATCATTACCTAACAACTGACAGCATGAAGATTAAGAAAAATCCATTCAAATCCCGTGCAACGCGACTCTCGAAAAGATTTTGTCAGCATGTAATTAATGCTGATAGCTGGTTTGCGCAAGGCATTGTGTGGCACAAGAATTAATCAGTACAGCACAAGAGACCTAGTCAAAGGCGCTCGTTATTGAGTTGCACCTATGCTCAGCCTGGCTAGTTGGCGCCACTTGATCAACTCTTATTTTAAAAGCAGGGTGACGTGGCTCGCAAGCCACCAACTTCGCAGAGCGTGCTAACTACACTGCCCATGACCATGTGCATCTAAATCAAACGATGCCATGTGTCCATAGCAGTTGGTGCAACCTCTCGCGTAAGTTGCTACATTGCGCCCACACGCAACCTGATGAAGTGCAAGGTGATCAAACTGTATTCAGAACAGAGTGACATGGCGCACAAGCCACTAACTTCGTAGAACGTGCCCACTACACTGCCCACGACCACGTGCATCTCAATCAAATGATGCCACACGTCGACAACAGTTAGTGCCACCGTTCGCACAAGTGAACAGGAGGCGCGCAACCTGAAGCATGTACAACCCAGAATAACTGCTAAACAGTTATTTCAAGAACTCTATAAATAGAGTTTCAAATCAATCACAAAGCATCAAGTGTGATCATAATCTCCTGCTAAAGTGCTGTTGCATCCTCCAGAGGCTCGTGTCTTTGATATCACATCGTCCAAGGGATAAAGTGATCGTCTTCTGATCAGATTCCTATAGTTGTACTTCCCCAGAAATCGATTTTACTATTGTAGTCTTTTCTAAGTTTGTAACGAAAGAATTTTGTTCTTGCAAACAAAATGACGACGCTGCTGGGGACGAATTTTTCCTCCGATGAGAAAGTGACAACTCAATGTGATACCGCGTCAATTGGCAAGACGCAGAAGATTCTGTTCGTTCAAGTCGACCAGACAGCCTACGAGGCCATGATCAATACTAAGGGTGCCAAGCGCACTGCTGCCACTGTTAAGAGAAAGACACACTCTGTTTGGACTCCTAAGTCCTCGACGGCACAATCCCCTACCTCTGTACAACTTGTGCCCATCACTGCCTTGGCACAATCTAAGGAAGACAGTCTTTTGCCTAATCCCTCAACTTCACCGATTCTGAAATTGAAGGAGACTTTGTCTCGACACACTGTTGTCCAAAGCAAGGGAAAGCGCCCTTTGGACTTTACTTTCCTGGCGCATCCTGCATCTGTTCTTGCTTCTACGCAACTTGCGCCCATCACTGCCTTGGCGTAATCTAAGGGAGACAGAGTTTTGGCTAATCCTTCCACTTCTTCAATTCTGAAATTGTAGGAGACTTCGTATCGACACACTGCTGGATGAAACAAAGGAAAGTGCCCTTTGGCCTTTTCCTTCCTGGCGCAACCTGCGCTTGTTCCTGCTCCGGTGCAACTTGCGCATGTTCATGCTCTGGCGCAACCTACGCATAATTCTGTACTAGCACAACGTAAAGAAAAATACTGTTTAGTGGCTCCCCCTTTGCCACCAAACCAGAAGTTTAGTGAGAAATCACTAAATCAAGGAAAACGCTCTTTAGCTTTTCCTCATTCTGCTCAAGTCATTGACCGGATGGAAAGTACTGCTAATTCAGATATGAATTCTATTCTCCTTAACAGAGGCAACCAAATCTCTGTCGGGAAGATGGGTTCTATTCAGAATAAACTTTCCACGCAAAAGGGTATTATGCCTACTCCAAAGAGGTCAGGGCAGGATCTACCAACCCTATGTATTTCAAGATCCTGACAAGGCAAATTGCTAGTATCTCAATTAGATGCACAAGTAGCTCCCCTATCATACTTGCGCACCTATATCAACAGGTGCCAATTAGGGTCAACCTCGGGAAATCACAAGATGTATCAAGCGAAACCTGCACCAGTTGCTAACTTACACCAGAGGAAAAATTCTGAGGTAAAAAATCCCGAGACTTACGCTAACCAGCTTAGCACGTCCTTATACACTCAAGGTACGGGACACCTCAAGAACAGGAACCATGTCCCGAATATCGTCAAGGACTACATTTTTGCAACTTCTTCTCGTCCTGTTAGTGACCTCCGTAAACTCTTAATATAAAAGCGGAAGGTTGCAAATCCATCCCATCCAACGGTGAACCAACATCATCATTGCAATCACCACCATGAAGTTGTCATCAAATACTGCTGTCAGTCAGCCAGGCGATCCGTCTTTGACCGTTTGAATTATGTTCAGACTCCTAAACTAATCCTAGTTGACAAAGATGAATTACTCTATGCTTCTGTCAACATGGCATCTCGAAGCAATGGGGATAGAAAACGTCCAAGATGTAATGCATCCCGCAATCCTAGTCAACTTTACTTAGATCGGATCCATGAATCCGGTGAAGGAGTATACCAATATACTAGATCAAGAAGCCAAAAAATAATCGGTCAAAGGAATCTTCTTTCCGACCAAGACATAATCGGTCAAAAGAATCTTCTTGATTCTAACCAAGATTCCTTTAGTAAAAAAGATATCCCTATCACTCATTCTGGGGGTGGTTCTTTATGTCTTTGATGCTGATAGTAAAAGTTCTGAAAGTACCATCCTTTCCACTAGCTCGTCTTCAAAGGCTAGAGAATTGACTGCTTATGCCATCACAAAAGATCAAGATACTTTCAGTTCTAGCAGTCAAGAGAAAAGAATTGCTACTTTGGAGGCTAGTTTGAAGAACATGGCTGAGATGATGACAGGCATGCATGTTGTGATTATGGCAAAACATATAGTTCCATCGGTCATGAATATGATTTCGACTCAGGAACATGTAACAACATCAGCTCCCATCAATATTGATCTGGGGGTCCAGTCCCCTCACACCGCTTCCATTCCTGTGCAGTCTATTCCAAGTCAATCTGGTGCCAGTGGTGGTACCTACCATGTAGTACCCCCTCATAAAATATTAAATCAATCCACTCCTCCGCAATCAACGAGAGATACCAATGTGGCCGTAAAACTTTTATATACTCAATTTAAAGCTTTTAAACAGAAGGATGGCCTGCAGAAGCTTGGGATCAAACAGCCCTATCCCATAGAATAGAAAGAGGTCCAATTTCCTCTTAAATTCAAATCCCCTACTATTATGCTGTTTGATGGCAGCACGTCTCCAAGTCAATACCTCAATCATTTTGAAGTAATGACTGATCAACTTCTACAAAATGATGCTCTTCTTACTAGAGTATTTGTCGGCTATTTAGCTGGTGTAGCATATGACTGGTATCGTAGTTTACCAGATGATTGTATAACCTCTTTCGCTGGCTTCAAACAAATATTCTTGGAATAATTTTATGAGGGAACCAACGACATGACTATGTCTGCTTTCATCAAAATCAAACAACGACATAATGAAACTACTGAACGTTTCATTGAACGATTCTGCCGTGAAGCACTCAAAATGCCTTTCGGAACCCCAGATGCTTTGACTATAGAAACTTGCAAATCAAACCTGTTGCCTATAATCAACATGCGGATAGGATCAACACAATTCCAGGATTGGTCTTCCTTCATAGTGAACGCCAAAGCATCAGAAGAGAGCACTGACAAGTTCAAGCAATTAGGTATTCAAATGCCTAATCTTGACAAAGATGAACACGCTACATCAAATAATAGTGGTCGTCAAAACAAGCGCAAGAGAAAAGAGACTTTGGCAATTAATTTCAAAGGCAAAGAAGCCCAAGCCATCAATGTAAATCAGCCAACATCTACCCCAACAGCACCACCACAACGGGCACCACGTCCAAAAGAAGAATACTCTTTTGATGAAGATGATATCATGAGTATCTTTGATTGTCTCATAAAAAGTAATAAACTTCAACTATCAGAACCAAAATGGCCAGATGAAGTTGGTAAGACTGACCATCCTAAATATTGTGTTTACTACAGGTTTATTGGACATCCAACTCGAGTGTGCTATGTGCTCAAGGATAAAATTTAGGAGATGGTTAATTTCAGTGCAATCACTCTCCAACAAGACGAGAAAACTGTAATGGCTAATGTCGTTTCTTTACAGTTTGGAGATTTTCTAGCTCAACTTGTACAGGATGGTGTCATCCCCATCCCGAGAACTACTCTGGAGATTGTTAATCTTCTACCTGCACTATCTGATGGTCTTGTTCCTCTGTCTACTAATAAAGGGGAAATTATATGGATCTATCCAGATTTAGTGGCGGACTTCGAAACACCATCTTCTTCCACCAAGTCGAAGAAGGCCACTAAAAATAAATTATGTTATATGAGTTTATTTGGTGAACATTGTCTTCCACCTCTAACTGCTACCTTCATCTCGGCACCAGATAATATTTCTTCTTCTTTCCCTGCCGAGACAACATTGTCAAAAGCAAAAGCCAAATACCAACCAGCTTTCCATCTGTATAGTCCATAATCTCGTGAACTAATGACGAAAATGGAATATGATCTACAAAAGGCCTCTTGTTTGAACCATGGAAAGGGATCTCCTGTACCTCTTTCCCTATGTCTTTCTCACAACCAATCTCGGGTTGGTTTGGGTTACTGGACAAACTCTCTATCCCGCCAAAAGAAACCTTCCAAAAACAAGATCCAGGCAAAGAGTTGCAATATGGTGCCCTTTGAGCCTGTATCCGAAGAAGAAGTCTTAATTGGTACCAGGTCTGGAAAACCTTACCTAAGAGACTATTCAAAAGGTCAAAAAAACTCGGCTCCAGCTCTGGAGGCTCCTCAAGCACTATCTTCTCCTGCTGCCAATGTTCCATCAGCTTCATCATCTCCAGTAGAGCCAACTCTTCCCAAACCGACGACAGCTGACAAAGGAAAATATCCTGTCCGTTTTGATAAAGTATTGAAGAATACTCCAACTTTGGGACTTAGGAAGCCGTATAACTTTGATATACTGGCTCAACTGGCAAATACCCTGGCTAGATTGTCAATTTTTGAGCTACTCCGTCTTTCAAAGGAAACTCGGGAAACCTTGAGTGAAGCTTTGATGCAAGCTGATACTTGTCTAACATTCCTTAAGAAGCTAGAGAAAGAGCCTATAACATGCTTCATTGTCATAATATGATGGAGCTGATGCTAAACATAACCTTTACACAAGATAATATGCTGTTGGAAGATAATCGTTATGACCGACCCCTCTACTTCACGGGATATGTCGATACCATGAAGGTTGATCGCATTTTGATCAATTTTGGGTCTGCACTTAGCATCATGCCAAAGACTCTACTAGATGCATTGAAGATTCCTGTACACAATCTTTCAACAACCATCACGACAATCTTGGGATTCAATTCTGGAATAAGTGAACTTTGGAAAAGATTCGCCTGAAAGTTCAAATAGGAAATCTTCGTACAAAGGTTACTTTTGACGTGATCGATAATCATGGCTCTTACAATGCTTCGCTGGGAAGACCCTTTTTGCATGATCATAACATTGTACCATCCACTTTACATCAATGCTTCAAATATGTGGATGTCAATGGAGAAGTCCAAAAGGAAGTAGCCGACCTAAATCCTTTCAGGGGCATTGAAGCATATTTTACGGACTCTCGGATGTACAAGGAGGAGTTTATGAAAGTTGTACTGGCGATGGATAGTGAGGAAGATTAGAAACATACTTTAAAAGATGTTCTCATGATCCCCTTCAAAGGATGTGCTACTCGTCCCTCTTCTTCTCAGACATTGACTATACATCTTTCCTCTCATAACAAACAGCCTCCTGCTGTAGAAAGGGAACAAAGGGAGCTCACCTCTTTTGAGCCTCTTGTTATCGACCTTCATCGTAACAAACCTTCGCCTTCTCCTTCTCCTTCTCCTTCTCCTCCTCTTGTCATCAACCTTACTAAGCCTTCTGTTAAGGCTAAGAATCATGTTGTAAATGATGATATACAAATCAATAAAGTAGCATCTCCTTTACAGTATACTGATGCTCTTTATTATACTCGATGTTATTTAAAAATGTTAGATAACTTCGAACCACTCACCATAGGAGCAGTTGAAGCTTACCAAAATGAAGTATTGATCGAGCCAATGCAGGAGTCCTTCTTCTTAGTTACTTCCTGGACGAAAGATGAACTTCCTATACTTTTTAGTAAAGGAACGGAACAGAAGATCACGCCCAATAGTGAAGTAGAAAATTACGATAACGGAAGACTTTAACTACGTCGTTATAGTAAGCAATCAAAAGATATCATTCAAAAGATAGGCTATAATTTTAAAGCTGGTCTCAATGGCGGCAAAGGAAGGCAAACTCCTTCGTATTCTTGCTTCGAAAGGAAAACCACAACGATACAACAGTAAAATGAAGCGGGGATTAGGTTATACTTCAAGATTTTCGACTCCAGAAGCTTCCGAATCCGATAAAGAAGAATGATCTAACTCTTCTGATTCTCTCTCATGGGATTCAGACACAAGTTTGGGTACGTCCATCGAGTGACTCTATCTTCCAATATGGTAACTGCCTAGTTCTCGGAAGATGACGAAGACTTTGTCGAAACCTCTGAATCTGATCCTTGGGCACAAAGGATGGATACTCAATAGGAGCTTCGTTTTGAGCAACGTGAGCCTCCTACTGAAGATCAATTGGTTCAAGTCAATGTTGGAGATGAAACTTTCCAAAAACCAATATTTGTCAGCAAAAGCCTTCCTGAAGTAGATAAACAGGAATTGATCCAACTCATTAGGGAATACATTGATGTATTCGCTTGGAGCTATGAAGACATGCCAGGATTGGATCCTCAGATTGTTACCCACAAGCTCAATATTTTGCCAAATGCGAAACCAGTCAAGCAGTAACAACGTCGATTTTGCCCGACATGATGGATGCCATCGAAGCTGAAGTCAAGAAACTCATTGCCTGTGATTTCGTCAGAGAAGAACAACATCTGGACTGGGTGGCTAATGTTGTCCCAGTTTTAAAGAAAACAGGAAAAGTTCGGGTCTGCATCGACTTCAGAGACCTTAATGAAGCTTGTCCCAAGGACGAATTCCCTCTTCCAGTCACTGATGTTAAGATCGACAATAGTTGCAAATTTGAATGTATGTCCTTTATGGATGGATTTTCAGGATATAATCAAATCAAAATGCATCTAGAAGATGAGAAACATACATCTTTTTGCATTCCCCTTAGAGTCTATTACTACACTGTCATTCCATTTGGTCTTAAAAATGCTGGTGCAACTTATCAGCGGGCCATGAGTACCATCTTTTATGATTATTTACGAAAGACTGTTGAATGCTATGTTAACGATATTGCTGTCAAAAGTCGTCTCAAAGAAGACCACATTCAAGACTTGGGAACTATTTTCGATCTAATGTGCCAGCATCAACTCAAGATGTATCCCACCAAGTCATTCCTGGAGTCTCTAGTGGCAAATTTCTTGGATTCGTTATTACCTCTAAAGGTATACACGTTGACCCTGAGAAAATCAAAGCCATTCAAGAGATGCATCCTCCACGTAATCTAAAAGAGCTACGAGGATTCCAGGGACGGCTTGCGTATATTAGGAGATTCATCTCAAATCTCTCTAGACGATGTAAACCGTTCACTCAACTCATGAAGAAAGGTGTGTCTTTTATTTGGACTGAAAAATGTCAATAAGCATTTGAAGACATAAAGTGGTACTTGATGAACCCTCCAGTTCTAGTGCCTCCAGTGTCAGGGATATCCTTCCTGATGTATGTTCGAGCAATGGACCATTCCCTAGGTGCTTTATTAGCTCAAAAGAATATGGAAGGTCATGAACAGGCTATCTATTACCTTAACCGTACAATGATTGGAGCTGAGCATCGATACACTCCAGTGGAAAAAGAATGTCTAGCATTGATGTTTGCTGTTCAAAAGACGAGACATTATATCACTGACCAAACTATTCATGTTATTTCTAGAGTTAACCCTCTCCGGGTCCTGATGAAAAAGCCCAGTACACTCAACTCCAGGCTTGCAACATGGGCCATATTGTTAGCACAATATGATATGGTTTATATTCCTCAAAAGTCTGTTAAAGGTCAAGCCCTCGCTGACTTTCTGGCAGCTCATCCAATTCCCGAAACGTCTAAACTCTACGACGAGATTTCTGATGAAACTTTGGAGTCTAACATTATTTCAGAAGAAATTCTTACCTGGCGTCTATTCTTTGATGGTGCATCCAGAATCGGACCAAAAGGTGCTATTGTTGCTGGAGTCGGAATCGTCCTCGTCTCACCAGAAGGGTTAGCTATTTAAAGAGCTTATTCTTTAGATGAGTCGTGTTCCAATAATGTGGCTGAATACAATGCCCTGTTCCTTGGTCTCAAATTGGCTAAACAATTAGATATTGAGTATCATGAAATTTATGAAGACTCCAAACTGATTGTCAATCAAGTTAGGGGCACAAACGAAGTTTGACATCAAGATCTGGTCCCATATCATGACGCGGCGATCATGATGGCTACTTCATTCAAAGGCTTCTTCATCGAGCATTTACGGCGAGTATGTAACACAGAAACTGATGCACTCGCTAATCTTGCAACAATATTAGCAATTCCAGTAAAAAAGTAACAAATAATTGTCATCACTAATAGAGAGTTATTTTGTGTCGAGAATAACTTAAATATTGAAGTTAACAACTCAAACATGGAATTCAACAATTCAGTTGAAATTTGTGCCATCAGTGAAGACTTGAGGGTTCCTTTTATAGACTTCGTGGTCCATGATATCCTACCCGAAGATCCTAAGAAGGCTACAACAATTCATCGGCGGTCACTCAGATTTTATTATAATCATGCTACAAAGGCACTCTACCGATGAACGTTTGACGGTTTACTCCTACGCTGTCTTGCGGAAGAAGAAGCAAAATAAATACTTCGTGAAGCTCATGACGGTGTTTGTGGTGCACATTAACCTGGTCCTAAATTACAGGATCGTATTCGCCGTATGGGCCACTATTGGCCCTCGATGATATCTGATGCAATCGAGTATGCAAGAAAGTGCCGAGCATGTCAAATCCATGCTAACTTCATCTATCAACCATCAAAATTTCTTTACTCGACGGTAGCATCTTGGCCCTTTAAAGCTTGGGACATTGATGTCATTGGTCCTATCAACCCTCCCTCGTCTTGAGGGCATCGGTTCATATTGGCCATAACCGATTACTTCTCAAAGTGGGCTGAAGCTATACCTCTAACTGAAGTCAAGACAAGTAGCGTTATCAATTTTATTAAGAATCGTGTGATCTACAGATTCGGTGTTCCTCGGCGAATCATTCATGATAATGGGCCACAATTCATCAGTCAGAAGTTCACTCGATTCTGCGATAACAATAGGATCAATAATATTGCTTCTACAACTTACAATCCTGCAGCTAACGGGTTGGCAGAAGCATTTAACAAGACCATCATCAAACTTCTCAAGAAGTTTGTTTCTACCAACAAATAAAACTGGAGTGAAAAGCTTGGACAATGTCTGTGGGCTTACCGTACTATTATACGTACTTCTACAGGTTGCACACCTTTCTCTTTAGTATACGGATGTGAGGCCATCTTACCATTGGAAATCCAGATCCCTTTCCTAAGGATTGCCATTGCCAATGAACTCACAACCGAAAATAATGATCGTTTAAGACTTCAGGAGCTTGAAGCATTTGACGAGCAACGGCTCCTACCTCAACAACATATTGAGTTATATAAAGCTCGTCTATCAAAAGCCTTCAACCATAAGTCAAAGTCCGAACATTTCAGAAAGGAGAACTAGTCCTAACCGTCAGACTTCCTATGACTATGACGCATATGAGCAAAGGCAAATTCGAAGCGAAGTGGGAAGGACCCTACGTTGTAAGCAAAGTTTTCTCTAATGGGGTTTATCAACTGACTGGTATGGATGGTCGAGTCGCCATGATGTCCACTAATGGCAATTTTTTCAAGAAATATTATGTTTGAAGACAAAGAAGAAATATCAACACAGACACTCAGAATGTAAATAAAATTCCTTTTTATTTGCATAAATTCAGACAGAAGGAAATACATAAAATTAACGAGGACCGGAGCCCTCTTGATTCAAAACATATTTCGCAAGAAGCTCGGAGACATTATTGTCCGATGACACCAGCAGTTCACAGGCAGCCTTCCTCAGAGCTTCTTACTCGACAGTACTCCCAGGCTCCACCAATTTGGCAAGAATGTCCTACTTCTTCCCAGGAATAGCTGAGCTTTCTCCGACTTTTAGCTCGGTAGGCGGTGGAAGCTCGTCGGAAGGAGTGTCACGGGCGGCTTCGATCTTCAGGATGACTCCCGCCTCCTTAGGCATATCTTCTGAAGACATTTGCAAGGGGTGAATAAAACTCCCAAAAAAGGTTCTACACTATTTATAGATAGAAAAGCCAAACATTCTATCTCGAGAATCGAAGCGAACTTTCCTTGAAAAGGCATGCTTATTTATCAATCTTTTTATCTCTATTTTATTTCGTGAATGGGCCTACATTTATTATCGTTTATTTATTTTTTTGTAAATAAAGCCACAAGATAATAAAAACTCAAAATCCCCTGTGGAGCATATCCGAATCATCAATTCTGTCTTTTGAAACCCAGCTGTTTTAAAAGATATCTTTCTTTATGCTAAAGTCCGTATTATCACAGATATCATCTTCTTAGACATATTTTCCCGTCTTTGAGTCCCAGTTGACTTGAAGATTATCAATAGAAAAAATGAATTCATGTCCACATTACCTCTGGATTCTACTTTCTATATCATCATATCAAATCAAATCATAAATAAGAGAAAATCGTTCTTTATTCATTCTTTAAAAACATAGATACATCTCGATGAAAATCTATTACATCACAGATTTTTATTCTAAATCTAACAAATGAAGGTCTATTACATCTTTGGATCTTCTTATTGGTGCCAGTTCCTTGTCAACTCGACCTGAAGCAGCGAGCAAGGCAGTGGAATCAACTCTGGACTTCTCTCTCAGAAAGACCAGAAAAGAAGGGCGAGGGGCATCAACCCGAAGATGTCCTATTTTTAGTGCAGACAGAGATATGAATATGCTCATCCTTCCTTGTGACATAATTCCAAGTTCTACCGCAAAAGGAACTCTTCTACCCAAATACTCGGGTTAGAGTTGACTCCACCGTCCAACTCTACATGTATAAAGGCCCTTCCTACCATCTCGAGGAAGCCCTTTTAAGCATGAAGAGTTCTGAGCTCTCAGATATGTGTATTAAGGTGGTTCAGCTCCATAGCATCCAAGGTTATTGATACCAGTTCTGGGGAGTTTTGTCAGTCGATCCCCTGTAAACTTCAGAAAGAAGAAGAGAATACAGTAAATGTTCTTTTCTTATCGCAACTATTCATATGCAATTGAAGGTGAAACATTATGCACGTCTATAGGCGTATATTTCGGGAAGAATGAAGCACGAAAGCACAAAAATACCATATGTTGTTCAGAAGTTTGTGTTATCAGAACCGAGAAAAGTTTAAAAAATGTGTGGGATATGTCAAGACAGTTACACAACAAAGCTCAAATACGCCAAGATTTAATAAAGTCCAATTTTTTATTTCATAATGGAAAAGAGGACATACACTACAGACATAGGCATTATGGACATTATGCAAAATGACACTCTCGTATCACGTCACTTCTTCTTTTCGTCATTAGTCTGACGCAAGGCAGTGCTCAATTCCTTCATATTATGGATTCTCGAGCGAAACATCAAACGGAGGAATCCTTCCCTATGTTCTAATGCGCCACGCTCTTTGGAAGAAGATGATGGCCCACCGCTAGAATGAGCGAAGACTGTTTGGGTCAGGCCAAAACAGTCGAGAAAGTTCTCCGCCCTCAGGGACGGGTCAGCTTCCAGCAAATACTCCGCAGGCGCAGAGTGTAACTTCTCCTCAGAAGCTTTGCCGTTGTAATTGCTGTTCGTCCCTTTCTTCATGTTAGGTTCCATAAGAGTGAATGAAGATAAAGGTTGAACTTCATGCTCATATATATACAGTGGAGATCGGCCCCTGCCAACACTTCGTATTTCCTATAAATGGACACGTATCACTTAATGAGGGAGAAAGGAAAAAGACGTTTCGAAAAAGAATGCCCCATAAATAGGTTCACCGTTGGGAATGAACCGAGTATTTAATGCTCTATTTAGTCAGGTTGCGCGACACTCATATTGCGCCGCACTCAGCATGCACAGCCATCAGGTTGCACAATAATCATGTTATGTCGCATCTTGCCGTGCAATGCGTCAAAATTGTGTCTAAAATACAACACAAATTTTGAAGTGTCGCTCAACATGGGTCGACAATAACCAAACCCTAAAAATGGAGGCGCAAGTTATGAGTTGTGCCCCACTCTAAAAAAAGTAGGTACACGATGTCAGGAGCCGACCAAATCCTAAATAGGGTGATCGATGATGGGGTCTATGATCAAGTGTTTACCTTCCAGGCCGGGTTGACAGTCTCTTGTTGTGACGAAGATGGAATGTATTGATACACATGGTGTTGCATTTTGCATGATAAAGCACGAGATGAAGGCTCGACGAAGCTCTTTCCTTTCATAACATCGAATCTCTTGGACGCCATTAGGGTTTGTCGAAGAAGCTTGTGAATCAGGAAGAAGAAGAGATAGAGTGGTCAAAGGAGATCATAAAGAAAAGAAGGAGGTAGGGTTTCGAGAAAGTCACGCACAGAGTGTACAATTATTTATAGCCCAAACAGCTACACAATCTGCGCTGAAGAATCGGGATCGAGTTGACTGGCGCAACTCAGACAGTAAACTGGCTCAATCCAAACAAAACTAGCAAAATTCAAAGTATTCTAAAACTTTAAAGTATTTTCAAGTTTTGAAAACTTTGAAGGGAGTCTTGTAGAGGCTAAAAATCAAGCTGTGCCACCTATTAAAGTGTTCGATCATCAAATGGCGCCAAATCATTATATTGTGCCAAACCATCAAGTTGCGCAACATCAGGTTGCGCCAACATCTAGTTGTGCCGGAGTCTGGTTGTGCGAGCGCCACGTGGCGTACTTCCTCGAGAAGCTGTAATGGCATCATCATTACCTGACAATTGACGGCACGGAGATTAAGGAAAATCCATTCGAATCCCGCACAATGCGGCGCTCGAGAAGATTTTATCAGCATATAATTAATACTGACAGCTGGTTCGCACAAGTCATTGTGTGGCGCAAGAATTAATCAGTACAGCACAGGAGACCTAGTCAAAGGTGCCAGTTTTTGAGTTGCGCCTATATGCAGCCTGGCTAGTTGGTGCCACTTGATTAACTCTTATTTTAAAAACAGGGTGACGTGACACGCAAGCTACCAACTTCATAGTGCGTGCTCACTACACTACCCATGACCATGCGCATCTTAATAAAATGATGCCACGCGTCCATAGCAGTTGGTGTAACCTCTCGCATAAGTTACAACATTGTGCCCACGTACAACCTGATGAAGTGCATGGTGATCAAAAAGTGTTCAGAACAGAGTGACGTGGCGTGCAAGATACTAACTTCGCAGAACGTGCCCACTATACTGCCCATGACCATGCGCATCTTAATCAAACGATGCCACGTGTCTGTTTGCCATTGATTGTAAAAGAACAGAACAATTATCGGAGGACTGAACTTAGACTCACAATACAAAGTTGCTCGTACAAAGAAAGCCTAGGGACGAAAACCTAGGTACAGCAGACTAAGTACGATTGTTTATTTTTGATTCTGGGGGGTGACGATAGAGGCTCGAGAAAGCGACGGCCGCTCTGCCTTACTCCTTGGACGATCAGTATGCAGTCTTGGCTCGGGGAAGATCTGCTCGACGTTGATGAAGAAATGCTCTTCTTGCTCTCCTCGGATTGCTCTCCTGGCTTCTCTCTCTCTGTGATTATCAAAAAGGAAGGGGGAGCTCTCTCTGTGTAGATCTTTCTCTTCTTATTTCTTTTGTTGCCGACCTCTCTCTCTCTTTTTTTTCAAGAAAATGATGCTGGCTATTTATAAGAGTGGAGGGTGATCATTAGGGTTTGCTAATGATTATCTGTTTGGAATGTCGGCGCTCCTTCATTCTATCTAAACCCTTGATCCTGATTATAGTAAATCTCGGCCATTAACGCGGATTGCATCGTATCTCATGAGCAATTAATGCTAGCTGCTTTAAATCCTCGTGATTGATTATGCCAATGTCTGATTGCTCGCCACGTGTCCTATTAGCTTGATGATAAATGATACGCCCTGATCTCAGTAATTATGATGATGATGTCAAATATATTTGTTGAGATTCGGTTAAATCTCTTATTGATCCCATGCCACGTGTCTTAATTGTGAGTCCTGTCAGAGCCGCATAGGATTGACTATCCTCGAACTGTAGAGAGATACTCTTTGTAAGCCGCCTAGGACGATGCTTCATCGAGCCGCATATGCGTAATCTTTGTGAGCCGCATGAGCTGGTGTTGTATTGGGCTGCAGGGAATGTGTTCCCAGGGAGCCGCATGAGCTAGCATTGTATCGAACCGCATGGAACGGGTTCTCAGGGAGCCGCATATGACTGATTGCCACGTGGCAATCTGGGACTTCTAACGGATTTGGTCAGAGATTTTCTTCTTTTCTCGAAAAGTCTGTCATTATGGCAGAGCCATTATAACACTTTATGTCAGAGCAGTCACAGTCGTCAAGTCGTGTCAGAGCATTAAATGAAGCCACCATTCAAATGGCCGTCTGTAGGGAAGGATCACAAGGGGACACGTGGCATCGATCGAGCCGCATAGTCCTGCTGAACCACATGCATTTCTCGAGCCGCATGAGACTGAGAGTCTTCTTTTGAACCGTATAAGACAGCTCCCATATGAGCCGCATGGGCTTCATATCCGGAGCCGCATGGACCATTATTCTGATATTTTCCATGCTTCTACAGGACCCCCTTCAAAGTTTTCAATTTGCAAAATTGAAATACTTTGAATAAGAAGCATGGCCCCGTTCATGCCGCATAAGTGTCCCAGCCGCATAGATTCAGCTGTCCGCATAGGCTCTTTGCCACGTGTCCTGACCACGTGTGCAAATCTTCATTAAATGCTCTTGATTCGTTTTGATTTCACGCCGTCTTTTAGGGGAGGATCCTAAGGGTTTTTTCCTTCTGATTGTCCGGTTCGCCTTGATAGCCGAAGGGTCGATCACGTCGTACGAAGCGTCGGTCAGTAATCCTTCTTTCTCTGTCTATAAATTGGTGGGTGTTTGGTTGGACTTTAGATTTTTCTTGACTGAAAAACTCCTGTCTTGTTTTCTTCCCCCAACCGACAAACAGCAATGGCGTCTAGGGTTTCCAAGACTGTGAAGAAGGCCGCGGCAAGGAGAAAGAAATCGGCTTCGTCGTCGACCGTCGCCCCCCCCCCCCGTCCGCCTTGATGTTTACGTCACCATCGAAGGTAATAACCTATGTAGAAGATTGGGTATTTTGAAACCCTAACAGGGTCTGCTCTACTGCCTACTCCGTGCACGCAACCACGTGACCCACATACACGTCCTCTGATTGAGCCGCATGGGGTATACCCCATGTCTGAGCCGCATACGGGTTATGTGGTCCGCATGCACGTCCCATAAAACCCTAATAGGGTCTGTTCTACTGCTTACTCCATGCACGCAACCATAAGGCCCGCATACACGTCCCTTGATCGAGCCGTATGGGGTATATCCCATGTCTGAGCTGCATGACTATTTTCTGAATATCTTTTTATTTTGTCTTTCCGTCTTTGATTCTTTCAGTATCTCCGCTGAGCGCTGAGGTTGCAGTCACAGAGGAACCGCCACCCCCTGTCGTCGACCAGGGGTCTCCCTCCGTTAAGGAAGAAACAAAGAAGGAAGACTCGTCGTCTGTACAGGATGGTCTCTCTTCGAGTGTCGAAACAACTGGGGGTGGTAGCTCGGGGAATTCTGATACTCCTATTCCAGATGAGGATCTCCTTCAACTGTATCCTTCCTATGTAAGGTGGTTGAGGGAGTGGTATGGGCGCTTCTGTAACTAGGTTTTAGGAATTCCTTGTGGATGTCTGTCTTCTGCCCGCATGTTTCTGTAGTTTGTGCCTTTCCTTTCCGTCTGAATGAAGTAGTGAAAAGTTCTTTTTAGTTTTGTTTGTTAGTCATGTGAATGTGGCCGATCGTTTCAATGAATGGAATGTATTTGCTTCCCTCTTTTCTTGTAATGGTCGCCTTTAACAGGATATTCTACGTGAACTTTGTATCCTTAATGTACTTCATTATAGGTGTAGACGATAGTCTAGAATATGATCGGCATACGTATCCTGAAAGGGTGGGGTTACGTTAAGCCTGGGGATTTTATTTCCCAATGGAGCCTTTGCTCCTCGGGGAGATGTGACGCTGTTGACTCCAAAAGCAGTATGTGGAACTAATCGATAGTTTGAGCGGTTGACTATCCTGCTGAAGGACCATCCCTCGACGTTGTGTACCTCTGAACCATAGTCGTTTCTTTGTCTTGTCTTGCTTGTTTGTCCTTTTATTTCTACTTTGTAACAGTGATATGATCTCAAAAATAGACATGTTTCATCTCATCTTTGCTTTCTTGTATCGGTGTTCATGGAATCGGACTTGCTGGGGGATTATTTGTGGACCTGTTACCCTAGGCGTACCTTGGTTTTAGGTATAGATAACAAGTTTGATTAGGATGTTTGAAGCAGCCATGGCAAAGTGGTCATGGGTGTTCTTGGTGTTGGGAAAAGGAATGCCGTAGAGCAGCTGGGCTCCCGGGGCATGGTAAGATGGTAGATTTATGCTAAGAAGCTTAGCAAGGGATATTTGTGGGCCTATTACCCTTGGCGTACCCTAGCTCAGGATGCGGATAATGGGGTGAAAGGGAACCGATCACATTTGCTCAGAGGTTATGATGACATGGCAAACATGAAGGTTTTATCGTAAAATCTTCCTGCTCAGCGGTAATGAGAACATGGCAGAAGAGACTTTACGGAAGCTATTTGTGGTCAACAGAGGACATTTGTGGTCAACAGAGGACATTTGTGGTCAACAGAGGACATTTGTGGTCAACAGGGGACATTTGTGGACCTATTATCCTTGTCGTACTCCGGTTGCGGGTACAGATAATAGGTTAAAAGAGGATCGATATACTTGCTCAGAGGTAATGTGGATATGGCAAATATGACGATTTCTTCGACGGAGCCTTCCCACTCAGAGGTAGTGAGGACATGGCAGGAGTGGGCTCAATAAAGATTGGGTACATAGAACGACTCAGAGGTAGGAGAACATAGAAGTTCTATGCGAGGGGGCGGTTTGTTTTTGGTGGAAGTGAAGACGACTCAGAGGTAATGAGGACATGGTCGTTTCAAAAATTGGTGGATCGACTACCCTTTTTGTGCACTGGGAGTGCGGGTAGTGAATCCTGAGGGAGGATCTCTGCCAGGAAGAAAGTTCAGAGGTATAATCATACTTGACTTACTATCTGAAAGAGTGACCGGAATGTAAGTTCAGAGACACCAGCTGGTACATAACTTGGTAATTTGGACTATTGAGGGAGTAAGAGTACAGCGGCACCAGCGGGTGCATGGCTCAATAATCTGAAATAGGGTAGATGAGAGTTCAGTGGTACTAAAGGGGTACATGACTCGATAATCTGGAGAATGATAGATGAGAGTTCAGTGGTACTAAAGGGGTACATGACTCGATAATCTGGAGAATGATGTTCAAACATAGTATTTCTTCAGGAACTTGCCGTTGACGGGCAACATGAGCAAATCTCCGTTCTGCTTAGCGAGGCGGTAGGCGCCGTTGGAGAACACGGTCTCGATGACAAATGGACCTTCCCATTTTGGCTGGAACTTACCGGTGATCTTGTGAGTCATGACCATCGGCCTCCGGACTGCCAGAACAAGATCACCCACTTGGAATGTTCTGATTTTAACTTTCTTGTTGAAGGCTCCGGAGACGCGTGCTTGGTATAGCTCGATCCTTTGCTGAGCTAGGAGGCACTTTTCATCTAAAGCCTCCAACTCTTGTAGTCGTCGTCGGTAGTTATCATCCGTCGTCAATTGATAAGTGAGGGCGATGCGGAGTGAGGGGATCTGAGTCTCCAAAGGGAGGACTGCTTCGCTCCCATACACCAGAGAGAATGGTGTATTCCCGGTGGCTGTTCGAACCGTGGTGCGATAAGCCCATAAGCACTCGCCGAGCTTCTCGTTCCAGTCGCGTTTGTTGGAGGAGACGAACTTCTTGAGGAGCTTGATGATTGTTTTATTGAATGCCTCTGCCAACCCGTTTGCTGCCGGGTTGTATGGTGTCGAAGCGACATTCTGAATGCGGTGCTTATCGCAGAATCGGTAGAATGCATGGCTTATAAACTGTGGACCATTATCATGGATGATTCTTCGTGGTAGTCCGAAGCGGTAGATAACGTGATGCTTAAGGAAGCTGATCACGTTTGAAGTTTTAACTTCTGCGAGTGGGACAGCTTCCGCCCATTTGGAGAAATAATCAGTGATCGCAAGTATGAAGCGATGTCCTCGGGAAGAAGGTGGGGTGATTGGACCAATGATATCCATCCCCCATGCTTCGAATGGCCAGGATGCCACCGTTTGATGCAGAAACTCAGATGGTTGGTGAATGAAATCCGCGTGGACTTGGCAGGCCTTGCATTTTCTGGCATAATCTATCGCATCTGCCACCATCGTGGGCCAGTAGTAGCCCATCCGGCGGAGGCGGTCCTGTAGCTTAGGACCGGGTTGATGGGCCCCACAGACACCGTCGTGAGCTTCTCGTACAGCTTCTGTAGCTTCTGCGTTCGACAAGCACCGGAGCAATAATCCGTCGTAGGAGCGGCGATACAACATTTTCGTCTCTGTATCGTAGAAGAATCTGAGAGAACGCCGTCTGATAGAGGTAGCTTCCTTTGGATTCTCTGGGAGGATGTCGTATACGATGAAGTCGATGAACGGCTATCTCCAGTCCGGTGTGTCGTCGACCGTCTGGGCGGAATAACTTGCCATGGCTTGAACGTTGTTCTTGGGACAGACCAGTTCGTGACCTATTACGTCAACCGAATGATGAGCTTGGTTCGGTACTGCTAAGGAAGCGGCAAGGCCTGCTAGGGCATCGGCTTCGATATTTTGGAGTCTGGGGACGTACTCGATGAAGAATCCCTCGAATGATGAGATAATGTTGATCGCAATTTGATGGTAGGGGATCATGTCTTCATGGCGAACCTCGTATGAGCCCCTGATCTGATTGACGATTAGTTGGGAGTCGTCGTATGCTTCAAGGTATTCTACCCCCAGCTCTTTTGCAAGTTGGAGGCCAATGACCAGAGCGTTATATTCGGCCACATTGTTGGAGCAGGGTTCCGTGAGGGAGTAGGCGCGATTGATCACCAGCCCAGTAGGAGAAATTAATACCACTCCGACCCCGACGACGATGTTTCCCTTGGGTCCGGTCCTTGAGGCGCCATCGAAGAACATTCGCCATATGTTATCGTGGGTGGCTGTATTCGAATCGGCAACCTCGTCTGGGATCTCTTCATAGATTCTGGATGACTCCGATCCTGGGTGGGCTGCCAAAAAGTCTGCTAGGGCTTGACCCTTAACAGCCTTTTGCGGGACGAAGATCATATGATAGGGGGACAGTAATATTGCCCATGTGGCGAGGCGAGAGCTGAGGGCCCCTGGTTTAGTCATGAGGACTCTGAGGGGGTTGACTCGCGAGATCACATGTATGGTTTTCCTGTGACATAGTGCCGCGTCTTTTGAATAGCGAATACCAGGGCGAGACACTCCTTCTCTACGGCGGTGTATCGATGTTCTGGTCCGATCATCATCCAGCTGAGATAATATATGGCCTGCTCGTGGCCTGCATCGTTATTTTGTGCTAGCAGGGCACCAAGGGAGTGTTCTATTGCTCGTACGTAGAGCATGAATGGTTTTCCGGGGACCGGGGCCACCAGGACTGGGGGATTCGATAAATATTCTTTGATGTCGTCGAAAGCACGCTGGCATTCCTCGTCCCATACGAATGAGACTCCCTTCTTCATGAGGTGTGTGAACGGTCGGCATCGCCCGGAGAGGTTAGAAATGAACCTTCTGATGTAAGCTAGCCTCCCTTGGAGGCCTCTGAGTTCGCAGAGATTTTTCGGGGGACCCATCTCTATGATTGCCTTCGTCTTCTCAGGGTCTACATGGATGCCCCGTGCCGTGATGATGAAGCCTAAGAATTTCCCGCTGGATACGCCCAAGAATGATTTCGTAGGGTTCATCTTCAGGTTGTGGGCTCTCATCAGGTCGAATACCGTTCTCAGGTCTTGCAGATGATCTTCCTTATGGCGACTCTTGACGACGATGTCGTCGACATAGCATTCTACTGTTTTGCGTAAATGTTCTCGGAAAATGATACTCATGGCCCACTGATATGTAGCGCCAATATTCTTCAGACCGAATGGCATGACCGTGTAGCAGTATGTACCAATCGGCGTTCGGAATGATGTGTGTTTTTCGTCGTCGGGAGACATCTTGATTTGATTGTACCCCGAGAATCCATCCATGAATGACATACGTTCAAAGCCGCATGTGTTGTCGATCATGATGTCTGTGATGGGGAGAGGAAACTCGTCCTTCGGACATGCCTCATTCAGATTACGGAAGTCGATGCAGATTCGGATCTTCCCATTTTTCTTAAGGACCGGCACTATGTTGGCGACCCAGTCAGGATGTTGCTCTTCGCGAATGAAGCCGCTGGCTATTAGCTTGTTGACTTTGGCTTCAATTGCGTCCATGACGCCTGGGCGGAAGCGTCGTTGTTGCTGTTTGACTGGCTTTGCATCTGGCCGTATGTTGAGTTTGTGAAGAGCGATATCGGGGTCTAGCCCCGGCATGTCCTCGTAACTCCACGCGAATACGTCGATATATTCTCTGACGAGTTTCAGCAGCGATTCTCGTTCTTCGTTTGTCAGGCTTTTACTGATAAAGATCGGTTTTGGAGAAGATTAGCTGCCGAGATCTACTTGTATGACCTCATCTTCAGTAGGAGGTTCTCTCAGTTCGAACCATTTTTCCCATTGCGCGTCTAATTGCTGGGCCCATGGCTCTAGCTCAAGGATTTCGAGGATGTCTTCGTCTTCCTCGTAAGCGTCAGCGAACGCCATGTTGACTGACATGATTTGTCTGAACACATCTCCGATGCTGGTATCTTAGTCGGAAGTCGGTGATCCGGTTGAATGTGACTGCCAGTCGCATTCTTCATCTGAGCTTTCAGGGGTCGTAGTAGGCGTTACATACCCTAAACCGCATTGGGTTTTGTTATAGTAGTTCCGTGGTTTGCTCGCCGGGGCTGGCGTCTTCAAAGGTAATCGTCGTCCAGTGCCGTAGTTCAGTCCTGGCGTTGTCTCTAGATCATACCCCTGTTTCTGCATGAGATATTTGGATTGAGGGCTATAGAGATACAGAGGCAGTCTTCCGGCATCTGACCCGAAGTCGACTTCTTCTATAGCGGGAGGATGTGGGTTGTTCGTCCGGCCGAAGATGATCGGGTGGTCCCCTCCCTTGACTATTCGGTAAGTGTCTTCTACTGGAGTAAGTCGGATGGCGGTGTACACGTTTGTCACCTGTGTATGTAGGTGAGTGCCTATACCGTGTTCTATGGCATACATTGTACATAGCTTATTGAGCTCGGTGTAGTTCAAAGATAACCCTTTATTGATGAAGTAAGGTATCTTTTCTAGAGGGATTACATCGTCTGCGGAGGGGGTATCGGAGTGGGCAGCCACATACTTGGCCAATTCTGGTTCTTCTTCGGCTACCCCCTGTATAAATGAAGACTGGGAGGACGACCTAGTCAGCTTGATCTTCAGAGGCTCAACTGGCAGAGCAGATCGTGGAGTTGTTGGTAAACTAGCAACCCCCAGTTTGGTACTTGATGTGAGGCGAGGGGTGGCTGGTTCGCTAGAAGTGTCAGACCTCGCATGGGGGTGAAGAACCTTCTTGGGAAGGCGTATTGTGAGCGGTCTGTCGGAGGGATTGGGCTTCTCCGTTTGGAGCTGACCGACTCTCGGTAGTCTGATGGTAAGTGGCCCTGTTATGGGTCTCGGCGCTTGGCCGGACTTTGGCAGTCGGATTCTCATCTGTTCTTCTTGTGCGGAGAGACTGATTGCGTCCTTACGCAGAGTGGCCGTAAGGGGTGCGGAATTGCCCGGTTTGCGAGCCTGAAGGTGGATCGTTAGAGGTTCTTCTGATCCTGTAGCCGTCTTGTTGTGAGCTTGCACATCTTCTTCGACCAGATGCTTCTTTGATTTTTCGTACAGACAGGAGTCTGAGTAATAAGATTCGACCCCCTTGAAGGGATCGATATCGGCAAACTCTGTCCTCACGAAGCCGTGCTTATCGACATATTTGAAGCACTGGTGTAGCGTGGAAGGCACGATCATGTAATCGTGTCTCCAAGGCCGCCCCAGAAGGATATTGTAAGAAGTGTCGGCATCTATGACATAACAGGTGACTTCTGATTGGAGATTGCCGATCTGACACTTCAAACGGATCTTCCCTATTGGGTAGCTCCTGCCCGAATTGAAACCGCTACTGGCGGTGCTTGTAGGTGTCAGGCGATGCATCAGAATGCGAAGATGATGTAGCAGACCCTTCGAAATGATGCTTATAGAGGACCCAGGATCAATGTGCATTCGGTCCACCTTTACGTCGCCGATGTATCCAGTGTAATATAGCGGGCGATCATGCAGGTTAGTTTTGATGAGCATATCTTGCGGAGAGAAGACGATATTGGGCATTGCTCCCGTACACGCACTATCTTGGAGCTCTGCAGGTTGGTTATCTCCCGTGAGGTTGACCTGAGCCAAGTATGCGTCGGCATTTTGGAGCGCCTCACTTAAAGCCGTACGGACATCCTTTGAGAGCCTGAGGAGTTAATATAAGGACAATTTGGCCGGGGTATTAGCTAATTGCGCTAAGATGTCGAAGTTGTACGGCCTCTCCAGCCCCTGAGGTATCTCCTTCCGGAGGGACTTGTCGAAGCGAGTCTCCTTCGGCCTAGGCTTGTCGGTCGTCGAAGGCTGAGCCGGTCCCGGAGCATCATTGGTAGTGGACGGATGATCATCAGTCGCGCTTTCGATTACCGGTTGGGCTTGTGTTCCCGATCGAGTAGTGACGGACGAGACTTCCTCTTCTTCTGCCGAGGCAGTGCGGCAGGATCTGATTTTTTTACTTTTCCTTTTAGAAGGTGGAGAGGGCTGAGTTACCTCATGGACTAGGTCCGGATGGACCCACATAATTTTCCCTCATGATGTGGTGAGGGGTACTAGACCAGCGGCTTGATCGCGAGCAGGCGGCAGATTAGCAATCTCTATTATTGCCAGAAGGATGGGTATAACCCCGTCCTGAGTCTCTGTTGGAGGGAAGCTGCCGAATTGTACGGACACCATGTTGGCTGCCACGGTTACCTCTTCGAAATCGATGGCCAGGGCGTTCGAATCGATGAGGTTTTGGATATACCGTTTCAGTTGGTAGCAGTCGTGTGTAGCATGGTGGACGTAGCGATAGTAATGGCAGAACTTTGGGTTCTCCAGATCAGCCGGTCGAGGCTCCCGTCTTGGTGGAGGAAGCTGAATCCTATCTCCTTGTATAAGCATGTCCAAGATAGGCTTGACGTGGCCGTCTTCAAAGGAATAAGTGATTTGAGGCCATTGTTTGTCTGCTGGCTGTGGCTCAGGCTTTTGGGCTGTATCGGTCACCATAGCCTGCTTGCCTTTGTTGTCCCGGTTGTTGGAGGGGCTACCCCCATTGTTGTTGCTGGTGTTGGGACGCTTGCTCTTGTTCTCTCCCTTCGAGATATGCAACCCCAGTTGGCGAGCCTTCTTCAATCGTTCTTCAGCACTTGTAGCACTGATGATAAAAGCCTTCCAGTCTTTGGACTGACTTTCGCCCATCCAGAGACTAATTGTTGGAAGTAGTCTCTTTTGGCAAATTTCAATCAAAGAAGAGTCCGGGTTGCCAGATGGTAACTTCATTGCGGTTTGACGAAACCGCTCAATGTAATTTCTCGTCAGTTCTTTCTCTCCTTGAACGACGTCCATGAGGGTAGACATTGTCACGTCCTGTCCTACCTTATAGATCCTCTCCAAGAACAAGCGTTTGAAGCCAGCGAAGGAGTGGATGCAATTGTCTGGCAGGTTGCGGTACCAATCGAAGGCGACTCCTTCCAATGCCCTAATGAATAATCGCGTGAGGATAGCATCATCATGGGGCAGATGGTCGGTAGTAACCTCAAAGTAAGTGATGTATCGACTTGCTGAAGTCTTTCCATCATATGGGTTGATATTGAACGGCTTATATCTTGGCGGAAAGGGAACATCCCTCCATTCATCAGGATATGGTTGCCGTATTCTGAGGTCTTTAGAGTTTTCTCGGGCGTGGAACATTGCTCGGAGCTCCTGAACCTCTCTTCTTACTTCTCGGGCCTCATCTGTCGCGATAGGGGCCGTTATCTCGGGAGGATTATTGCCTGGTTTGGCGCTGCTGAATTTGAATCTACGTTGATTGCGGGACCCATGCTTGTCTGGCCAGGTGTCACTCCCTGCAGAGTAGGAAGTGCCGCTTTGATCTCGTCTACAGACTTGACCAAGGCATACAATATGGCCTCAAACGTGTCGATGCGCTGGCGATCACTGGAACCGCCTTGATTGCTGTCTGTCATGAATACCGTCTTCACATGAGGAGTGACGGAGGGAGTGGTGGAGGATGTACCCTCCGAGTCGTACCCATGCATCGAGAAATCATCTGGATATGTGGGGATGTTCTCTTCAGGTTCGAACTCGGAAGGAACACTACCCCCCAGCTTCGGAGCTTGCTTCGTCTAGAGAATCATGGATGTCCTCGGGGGCATCAGCATCTGTTGTACCCGATGGGAGGGTTGTTTCTTGGGGTTCGTCTCCTTGAAATATTGGATTATTGTAGACGTTCGGAGGAGTACTACCCCCAGCTCCTACGACCCCAGGGTCGGGGACGATGAGCCTCCTGTTGTAGCTGTTTTTGTCTTCGAACGAGTGTGTTGGTATACTCCGGTGGAGGGTAACCGTTTAGCCGACAACTTCTTAGCTGTAGTGGCTGATATCTTTGGACTGGAGATGCTTGTCTTCTTCCCTCTCCCCTCGACGGGGACCTTCTGAGTGGAATTGCAGGAGACAACAGGAGGTGCCTCATCTTCTGAGTTCGGGTGCTGTAGTCTGTGGAAGACGGACGGACGATCTTCCGTCACTGCCGTGTTGTTGCAGCAGCAGTTGACTATGATCTGGGTGCAGTGACGTCCGTGTGAGGATTCTTTGCACGCCGAGGCCCTTTCTCTTTCCTTACGTTTGTGGAGGATCGCCTCACGCAGGTCAGAGGAACCACTCTGTCCGTTCTCCGTCGGGGATTGGACTCGAGCGGTTCTGTACAACTTCCCATCAGAGGCCCGTATGATAATCAGTAGGACGCCCTGATAGTCAGAGGTTGGGGCAGCTGTCTGGGCTTGATGAGCCCGCGCTGCTCTAGACTTCTTTTTCCTAGCACTTGTGGGTGCATAATAGGAAGAGTCCAAGTTGAACATCACAGAGTCTGGCTTATCATCCAGAGAGTCATCAGGGTTCGGACCGCACGAGAGACGGTCGAAAACTGATCGAGAGGAGCATGGAGCAGATGCTATACGGCTGGGAGCGAAAATCGTGCAGGCTGTCTGCATGCGGTTGTCTCCTGTCGTCGGACGAGTTCTTATGCGGCTAGGGGTCACGACCGTGTAGGCTGGCCACATGCGGTTGGCATCTGTGGCCGCATGGGTTTTCTGCAAACGATTGACTTTACTGGCCGCATGAGTTTTATCCATGCTGTCGGGAACTGTAGTCGCATAAGTTATGCGGCTGACAGAAGTAGCCGCATGAGTTTTCTTCATGTGGTTGGCGGATGTAGCCGCATGGGCTTTCTCCTTGCGGCTAATATTCTTCTGCGGTTCGGTCCGCGTAGAGTCCCTTTTTGTCCCTGCAAGTCCAGCATCATAATGTTTTCTTCTGCCGGACTTGGGGACAGCAGAGTTGTCTACGATCTGAAGTGGGACCGCAGGAGAATTCTTCTCGCCGTTTTGAGCAACAGAGGGCCTCCCATCGAGGGCTTGAGGAGGAGCAAATGACTTCGGTCTCCATTCTTTGCGAGCCTTCGTGGTGCGGGTGCGCTTCTGGGCCGGGCCAGCGCTGCCTTCAGAGAGCATCTCTTCGAACGCCTGTTGGTCGAAGCGGACGACCATCTTCTTTTGTGTGGAGCCAAGTTTGGCTGCATCTAATTGCGTCACCAACTCCTCAGCCATGGAGAAGTTAGTCTCCAGCAGAGTCGCCATCGTGTTTGCCATTGATTGTAAAAGAACAGAACAATTATCGGAGGACTGAACTTAGACTCACAATACAAACTCGCTCGTACAAAGAAAGCCTAGGGACGAAAACCTAGGTACAGCAGACTAAGTACGATTGTTTATTTATGATTCTGGGGGGTGACGATAGAGGCTCGGAAAAGCGACTACCGCTCTGCCTTACTCCTTGGACGATCAGTATGCAGTCTTGGCTCGGGGAAGATCTGCTCGACGTTGATGAAGAAATGCTCTTCTTGCTCTCCTCGGATTGCTCTCCTGGCTTCTCTCTCTCTCTCTGTGATTATCAAGAAGGAAGGGGGAGCTCTCTCTGTGTAGATCTCTCTCTTCTTATTTCTTTTGTTGCCGACCTCTCTCTCCCCTCGACGGGAACCTTTTGAGCAGAATTACAGGAGACAACAGGAGGTGCCTCATCTTCTGAGTTCGGGTGCTGTAGTCTGTGGAAGACGGACGGACGATCTTCCGTCACTGTCGCGTTGTTGCAGCAGCAGTTGACGATGATCTGGGTGCAGTGACGTCCATATGAGGATTCTTTGCACGTCGAAGCCCCTTCTCTTTCCTTGCGTTTGTGGAGGATCGCCTCACGCAGGTCAGAGGAACCACTCTGTCCGTTCGTCGTCGGGGATTGGACTTGAGCGGTTCTGTACAACTTCCCATCAGAGGCCCGTGTGATAATCAGCGGGACGCCCTGATAGTCAAAGGTTGGGGTAGCTGTCTGGGCTTGATGAGCCAGCGCTGCCCTAGACTTCTTCTTTCTAGCACTTGTGGGTGCATAATAGGAAGAGTCCAAGTTGAGCATCACAGAGTCTGGCTTATCATCCAGAGAGTCATCAGGGTTTGGACCGTACGAGAGACGGTCGAAAACTGATCGAGAGGGGCATAGAGCAGATGCTATACGGCTGGGAGCAGAAACCGTGCAGACTGTCTGCATACGGTTGTCTCCTGTCGTCGGACGAGTTCTTATGCGGCTAGGGGTCACGACCGTGCAGGCTGGCCGCATGCGGTTGGCATCTCTGGCCGCATGGGTTTTCTGCAGACGATTGACTTTACTGGCCGCATGAGTTTTATCCATGCTGTCGGGAACTATAGTCGCATAAGTTATGCGGCTGACAGAAGTAGCCGCATGAGTTTTCTTCATGTGGTTGGCGGATGTAGCCGCATGGGCTTTCTCCTTGCGGCTAATATTCTTCTGCGGTTCGGTCCGCGTAGAGTCCCTCTTTGTCCCTACAAGTCCAGCATCATAATGTTTTCTTCTGCCGGACTTGCGGACAGCAGAGTTGTCTACGATCTGAAGTGGGACCGCAGGAGAATTCTTCTCGCCGTTTTGAGCAACAGAGGGCCTCCCATCGAGGGCTTGAGGAGGAGCAAATGAGTTCGGTCTCTATTCTTTGCGAGCCTTCGTGGTGCGGGTGCGCTTCTGGGCCGGGCCAGCGCTGCCTTCAGAGAGCATCTCTTCGAACGCCTGTTGGTCGAAGCGGACGACCATCTTCTTTTGTGTGGAGCCAAGTTTGGCTGCATCTGATTGCGTCACCAACTCCTCAGCCGTGGAGAAGTTAGTCCCCAGCAGAGTCGCCATCGTGTTTGCCATTGATTGTAAAAGAACAGAACAATTATCGGAGGACGGAACTTAGACTCACAATACAAACTCGCTCGTACAAAGAAAGCCTAGGGACGAAAACCTAGGTACAGCAGACTAAGTACGATTGTTTATTTTTGATTCTGGGGGGTGACGATAGAGGCTCGGGAAAGCAACGACCGCTCTGCCTTACTCCTTGGACGATCAGTATGCAGTCTTGGCTCGGGGAAGATCTGCTCGACGTTGATGAAGAAATGCTCTTCTTGCTCTCCTCGGATTGCTCTCCTGGCTTCTCTCTCTCTGTGTGATTATCAAGAAGGAAGGGGGAGCTCTCTCTGTGTAGATCTCTCTCTTCTTATTTCTTTTGTTGCCGACCTCTCTCTCTCTCTTTTTTTCAAGGGAATGATGCTGGCTATTTATAAGAGTGGGGGGTGATCATTAGGGTTTGCTAATGATTATCTGTTTGGAATGTTGACGCTCCTTCATTCTATCTGAACCCTTGATCCTGATTATAGTGAATCTCGGCCATTAATGCGGATAGCATCGTATCTCATGAGCAATTAATGCTAGCCGCATTAAATCCTCGTGATTGATTATGCCAATGTCTGATTGCTCACCACGTGTCCCATTAGCTTGATGATAAATGATATGCCCTGATCTCAGTAATTATGACGATGATGTCAAATATATTTGTTGAGATTCGGTTAAATCTCTTATTGTTCCCATGCCACGTGTTTTAATTGTGAGTCCTGTCAGACCCGCATAGGATTGACTATCCTCGAACCGCAGAGAGATACTCTTTGTAAGCCGCATAGGACGATGCTTCATCGAGCCGCATATGCATAATCTTTGTGAGCCGCATGAGCTGGTGTTGTATTGGGCCGCATGGAATGTGTTCCCAGGGAGCCGCATGAGCTAGCATTGTATCGAACCGCATGGAACGGGTTCTCAGGGAGCCGCATATGACTGATTGCCATGTGGCAATCTGGGACTTCTGACGGATTTGGTCAGAGATTTTCTTCTTTTCCCGAAAAGTCTGTCATTATGGCAGAGCCATTATGACACTTTATGTCAGAGCAGTCACAGTCGTCAAGTCGTGTCAGAGCGTTAAATGAAGCCACCATTCAAATGGCCGTCTGTAGGGAAGGATCACAAGGGGACACGTGGCATCGATCGAGCCGCATAGTCCTGCTGAACCGCATGCATTTCTCGAGCCGCATGAGACTGAGAGTCTTCTTTTGAACCGTATAAGACAGATCCCATATGAGCCGCATGGGCTTCATATCCGGAGCCGCATGGACCATTATTCTGATATTTTCCATGCTTCTACAACCACTATACTGCCCATGACCATGCGCATCTCAATCAAACGATGCCACATGTCCAAAACAGTTAGTACAACCGTTCGCACAAGTGAACAGGAGGCGCACAAACTGAAGCGCGCGTAACCCAGAATAACTGCTAAACAGTTATTTCAAGAACTAAATAGAGTTTCAAATCAATCACAAAGCATCAAGTATAATCATAATCTCCAGCTAAAGTGCTGTTGCATCCTTCAGAGGCTCGTGTCTTCGATATCACATCGTCCAAGGGATAAAGTGATCGTCTTCTGATCAGATTCCTATAGTTGTACTTCCCCAGAAATCAATTGTATTCTTGTACACTTTTCTAAGTTTGTAACGAAAGAATTTTGTTCTTGCAAACAAGTATCCCACCATGATGCCTTGTATCTGTCTTTTGCTTTTTTATCCCTTTTTGTTTATCCCATGAAATGTAATGAACTCATAAATTCCATGGATTTGTGAATAAATATTGTTTTTGTTTTGTTCCGAGAATGCATTTGGTAGTAATGTACACAAAACACATTCTTTCGAAGAACAACATCAACTATCATATATGTTCAGAGGTAGTAAGGACATAACAGATAATGATGATATAGTCTTTGTTGTGACTATTTTGCCAGAGGTATATATATATATATATACATGACAAATAGATATGGATGAATGATAGAATTCAGAGGACGTGATTCTTCATTCACAGATGATTCTTGATCCATTGAGGCTCAAGAAGAAGATATGAGAATATGTTCAGAGGTAAGTGGATATGACATATTTCAAAAAACTAGGTCTGTTCAGAGGTGATAAGGACATGACAAACACCGATTATGAGAATTTATTATCTATGGTTTTATTTACAGAAGAGTAAATAAAGATAATAATTCAAAGATTTCAATCATGTATAATATTGATATCTCATACATTTTTCAAACATAGTATTTTTTCAGAAATTTGCCATTGATAGGCATCATGGCCACTCGACCGTCCATCTTGGACAATTGATAAGCTCCGTTTGAGAAAACATTGCTTAAAACATAAGGCCCTTCCCACTTTGCTTCAAATTTGCCCTTGCTCATATGTGTCATAGTCATAGGACTTCTGACAGTAAGGACTAATTCGCCTTTTTGGAGTGCTCGTACTTTGACCTTTCGGTTGAAAGCTTTGGAGATACGAGCTTGATATAGCTCAATATGCTGTTGAGCTAGTAACCTTTTCTCGTCCAGCGCTTCAAGCTCCTGAAGCCAAAGACGATTATTGTTCTCGGTCGTGAGTTCATTGGCAATTGTAATTCTCAGGTATGGAATTTGAATTTCCAATGGTAACACAGCTTCACACCCGTACACCAAGAAAAAAGGTGTACAACTGGTAGGATTGTGCACGGTAGTGCGATAACCCCATAGAAATTCTTCGAGCTTCTCACTCCAGTTACGTTTGTTAGTAGAAACGAACTTTTTGAGAAGTTTAATGATGGTCTTATTGAATGCCTTAGCCAAGCCATTAGCTGCAGGATTATATGCTGTGGAAGCGACATTGTCGATTCTGTTATTGTCGCAGAACCGAGTAAACTTCTGGCTGATGAACTGTGGTCCATTATCATGAATGATTCACCGAGGGACACTGAATCTGTATATTATATGATGTTTGATGAAGTTGATGATGTTGTTGGTCTTAACTTCGGCCAAAGGTATAGCTTCAGCCCACTTCGAGAAGTAATCAGTTATAGCCAGTATAAACCGATGTCCTCTACATAATGGTGGATTAATAGGACCAATGACATCTGATACCATAGTGGGCCAGTAGTAACCCATACGTCGGATACGATCCTGTAGCTTAGGACCGGGCTGATGTGCTCCACAAACACTATCGTAAACCTTACGTAGTATTTGTTTTGCTTCGTCTTCCGCCAGACAACGTAGAAGTAGACCATCAAACGTTCGCCGATAGAGAGTCTTGGTGATATGATTGTAATAGAATTGGAGCGATCGTCGACGGATAGTTGTAGCTTCTTTAGGATCTTCAGGTAAGATGTCATATACCACGAAGTCAATGAAAGGAGCCCTCCAGTCTTCATTGATGGCATTAATTTCTGTTGAATTGTTGAATTCAATGTTGGAATTATTTTTGATGTAAAATAATTCTCTATTAGTGACAACAACCATCTGCTGTCTTTCGACTGGAATTACTAATACTGCAGCAAGACTAGCTAGTGCATCAACTTCTGTATTGCTGTAGGGCCTAAAAATCAAGTTGTGCCCTGAACATACTAATCAGTGATCAAGTTGCGGCCCAAAGATCAAGTTGCGCCACTAATATGAAGCCCAGAGAACAAGCTGTGCCACTGATCAGGTTGCGCCTAATATCAGACTGCGCCCAGTCTTATTGTGCCAAAATCTACGTGGCGTCTGACACTTAATGGCCATCATTACTTGACAGCACTTACGACTGACACCACAGTGAATGAGGAAAATCTCTTCGAATCCCGCGAATTGTACCGCTCAAGGAGAGTTGGTAGACAGCTGTCCTGTACACTTCGTAAGTTGCGCCTAGGCACAATCCAGACAAAATATTCAGTTGTGCCTAGGCGCAATCTGATGACATCTGCTCAAAAGCTGCCATGTGTCTAGGCGTGGCTCAATCAGGCGTAGTTGACCGAAGCTCGCGCAACCGGATAAAGTTGAGACAACTTACATTCTAAAGCAGGGTGACGTGGCGCACATGCCACTAATCTCTCAAGACGTGTCTATTATCCTGTACACGACCACGCACATCTCAATCACATGATGCCACGCGTCTAAATACAGTTAGTACACGACTTAACAACTAAATGAAAGTTGGCACAACATGAGGTTGGCGCAACCCAATTTGGCGCAATCCAGCCTCACGCACATCAGAATAACTGCTAAAACAGTTATTTCTTGAACTCTATAAATAGAGTTTCCAATTATTATGAAAGGATCAGATACATACGCACGGAGATCAAGAACTCTTACAAAATTGCTGCTGCATTCTCCAGAGGCTACAGTCTATAAGTTCACATAGTCTAAGGGATAAAGTGATCATCTTCTGATCAGATTCCTACAGTTGTACTTCCCCAGAATTTATTGTACTTTATAGTAATTCTTTTTCAAGTTTGGAATAAACTTTTTATTTTTGCAAACAAAATGGCGACTCTGATGGGGATGACTTTCTCCTTCGACGAGAAGGTGACAACTCAATGTGACATTGCTCGGTCGGCAAGACGCAGAAGACTCTGGTTGTTCAAGTCAACCAGACAGCCTACAAGAATATGATCAATGCCAAGAGCAACAAGCACACTGTGGCTATAGCCAGGAACAGGACTGTATGGATTCCAAAATCTTCCGTAGTTGCTGTTGCCCAGGTGCAACTTGAGTGCTCAGTGGCCAAGGCGTAATTCACCTCAGTGGCTCCGGCACAGCATGCTTTTTCTGCCAGGGCACAATCCACTCTTCCTACTTCCCACGTGCAGTCTACTACCTATGTTGCTGCTAAGACGCCATCAGTAGCCAGTAGGACTATGGCATAACCTAAGCAATCAGTGTCATGCCCCGATTCGAGAAATCGCTCATCCTCACTAGATTTTACCCGAATCATCGTCCTCATTGGGGCGTGATACCGCACGAGCCTGGAGTTGCGCTCGTGCAAGGCAAGATAACATGTTCACATAGAACTATCTCAATTTGATAACATAAGCAGCGGAAGGAAAACATAGTATAACATAAGAATCTCTTTTATTGAAATGAACTGAAGGTTACAAGGCTCTGAATAGCCCAACATAATATGCCAATTGGCTACAACGCTCATGATCTCTCTAGCTCACAAAGGATTACATTATTCTATACATCATGCCTCTTTATAGCCACCAAGTAGTCCTCGGCCGAATATCTCCATGTCGTAAGTTCGAACGCATATGCGGTAGCTCCTCTTATACGCCAAGGACTCCATGCCTCGGCACGTCCAAGCCAAACTCTGCCCCGAGTCGATCATAACCTGACCTGCACATAAACTAGTGGGGGATTAGTGCTTTCATCCTCGCTTCGTACTGATCAAGACCCGCTCGCACCCATACCAAACACTAAATCATTTAGTGGAACGTGCATCATTATTGGTGACCTTTCTACTTAGCCTTAGGATCAGTTTCATAGCAATACTTAAACATAGCACATTATCATAAATGTGTCTCATGCCGTGTTCCTGCAGCAGATACAGTTAGCCATAATATGAACGTAAACATAGTGTTCGTGCTCATCTCCGTCCCATTTCCTTAGCCTGCACTGGTTAGAACTTACGTATGAAACCATATATTTCACGCAACATTCCAATCATAAACTTAGACAATGCATGAGGGTCGCAGGTCCTGCATCTGCACCCAACTCTCAACTCAGCCCACCGGCCCTATCTATATGAAGGTCAAGGTGTTTCGCACCGTAATGGACTTGGCATCTCTTATGTGTAAGCCTACAATCACTTCGATACGGGTTGCTAGCCCAGTATCCGAAGGATCCCAAACTTACGGATATCATAGCTTATCACAGCACTGGACGGTCGCAATCCGTCCGAATGTCGTGCACCATAAATACCACACATAATTCCCTCCTAGGCCGAACGGTCCTGGCGCCCCGGCACACTACCAAAATAACCAGCTTTAGCGACGGCCAGATCCGTCGCTAGACCGTCGGTAACATGACTTACCGACGGCTTAGCGACGGATATTTGATGAAAATAGCCGTCGGGAAAAGCGTCGTCGCTATAATCTTCCCGTCGCTAAGCCGTCGGACAAATGATTAACCGACGGACTAGCGACGAATTACCGACGGCTGACTTTCAACGGATTAGCGACGGATTAGCGACTTATTTTCGTCGGTTTACATGCCATATAATATTAAAATATTCGTCGCGAAGCCGTCGTAAATAGGTCGGTAAAAGCGTATCAGAAAGGTCATGATACGCAAAATCAGTCGCTAGTCCGTCGCCATACCGTCGTTAACCGCGACGTTTTAGCGACGGCTTAGCGACGGCAAGGGCGTCGGCCTGGTTCTGGAAAGCTTCCATATTTCCAGAACCATGTCGACGGATAATTGGTCGCTAATCCGTCGCTAGTCCGTCGTCATCCTCGACATATTAGCGACGGATTAGCGACCAACTATCCGTCGCTAAGTCTCTGGAAATCTACCATATTTCCAGAACCATGTCGACGGATTCGCCGTCGCTAGGTAGCCGCTAGGTCGTCGCTAACTGCAAAATATTTATATCACCCAGGTAGCGACGGATTTGCCGTCGCTAGGTAGCCGCTAGGTTGTCGCTAACATTCACACACCCAGTTAGCGACGGAAATCCCGTCGCTAGTCCGTCGGTAACTGCAAATATCCGTCGCTAGTTAGTCGCTAGTCCGTCGCTAAATGCAACATTAAGAAAAAAAAATTACAGAAACATTCTATTTCACCAAATATCCAATATCCAATATCCAATATCCAATATCCAATATCAAACAGAAATATCCAATATCCAATATCAAACAGAAATATCCAATATCCAATATCCAATATCCAAACATCCATGTACGATCAACAAATATCCAAATTCATAATATCCAATATCAAACAGAAATATCCAAACACAAATACACAAATTCATAATATCCAAACAAATTCATAATATCCAAACAGTACAAATATCCAAAAACAATACAAATATCATTGAGATGGGGGGGGTCGTCGATCGGCCCGGCGGATGTACTCTTCCACCATGTACGCCGGCACCTGGGACAACACTTGCTCTGGAAGGTTGCGGAGCTGCTCTGCCGACATCATGTCCATGAGCCCAATGAGCGCAGTATCCGGTACCAGGCGGACCTCGGCATTACGGTCAAATGAATAACGTCCAGGGTCGGAAGGACCGGCAACCGCAGTAGACGTACCGGGAGCAGACGGATCTGGACCGGGAGCAGAAGAAGGACGCGGAAGGCGCTCCAGCACATCCGACATTAGACTCCGCATTTCTGACATATCGGAGATGAGAGTCGCAAGCTGCTGCCTCATATCGTCCGACGGGGGCGCGGGAGGAGGCGGGGGCGGTGGATATCTCGGAGTCGCGCCCTGCAACGACGCCGCCATGGAACCTACGCCGTAGACGCGCCCTTTATTAAAGCCGCCGACAGACTCTACGAACACGTCGTCGTAGCGAGCCGCCATAGAAGAGGGCGTCTGGGTGGGCGTCGTCTCGCCGACAACCTCGGTAGGGGGCTCAATCTGACTAAGGGCCTCACGATATGCAGCCTATCCAATGAATGTGTTTATACTATAAGTTTTCCTAAGTTATAATCTAAATCCTATGTTTCCCTAAGTTATAATTTGAATCCTACGTTCACCTAATTAAGTTAACAATAATTATATTTCTAATATAAATCTCATAAACGTAATTACTTACATCAGTCGCCTGGGCCCTCGCGTCGACGAAGCTCCCGTCTGCCCGCCTCTTGTGTGTATGCAGGAATACATCGTAGGCGGTGACCGACTCCGGCTCTCTCCCCTCCTTTACCGCCTGTCGTGCCTGCATACGAAATATACGTCGAATTTAATTAACTACGTATATTAATAGTACCGAATTTAATAGTGAAATGAATTTGCGGTATCTCACCAAATCTGCACGCGTCGCTGCGTGGGGCTTTGAACCTCCTGTATGCAGAGCAGCGACCTGTCTGCTCGCCTTCGCTTTCTCTGATTTCTCCCTGTACTGAGCAGTATTCATCTTATCCAACATCTGCTCGTAGTACTCCTCCCGGAGCCACTTCTTCCTCGAATGTGCCGTACGAACGTCGTACACCGCATCCCGTATCTTCTTCCCGGCGGCGGCTTTGTAGGCCTTGCGAATCAACTCCTCGCGATGGGGGGGCCACCAGAACGTCGTCTGACATACAAATAAAATTATCACGTAATTAAAAAATTAGTGGATTAAAGAATAATTAATAATTAACCAAAAGATATATATATATACCTTCATCTCCTCGAGCCAGACGTACTGCATGTTATGAGGCACCTCAGAAAAATTGAGGTAAGGGCCATGGTAGTTTTCCCGGATAATTTGCCCGAGTATCCGGGCAGCATCAAACGGGAAAAACCTACAAAGAAGCAAAGACCGGATTATTAACTTGAATAAATGAAACAAATTTAATAAATTAACTTAAATTTACTTACGTATCACCCGCGGGCCATAGCTCGCGTCGGTTCTCGCCTATCGGCCTCTCTGGAGGCGTCGGAGGATCCGCGGCTCCGCGGATGTACTCACCGGTAGCAGGATGAAGCTGAATCCGGGGGTACTCCGGAGCCCACCCTGCAGTAACTGATGGTGTACCCGCTGGTGCATCCGGGGGCGGAACGGATCCGCTAGCGGATGGAGTCTCAGGCCTCGATGAAGATGAAGGATGGGTCGCAGAGATAGATCGACGGCGGGAAGAGTCTGTGGCCGGGCTCTCCAGGTCGGGATCGGAGGACTCTATATCCGGGGTATGTGGAAGGCGACCACGACCGCTACCACCACGACCGCTACCATCACGTCCACGGCCGCTACCATCACGTCCACGGCCACCGCTACCACCACGCCCACCACGGCCAGTACCGCCACCACCAGCACCACCACGGCTACCACCAGCACGAGTGGTAGTGACCATGACCTGTAAATAGAACACATAAATATAATTAACAATATAGAAGTATAAATGAATATTAAACTGAACTAAAATATATATACCAGCAGGGCGGCGAGTGCCGTCAAGACAATGAGAACTAAGAGTGCCATCTGTAAAAAGAAAATCATACAATAAGTAGATGATCGAACGACAAAACCATAAACTGAAATAAGAATGTGTCCGTCTAAACTGAATTCACTAAGTTAGTTGTAAGTGCTTCTAATATATACCGATATTTAATCTAATCATCGTTATCGTCCTCGTCCTCATCGTCATCGTCATCGTTCTCATCCTCATTCTCATCGCAAACGTGTCGGACCCTCTATACCTCCTGCGATGATTTATATCGACGAATCCAAATTGTTTATCGATTCTCCAACCGATATTTGGTCTCGTATCGAACCACTCACATTTGAACATCACAATATGCATATCATATGGGCCACTATATTGTAAATCTACAATCTCCCGAAGCACTCCATAATAGTCAAAGTCCGGCTCGTCGTCATAGATGGTGCCTCTTATGCAAACACCAGAATTCTTGGTATCGAAGCCGTCATTGAGAAATTCGGCATTTATAGCATGCTGAGTTGACTTAAACTTGAAGCCATTAACGACATAGCCTGACAAAGTCTTTGCATGCTTCTTCGGTCCCAATGCCAAATAACAAATGCTCTCATTTATGAGTGTTGTTTCAGGCAATAAAACCTGTAAACATGTATTGATAATTTAAATATTTTAGCTGCATATATTTTAATGGTAGCCGCATAACATATTATCTCAGTTACTTACGTATTTACGAAACCAGGACGGAAAGGTACAATCAACCTCTCTTTGAAGTCCCTCATCTGTAATATATGGTGTCCTCATTTTGACTTCACCTCTAAATACACTGTTAGAGAGAATAAAAATAAGTGTATGGCGCTATAGACTCATTCGGCCAACGGAACCCATACAGCAGAAGGCAACAACTCTCTCAAAGCAATGGGCAGTAATCTTTCCATAAACACGTGGCAGTCGTGACTCTTCATTCCCGTTAGCTTGCGTTCATTGAGATCAACGCATCTAGACAAATTCGAAACATAGCCGTCGGAAAATCTTAAATTAGATATCCACTTGCAGATTATTAATCTATCTTCCTTGCTCAATGTGTATGGCGCTATAGGCTTACTTAATTGTCCACCAGCACCCCTTTGTATCAAGTTCAGATGAGGACGCTTGCATATCTCGGCTATGTCTTGTCTTGCTTTTGGATTGTCCTTCGTCTTTCCTTTAATATCCATGACGGTATTGAAGACATTATCGAACACGTTCTTTTCGATATGCATGACATCAAGATTATGCCTTATAAGATTATCTTTCCAATAAGGCAAGTCCCAGAAGATACTCCGTTTGGTCCAGTTATGGCTTTGTCCGAACCCCTCGACACGATGGTTCGATGGATCTTCCATTGCGGTGGGCAATTCCTTTACAGCTTCCCAAATATCGTATCCCAAAAATCTGGCAGGAGGTTGAGAAAATTCTTGTTTTCCATATCTGAACGCGTCCTTATTCTTTCTCCAAGGATGGGTCGCGGGCAGAAATTGACGGTGACAGTCAAAGAAAGAAGTTTTTCCTCCATGCCTAAGGCGGAACGCCTTACTATTTTCCATGCATATCGGACAAGACATGTTGCCGTGCGTACTCCATCCCGACAGCATACCGTATGCTGGAAAATCATTGATTGTCCACATGAGTGAAGCTCTCATCTGAAAGTTCTGTTTCCTGGAAATATCATAAGTCGTGACGCCGATCTCCCACAGCTGTTTCAGCTCATCCACCAACGGCTGTAAATATATATCGATGTTCTTCGTCGGATTTTTAGGACCGGGTATGATAGCTGTCAGAAACATATAAGGAGTCTTCATACACATCCATGGTGGCAGATTGTAAGGGGTAAGAATGACCGGCCAGCATGAGTACTGAGATCCCGACTGTCCGAAAGGGGCGAAGCCATCAGCACATAGCGCCAGGCGTACATTTCTAGGCTCTGCAGCAAAATCTGGATGACACAAATCAAAATGTTTCCACGCCTCTCCATCCGAAGGATGTGACAATTCTCCTTCGTCCTTTATGCGTTCTTCGCTGTGCCACGTCATGTGTTCTGCTGTATTTAGAGACATATACATCCTCTGCAAGCGCTTCGTGATCGACAAGTAATGCATATACTTGTAAGGACGTCGTTTTCTAGTCGACTTTCCTTTTCCCTGTACTGGCTTGTAACGATCCGCATTACAGAAGCTGCAACTTTCTGATACGCAATTCTCTTTGTAGTACAACATGCACCCGTTGCGACAACAATCTATCTTCTCGTACCCCAGTCCCAGTTGTCGGACCATCATCTTTGACTTGTAGAAGTTTTTTGGTAGCTCTTTTGATTCCTTCGGTAACACCTCCTTGATTACTTCTGTGATCCGATTATAGCAAGCTTGTGGCAAGTTAAAATCAGACTTTATGTTCAACAACCGCATCGTCACTGACAGTGCGGAATGAGTCTCACAACCAGGATATAGAGAAGTATCTGCGTCCTGAAACATGTCATAGAACTCCTTCGCCTCGGGATTAGGATCCTCCGGATCAAAATTAGGCCCTGCCGCATCATACACCATATCTCGTGCAAGGTTCTGCAGATCTCCATAATCAACAGAGCATCCGTGGTCTTCGATGACATCCGTTGCAGCATTATCATCAAAAGCATAAGTAGCAGCTTCCGCAGCCTGTCTTTCCGAATATAGTTCACCTTGCGATGACCACAGGCCGTAATTACGTACGAAACCCTTACGGGTCAAATGATCTCTCACAGTCACCACTTCTTCGTAACGTCTATTGTGACATTTAACACATGGACACTTAATTTTGTTACCGTCCATGTACTGAGCTTTGCTCATTGCATAATTAAGAAATACTTCCACGCCTGCCTGAAAATCGTCACTCACACCAATTCTACTCTCGTGTTGCCGTTTGTACATCCATGTACGATCAACAAAATAACGACTCATCCTCAATTTGGATGTGAAAATCTGTATCGTAAGACAAACTAAACATAAGAATCTGTATCTTAAATTACATTCTCAGTTCGACCCAAGACAGTGATTAAGAATTTCTCAGGATTTAACAAACAGTAAACATTAAATAGGAAACTCAGATTTCAGGAACCAACTTACAGTGGGCATGTGTTCATGTGGGCTCAATCTTCAAATCAGTCTAAAAGGGATGAATCAATATCAAGTATTAAGGAAATGAAGTTAATTCTCAGTCCACATTTCACATACCATTCCTCATTCGAATCTCAGTCTAAATGATTTCTAGGCCAATCTAGGTCAAAGTCAACTCTAAGTCAAACCTGGTCAACTGTCTATGGCATACCACATATACCTATATACATATGTGAAATCCTCAATATATATATATATATATATATATATATATATATATATATATATATATATATATATATATATATATACAAATATACATCCTCAACATCCAATCTAATATACTAACTCACCAAGAGCATTCACTCACACACAAAGGTTAAGGGCTGAAAACTGAGAACAAGATAAGGAGAAAATCTGGGAACAGTGGACATGTGTGTGTACCTATGGGTGTTGTGTGTGTAGAGGAAAATGTGTGTGATATGTGGTCAAGTGATGTGCAAGTGCAAGTGTCAAGCCAATGTGTCAAGGAGTGAGTGTGAGTAATTCCAACAATGTGTGTGGTGTCACATGTTTGTGAGTGTTCAAAATAGTAAGTACAATTATTGCGGTCAGAAGATAACTTTCTTTTGCTTACTTATTGCGGTCAGAAGATAACTTTCCAGTTGAAGCAAAAATTATATAATACAGTTACGACTATTCATATTTTATGGATTAGAGCGTTGGACAATTAACGTATGTACAATTTTATTTTATTTTCCTAAAACAAAGTTTTGGTAAGCAAATCGATGAAAAATTAAATAATTAGCGGGCCTAAGAGGGTTGATGTGTTAGTTGTTGTTGACATTGTTCATGTTGAGGGCTCTCTTAAAAGATAAGTGCAATTAATGCACATGATTTCTTTCTAATTAATACTTCAAACATATATAATGAGGAAAAGGAAACAAACATCTAACACACAAGAACACAAAAAAGCCTCCATGATCACGTCTCTCACTCGTTAGATCTCTCTGACTTGCATGTCGACAACGGTGAATTGGTCTTATTGAATCGATCCTTAATCTTCAAAAGTTGTTTATCTATAATTGCATAGAAATATTGAACATGATAATAAAATTTATTAGTAGTGTCTCATGCCATATAGAATACACAACACAAAACAAGACAATAGGGTCGGAGATGTTCTTACAAAATCACTTTCAAAGTGGTTTATTTTGAATAGATTTAATACGTGTCAATTTTTTGTTTGAGGACGAACAAATATTCTAGTTCTAGTAGATGAACAAAAATAGACTCAATATCATGCGGTTGTTCTCAGCAGTTGATTTTCAACACTATGGCGGGCGGGATCATAAATATCTGAACAAAGGAAAGAAACCCTAACCCTCACCCCCCTGCCCCTCCCCCCACCCCCCCTAACCCTAACCCTCACCCCCCAGCCACCCTCACCCCCCCTGACCCTCCCCCCACCACCCCTAACCCGAACCCGAACCCCCCCAGCCCCACATCACCCCCCAGCCCCCCACCACCCCTAACCCTAACCCGAACCCCCCCAGCCACCCTCACCCCCCCTGACCCTCCCCCCATTCACCACCCCCCCCCCCCCCCGCCCTCTCCACCCCCCGCGAAGCCGACCCCCCCAAAACCAAAAATTAGTGAGAGAGAGAGAGAGAGAGAGAGAGAGAGAGATACCTGCGAGAGAGAGAGAGAGAGAGCCGCGAGAGTGTCGGAGAGAGAGAGCCGCGAGAGAGAGAGAGAGAGCCGCGAGAGAGAGAGTGTTTTGGGGGGAATGAAAAATTCCCCCCCGTCGGTTCAGTTTAAGTTAGGGCACAGAGTCTAGCGACGGAATAGCGACGGAATAAATTAGTCGCTAAACCGTCGCCAAATAAAAGCAGTGTTCCGACGGATATATCCGTCGCTAGTTAGTCGCTAAAGTTCCCGCCAATGCTTTAAAGATTTTGCCGCCAACATTTGCGACGAACAAGCGACGACAACTGAATCCGTCGCTAACGTTCGTCGACTGAGCGACGGAAAACCGACAAATTGTTACATTTAAAATTAAAAAAAATTATGTTATGTTGTCTGTCGCTAATCCGTCGCTAAGAAGTCGGAAACTGGTCGCTATTAGCGACGGAATCCTTCCGTCGCTAAACTTCCGTCGGTAAAGTTGGGTATTTTAGTAGTGGCATAACTGTTCGTTGGAAGTCGTACCCGTGCATGGGCCATCCGAGTCCATTGACCATGCAATACGTACCATAGCATACAAGTCATATCGTCCAACCAATCTCGTATTCCATAAATATAGTCTCGTTCCATAAACGGTTTCCCGTGCCATAAACATATTCGCGTCTCATAAACATAATCCACCATCCATATGGGGAGCGCCGTCGGCGTTTTGCCCCAACACATCCATATTGATGCACGACGTCCAACGGCTTAGTCATCTCATACTCATATTCAACGCGTACCATTCGTAAGTCATTCTCCAAGCATAATTTCGTAGTTACTTAGTCTTTTCGTAGCATAAGTGCCCGAGGGCACGCTCAGCGCCGTAATCAATGTTCTACGCCTAGTGTTCAATGTTCTCGAAGCCGTGCACATGATGCACATCTCATATTGTCTTTCAATGTTCTAGCATCATCGCCCTACCGCGACTCGTACACTAGATGCACGTCGCTTCAATTGTTCGATTGTTCAATGTTCTACCTTAATGTTCAACACATACTTAGACCTTTCGTCGCCGAGCCACGCTCGCTAACTCGATAACATATTACGCATACAATGATATCTCTTATTAGACGTAAAGGAATAGGGAGAGAGAGTTAAGAACCCGCCCACCTTAAGCCGATACGCCTTGTCGATTGAAGCGTCTCGCTTTCATAACTCGATCGCGTAGCTAACTCCCGGACTTAGCCATTCCTTTGGGCTACTCAGTTGATTTGGCCTATCGCGCCCATGCTACAATCCGTTGCAAGGCTGCGATTTGGTTTTGCGGATATTTCATTACATAAGGCAAAATGCCGACCTCTTGTCGTCCAGCGTAAAAGCATAGCCTGCACACCAGATCAACTAAAATCAGCACTTTGCTCTACGAAACTTATCATTTGCATCGATTCGATCCATAGATTCCAATCGACTCAAAGCTTACCTTTGGCCAACGTATCACTTGCATCGATTCGTATCGATACCTCATCGGGTCAACGCAACTCTTCAAGTCAACGACTCATCATAATGTACCGAGCGGAGCGGCGCATTACATAATATACCACTCAAAATCAGGTTCGTCCTCGAACCGAAACCAACACTTAATCCAAGTGCCTCGCGTAGATCGCTTCACTATCTCGTGCTACTATCGTTGAATCATACAACTTAGTTTGGATCATACACATATTTTAGGCGTCCCACAAATATATGTATTTCAGCCAAGCTCAGTTGTAGGATATCGGGACAACTAACAAGCTCAACTTAAATCCTCAAGCATCCATCGGTCCGTACTCGACTTAGTCATATCTTAGCACCTATTCCCATAATACTCTTTGTATGCATCATCCCATAACATGCGATCATCTTCCAAACTTCTTTGCACATAACTTAACTCAAAACTGTTACTTCAATCTCATAAGTCTCTCGCTGACCACATAACACTCGCGTTGCATCGAGTCATTGCGCATCCGATCGCAATAATTCTTCACAATGCCTATTCGTCCAATCGTTTCCTATCTCTCACATAGCTCAAGTCTTTCATCCCTTCATTCATAACATTTGGCCTTAACGACATGGACTATGTCAACATGTCACAAATTCCTTCGTCTACAATCCGTACTAAGTCTCGCACACAACTATCCATATATGATTCACGTTCTCGTTCTATCCACGTATTGCGTCTGGGGCTACCCCCGCTAGGTAACTTATCCAGGCATCGTGCTTAATCTCTCCCGACCCAGAGGTCAACTTGAGTCTACGATGCTCAAAGGCAACAATCTTTCCGACCCAAGGTCTCTTACGATACGTCTATCTCTGATTCTAGACCGAATACGAATCCTTTACTCACTTTCGAATCACTTCCGACTAGTTCGTTTCATAATATAGATCGCGCGCTCAACACACATAGCCTAACCGTTACTCAAGTCGATCTACGACACAACTCTTAGGGTCGTTCTACTATCCGTCGCTCTCGTGCATTGTAAAATCCTTGTAATCGCCTTACCGTATCATTACGCTAAGCACGTTCCTCAACATCTATTCGATCTAACATAACTTTTCTTGACCATATCGATTCTAGTACTCGCTAACTTTCGAGACACGATACTCACTCGCTTAGACTTATCCTCAACATGCACTACATTATCCCTTCTCCTCGACGAACTTTCTTATGCGACTTCATTGGGTCGTCCTATGGGACTTCAATATTTACTTGATTTGGCGGTCAAGTCTTCTAGGGTCATCTGCCCCGAAACTACGCTCGATAATTGAAGATCATCAACGAGGGACAGTTACAACGAACCATGCTATATCCTATCACGGAGCCAAATCAATTCCCGACAATTCCTATACGACTTTATCCAATCCAACATACTAATCCATAATTTATCTACCCCCACACGCAACTGATGCGCCGTTACTACTCGAATCACTCATTCATTTCCATCGACTATCTTTGCTAGTCATATGACATCTACTCGTCTCAAATCCGAGTTCACCTATTCGTGATCATAGTCCGACGCATTCCATACTCATCAAACCATCCTCGAACAATTTTCGCATCAAACCACAAGTCAAATTTGATTTTGCCACGCCTTGCAAGTTCGATCATCCCCGCTGGATGAATCATCGTACCAGCGCTCACGCGGAATGATCGCCCAAATTTGGCGTGACGCATGTGCGATGCTGGAGTTGCACTCGCATAAGACAAGAATGTCAATGTAGTGGTTATCCACGAATCAATCCAGACACTTTCGATTTCATTCGAGTAACATCCGTCCAATCTTAAATTTTCCGAAGCACTCCTACTATTACCATCTCAATTGCCATAACTTAACTTGCATCTTATTCATCCAACAACAATTGTCAACACAATTTTCATTCGTTCGATCAGAGTATCCCCGAGTTATTACATATCGTCTTTGATACGCCTCAATACCATCGTCGATATGCATAACTTGAACATCTTCCTTTCTCATAAGCTCAAACCCGTTGCAATCATTGCCATTATCCGAACTCGAATACGAATCAAGTCTCACACTTATCAAAATCCATTCAGTTGTAACTACTTAACATCGTCGCGACACAATTTTAATTTCACATATCCATTCTCATCTCCCTAACTCGCACTTCCAAACCGTGCTACCGACACCTCGCGCTAACCCAAATTCGTTCGCATGATTTCTCCGTGCCTACTCAATTCGTTCCGAAGAAGTCTCCGTACTAACTCAACATAAGTTCGACCGGATCGACCATTTCCTCCACGTAACATTCCTTCGCTATGCTCAACTTATCGTTCGACTTACACTTAACGAATCCTCGTTCGACGTATCATCCATAGGTATGACTTCGCACATAATCGTTCAACTCAATTCATCGAAGCATACTTGCGTCGACGTCTCTCAAGTCATTCCCACTCAAGTCTCGGTATTACTTTGTCCGTTGAGGACAAACATATCGTAACAACATAATCGTCTCGATAAAATCTATCGCAAGTCATCCAGCGACTTAACATAGCAATCGCTAAGTGGTATTCCATATACCACTCAGAAATCAAGCCTATCGTTATCGATATAATACTTCGCTACACTGATCGCACAAGTGGTATTGTATATACCACTCGAAATTGAGTCATTACTCGACATCACACTCCGCATAGGTCCGACATCTATCCCCCAATCAACTATCCCGTATGGCGATCCTTCCGATCCCAGCTCTAGCGTTAGCTCAAGTTTGGCACACATTCCATCTAACCGTACCATGGCGATCGTATCGATCACACCCGCAATATTTACTTATTCAAAGCTCAACGCGACATTCGGCCAACATACATGTTCACCTACTCAACTCGACTCGTTCAAATCGCATCCACGATCTTCCAATCTTGCTCGTTGCAACTTGTACAACAATTTACTCTCGATACTTAAGGTCATTTCTCAATCTCGTGCAACATATCGCTATCCATCCGCATAGCCATACAACACGTATCATACCATACCGACTCGTTGTGCTGATGCAACGAACGATTCACAACTTGCTGCACTCCGTGCAACCAACAACACATAACCATTCGCGTAGCCACATAATACGTATCGTCTCACATATCGACCCGTTGCACTTCGTACAACCAACAACACATATCTCCTCGTACTTCGTGCGACCAACAACACATAACTCCTCGTACTTCGTACGACCAACAACACATATATCATTGTACTTCATGCAACCAACATCACCATATTCGTTGCACTTTATGCAATCAACGACTCAGAACTTTCTTACACTTCGGGAAACCATAATCTCGTAATCCGTTGCACTTTGTGCAACCAACATTCATAACTCGTTGCACTGCGTGCAACCAACGTTCTCCGATGGCACCCGGAGATAGCATGATAGTCACGACATACTTGTGGCAGACGTACGCACTTAATATAGACTTATTGTATAGAACATCCAATGTAACGTCGAGCAGATCCATTAGCCATGCAGTTACGGAAACAACTTAGAGTCAACTGAATTCGATAGCGAAGCAACTGAAGGTCAAAGAGATTCACGTACGGTCCAATGGATGGAACCGCTCTGATACCAACTTGTCACGCCCCGATCCAAAAAATCGCTCGTCCTCGCTAGATTTTATCCGAATCATCGTCCTCGCTGGGGCATGATGCCGCCCGAGCCTGGAGTTGCGCTCGTACAAGGCAAGATAACAGGTTCATATAGAATTATCTCAATTTGATAACATAAGCAGCGGAAGGAAAACATAGTATAACATAAGAATCTCTTTTATTGAAATGAACTGAAGGTTACAAGGCTCTGAATAGCCCAACATAATATGCCAATTGGCTACAACGCTCATGATCTCTCTAGCTCACAAAGGATTACATTGTTCCATACATTATGCCTCTTTATAGCCACTAAGTAGTCCTCGGCCGAACATCTCCATGTCGTAAGTCCGAACGCATATGCGGTAGCTCCTCTTGAACGCCAAGGACTCCATGCCTCGGCACGTCCAAGCCAAGCTCTGCCCCGAGCCGATCATAACCTGACCTGCACATAAACTAGTGGGGGATTAGTGCTTTCGTCCTCGCTTCGCACTGATCAAGACCCGCTCGCTCCCATACCAAACACTAATTCATTTAGTGGAACATGCATCATTATTGGTGATCTTTCTACTTAGCCTTAGTATAAGTTTCATAACAATACTTAAACATAGCACACTATCATAAATGTGTCCCATGCCGTGTTCCTGCAGCAGATACAGTTAGCCATAATATGAACGTAAACATAGTGTTCGTGCTCATCTCCGTCCCATTTCCTTAGCTTATACTGGTTAGAACTTACTTATGAAACCATATATTTCACGCAATATTACAATCATAAACTTAGACAATACATAAGGGTCGCAGGTCCTGCGCCTGCACCCAACTCTCAACTCAGCCCACCGGCCCTATCTATATGAAGGTCACGGTATTTCGCACCGTAATGGACTTGGCATCTCTTATGTGTAAGCCTACAATCACTTCGATACGGGTTGCTAGCCCAGTATCCGAAGGATCCCAAACTTACGGATATCATAGCTTATCACAGCACTGGACGGTCGCAATCCGTCCGAATGTCGTGTACCATAAATACCACACATAATTCCCTCCTAGGTCGAACGGTCCCGACGCCCCGGCGTAACCGTTCGAGGGAAGCCGTACCCGTACATGGGCCATCCGATTCCATTGACCATGCAATACGTACCATAGCATATAAGTCATATCGTCCAACTAATCTCGTATTCCATAAACATAGTCTCGTTCCATAAACGGTTTCCCGTGCCATAAATATATTCGCGTCTCATAAACATAATCCACCATCCATATGGAGAGCGCCGTCGACGTTTTGCCCTAACACATCCATATTGATGCACGACGTCCAACGGCTTAGTCATCTCATACTCATATTCAACGCATACCATTCGTAAGTCATTCTCAAAGCATAATTTCGTAGTTACTTAGTCTTTTCGTAGCATAAGTGCCCGAGGGCACGCTCAGTGCCGTAATCAATGTTCTACGCCTAGTGTTCAATGTTCAAGGATCCGTGCACATGATACACATCTCATATTGTCTTTCGATGTTCTAGCATCACCGCCCTACCGCGACTCGTACACTTGATGCACGTCGCTTCAATTGTTTGATTGTTCAATGTTCTACCTTAATGTTCAACACATACTTAGACCTTTCATCGCCGAGCCACGCTCGCTAACTCGATAACATATTATGCATACAATGATATCTCTTATTAGACGTAAAGGAATAGGGAGAGAGAGTCAAGAACCCGCCCACCTTAAGCCGATACGCCTTGCCGATTGAAGCGTCTCGCTTCTATAACTCGATCGCGTAGCTAACTCCCGGACTTAGCCATTCCTTTGGACTACTCAGTTGATTTGGTCTATCGCACCCATGCCTTAATCCGTTGCAAGGCCGCGATTTGGTTTTGCGGACACTTCATTGCATAAGGCAAAATGCCGACCTCTTATCGTCCAGCGTAAAAGCATAGCCTGCACACCAGATCAACTAAAATCAGCACTTTGCTCAACGGGACTTATCCTTTGCATCGATTCGATCCATAGATTCCAATCGACTCAAAGCTTACCTTTGGCCAACGTATCACTTGTATCGATTCGCATCGATACCTCATCGGGTCAACACAACTCTTCGAGTCAACGACTCATCATAATACACTGAGCGGAGCGGGGCATTACAATCAGCACTTCAGGCGCACTCTGCTACTCTGGCACAACTCAAGGGAACTAGTCTTTTGGCTATTCCCTCTCCTAATTCTCAAGTTCTGAACTTGGAGAATCAATATTCTAGTCCTAACACTAGACAGAACAAAGGAAAAGGCTTCTTAGCTGACCCTTCACAAAATAAAGGAAAGCACCCTTTGGTCTTTTCTCAAACTTCCCTAGTCTATGACTCAGAGGAAGATTTGTCAGATTCTATTCCTTTAAACAGAGGTCCTCGAATCTCTGATATTGGAAAAAATACTGACCAAAGAGGTATCTTACCTACCCCTATGGGATTTGGTCAAGACCAGACGACCTTGCAAATTTTAAGATCCAAGCAAGGAAAATTAAGGTTATCACAAACAGAGACACCTGAAGCAGAATTTTTAGATTTACGCGCTTATCTCAATAGGCGTTAACCAGTCTCAACTTTGGTGAAACGTAAAAACCCTATGCCAAAGGCCAATCTGTACCAAAAGTCAAAGTTTGAAAAAGAAAGACCCAACCACCTATGCTAAAGAGTTGAGTACATCTTTGTACACTCATGGAACTAAACATTTGAAGAATAGGAGACATGTTCCTAACATCATTAAAGAATATGTTTCTCCGACTTCTTCTTGTCCTGTAGTTGTAACTAATTTACGGAAACGTCTTACACAAAGACGGAAAATTACAGAGATGTCTCCCTCACCTCCAAATCGTGCTTCAAATTGCCACTGCCTTCATGAAGTCGTCATCAACTGTTGTTGCTAATCGGCTCGATGATCTGTCTTCGATCGTCTGAACTATGCTTCAACTCCTGAACATATAATAGAAGACGAGGATGAGCTATTATATGCTTCTGTCAACATGACTTCTCAAGGCACTGGGGTGGGAAACGTCCAAGACGTAATGCATCCCATAATCCTAGTCAGCAATACTTAGATCGGATCCATGCATCCAATGAAGGTGTCTTTTAATACACTAGATCGAGGAATCGACATTTGAACCAAGGTGTCTTTAATCAAGAAGATCTCCCCATCGCTCATGTAGGAGAAGACTCTTTCTCAGAGTTCGATACAGATAGTGAAAGTTCTAAACGAACTATCTCATCAATAGCAGCAAGAGAAGTAACAACATATACCGTTACAGAAGATCAAGGTACCTCTACTTCAACCAGTCAAGAGCAACGGATTGTTGCATTGGAGAACAAATTGAAGACCATGGCAGAGATGGTCGCAAGCATGCATACTATAATCGTGGCTCAACATACAGTGCCACCGATTGTAAACCCAACTACAAATCTAGAGCTTATAACATCTTCTATACCTGCTAGTCTGGGGGTACCAACTCCTCAGGTTGCTTCAGTGCCAATTCAAGCTGATCCCAGTCAGTCTGGTGCAGGGGGTGGTAATTACCATATTGTTCCTCCTTCGAACACTTCTAACCAGCCTATCAATTTCCAAATTTTAGGAGATCCAAATGAGGTTGTGACACTCTTACATACTCAGTTTGAGGCCTTTAAACAGAAAGATGTCCTATAAAGACTGGGTATAAAGCAACCATTCCTACAGAGTGGAAGGAAGTTCCATTTCCTCCTAAGTACAAACTTCCAACCATTATGTTGTTTGATGGCAGTACTTCTCCAAGTCAGTACATCAATCATTTTGAAGTGATGACTGATCAATTACAGCCAAATAATGCTCTCCTTACCAGAGTGTTTGTCGGTTGTTTAGCTGGCGCAACATACGACTGGTATCGTAGCCTGCCTGATGGCTACATCACTTCTTTTGCTGGTTTCAAGCAAATGTTCATGGAACGATTCTACGAAGGAGTCAACGACATGACAATGTCTGCTCTCATTAAGATTAAATAGAGGCATAATGAATCCACAGAGAGTTTCATTGAAAGATTCCGCCGAGAGGCACTCAAAATGCCTTTAGGAACTCCATCTGCTGTAATAATAGATACTTGCAAATCAAACTTATTGCCTATTATCAGTATGTAGACAGGATCTACACAATTCCAAGATTGGCCTTCTTTTATTGTCAATGCCAAAGCAGCTAAGGTCAGTGCCGAAAAGTTCAAGCAGTTAGGAGTCCAAATGGCTTATCCTAACCAAGATGAACATTCTACACCTGGGGGTAGTAATCGCCAGAATAATCGCAAGAGTAAAGAAATACTGGTTATCAATCTTAAAGGCAAGGAGTCTTTGGCTGTCAACGTCACTCAGACGGCATCCACTCCATCAACACCACCACAGAAATTGACTCGTCCAAAAGAAGAGTATTCTTTTGATGAAGATGATACTTTAAGCATCTTCGAGTGCTTGATCAAAAGCAATAAGCTTCAGCTTCCAGAAGCAAAACGGCCAGAAGAAGTGGGTAAAACTGATCAGCCTAAATACTGTGTTTATCATAGATTTATAGGGCATCCGACCAGAACATGTTATGTGCTCAAAGGAAAAATCCAAGAATTGGTCAACTCTGGAGCAATTACTCTGCAACAGGACGAGAAAACGGTGACTGCTAATGTAGTTTCTCTATAATTCGGTGATTTTCTACTGCAACTTGTGCAAGATTGTGTTATCCCCATTCCAAGGACTACTCTTGATATCGTGAATCTCCCACCACCTAAAAATAAAGGTCTTGTTCCGCTGTCAACTGACAGAGGAGAGATTATGTGGATTCACCCAGATCTGGTAGCAGAATTTGAAATGCCTTCCTCTTTTAAGCAAAAGAAGCACTCTAGATCTAAACCCAAGAACTGTAACATGGTATCCTTTGAACCAGTAACAGAAGAAGAAATTCTAATGGGCACTAGATCAGGGAAACCCTATCTTTGGGAGTATTTCGAAAATCAAGAGGACTCTGCTCCATCTCCTGATGTTCCTCCTTCATCATCTTATGGCAAGAATATACCATCCATATCCTTGTCGGTGGTCGAACCATCACCTTCTAAACCAACAGCAGCCGACAAGGGGAAACAACCTGTCCGCTTTGATAAAGCGTTGAAGAAGTCCTTATCTTTCGGACTTGAGAAGCCTTATAATTTTGACATATTAGCTCAATTGGCCAATACTCCAGCAAGATTGTCAATCTTTGAACTCTTACGTCTCTCAAAAGAGACTCGAGAGACGTTAAGTGAAGCCTTGATGCAGGCTGACGCTTGTCTTACTCTTCTCAAGAAACCTGAAAAGGAACCAGTCAGCTGTGCACATTGTCATAGTGTATTTGAATTAATGCCTAATATCACTTCTACACAAGATGACATGTTGTTAGAAAACAATCGTCATGTAATGCCCCAGTCCCAAAATACGTAGGACTAGGAACGTAGACATTCCAGACGTATAATAAATATACGTAAGCTGTAAAATATAGTAGAACCATAACTAATCTCATCCACACAAAATAAATGAATAAAATATATCATATAATGATAATGAATTATCGTGATACAATGTGTTGGGCAGAGACAAATCCACTACCAACAAGTAAAGGAAAAATACATGAAAAAAGAAATGATTTTGGCGAGCGAGGTGAAGACGATCCAAGTGCAATCATACTCGAAGAAAATAGCGATGATCACGGCTAGAGCTAGAGCACCTGCGAAAGACAATGGCACACACCTGGCGAGATAACCAGGTCCTCAGAGGGACGTAACAAGACACATAATATCATGCCATATAAACTGAATAAATATTGCTCAAATAAATAAGTCAATTGAATTATAACATGGTCCAATACACACCTATTGAACGAGCGTATCATCCCCCCAACCAAACAAGTACAAGAGATGGTAAACTAATTCACGGTGACGTATCTTTCCATGCTATGAATCCAATATGGTATCTGGACCCCGACAAAGTATAATACCTTCTCATCGAAGTAGTAAGTCACACCTACAACCAAACAAGGACAAGATAAGACGAACTAATTCACGACAAGTTATTGTTCTAAGCCACGGTCAGATACAAGTACCCAAACCAAGAGTACTCATACCTAACGGATAGGGTAGCCTAACCGTTCTAAGTGAATACAGTTTTATGAATAGTTCATGGTCGCATGACTACCGGGTCAAGTCAAGAAAATACCAATGCAGTACCTCAATAGCGAGTCACAACACCATATACTATTCCTCAGTATCGAGCGAGTCTATAGCATATAGTCTACCTATTGTTCCTCAGTAGCGAGCGAGTCTATGATAGATAGGGTGGTAGTCAACTTCCAATCAAGTTCTCCCCGCCCAATGCCAACACATAACTACTAAGTCTTCTAACATACAATTCTAATAGAAGTTATTTCCTAACTCACGGCTTATACATACTGGTGGCCAGCCAATCACGCATGTCCGAGTCCTATATGTGACTCACAACAACGTGGTATAAATGTGTCAAGGCCTATGTATGCAACACACAAGGTGGTCCCTTAAATCTAGGTTTAATGTGTTAGAAAAATAATACATAGCAGGAGAATATAAATGAACAGTAAGTTCTAACAAGTTATGCCACGTATCACAGTTTATTTTGCATAAAGAAAATAATAAATAATGCATAAAATATGAGCTAAAATAATTAAACAGCAAATGGCAAGGTGTCTTGCCTGGTAGGACGCCTAGTGTACTGTAATGATCAAGGTGGCACGAACTATGACTTCGGTGCAACAACTATGCAAGGTGACCTCTGATAGTGGCACTGATAGTTCCATTGGGTTCAGAAGGGTCAATTTGATTGGGGTGGACATAAAGTAGTCTAGGATTGGCGAGGGAATATGAAGGATAGGATTGGTCTCAGATAGAAGGATAATTAAAGGAATTCGATAAATAATATATATGATTTTAGAAAATATCTACAATATTTGGAAACTAGATTTTATTTGTAAAATAAACTTTTTAGGAATAATACCTTGAAAAATCGAAATCGTTTTGGGCTAAACTCTAAGTTTATAAAAATAACCTTATCAGTGGAAAATATATCTTATTAATTAGAATAAATATTTGTATACAAATCAAAATAAATTAATTTAAGGCTAAAATCTTTACTTTTTCAAAATAAGATAGTTTGGACAAAAACTCCTTGAAATAGCTAGAACTATTATTATTATTTGATTATAAAATAATTATATAATATAAAACTATTGCTAATACCTAATTTATCTAGCATTACAACAAAACAAAGATGATACTATTACTACTACTATTAATAATAATAATAAAAATAATAATAATAATAATAATATTAGTAATATTAACAAAGATAAGATTTTAATGAAAATAAAACGGAATAAGAACCAAAACAAAACAACACCTACTACACAAAATAAAATACAGTATATCTCTTAAAATATTATAACCATGTTGAAGTTAATATGAATATAATAATGATAATAATAATTCTAATAATAATAATAATAATAAAAATAATAATAATAATAAAAATAGCAGCAGAACTTGTAACTGTTCTCTCCTCAAAGGGAGAGAACATCATTTTGTTAAATAAAGAATGGAAAGAGGGATTTTGAGAGCTGAGAGGAGCGGAGAACGAGATGAGAGAGAGGGAAAGGGAGGAGAGAGTAGCGGGGGTTGTGGGAGTTCCGACGACGTGGGCGGCGGATGTGCGCGGAGGAGGGGAGTGGCGCAGTGAGGGGTTCGCGACGGATGGAGCCAGATTTGCGCGGCGGCGGAGGAAGTCGGGAAGAGAGGCGGAGACTTCGGCGGAGGTGGGCGGTCGGTCGAGAGGTCGGGGCTCGGGCGGCGCGGCTCCGGCGTGAGGGGGCAGGCGGCACGTGGAGAAGGTCGCAGAAGGGGAGGAGGTCAAGGAGAGCGGTGGTTGCGGGCGACGGCTCAAGATCCAGCCGGTGGCCGAGAGAAAAGGGCGGCACGACGGATCCGTCGGCTGCGTATGGTAGCGCGTCGGCGGGCACTGCACCGAAAGAGGCGGCGGAGGAAGCAGAGCTGTGCGGTGACGTAGGGATGGACTCGGTGCTGGGCGGTGCTGGTCGGGCTTGTGGGATCCGGTCGGTGGTCGAGGCTTCGGCCTCGGCGAGGTGAGGGTCTGTGTGTGTCTATTTAAATTTTTATTTAGTGAAAATCATTTTGGGTTTCTGGAAGTGGTCGAACGCGGCGGGTAGCCGACAGCGGTTGGGATGGTGATGGGGCTGTCGAGTTTGGGTCTGATGGAGCCGGGCACGGCCAGGGTGACGGGAGTGGTCGGGTTTGGTAGCGGTGGTCGTGGTTGTAATGGTGGTGGTGTGGTGATGGCTGTGGTGATGACGGGTATCGTCGGGAGGCGGTGGCGTTGGATTGTGTTGCAGGTGGTCGGCTGTGCGGCTGCGGGATCAGGGGATCGGCGGGGTGCTTGCCGCCAGGGAGGCACAGGATTATCCTGGGTTGAATTGTCGGGGTTGATGGCAAGGGGAGGATGGTGGAACAGTGGTTATCGGCAGGTTGTGGGTTGACCGGTGGTGAACGTGGTTGTAGGGGTGGTGTTTGGTTTTTATGTGTTGGCCAGGAAAAAGAAGGCCGGGGACGGAGGGTCGGGTGGACACGGGATGGAAGTCATGGGGGTTGGATTGTGTCCTGCGTGGCACGGGAACAAAGTTGTGTCCGGCATGTCGGACACGGAGATGATCTATGTATTTGTAACAGAAAAATTATAGTGGATGGAAAAGGGGACACCGACACGATGCACGGTTTGGGTTGTAAAAATTTATGGAGGAGTACCTGCCTATTTATAGGATGTGGGAATTCCCATTTGGATAGGATTAGAATATTTAAAACCAAATTAGATAATTTGCTACTAATAAATTTAAATCAATCAAATCCAAATCTAAATACAAATCCAATTTAAATATAATTAAATTTTTAGGTTAAAATCAAATGGGATAAATCAAATTACAAATATTTAACTATTTGAATAAATCCATAGATTCAAATCAAGATTTAAATCGCCACAATAATTTCGAAATATATTTTCCAAAAATACTAATAATAATAATTTTGAAAATTATATTATTATTTAAAATAAACTAATAAATAATTACGAAATATATATGTATGTACAAATAATATTTACATAAATATACTTTTTCTAATATACCATTTTATAGAAAAATTAATTATTATTATAACTGTATAAATGAAAGGCTTTTCATAATTAAAATCATAAACTTGAAAATGATAGCTAGAAATAATTATTATCTATATTACTTCAAAACTATAAAAATAGAAAAAAAAAGTTTTTCAAAAATAAGTACGCTCGCACATATTCGCACTCGTCGAGCAATTACGAAAAACAAAATTTTGCACACGACGTACAATACAACTACGTGACGTAAAATACAAAATTTTAAATCAGTACCAAATTTTATTTTAAAAAATATAGTAAAAATTTAGAGGTTTTACATCCTACCCAACTTAAAAGAATTTCGTCCTTGAAATTAAGAATTCGTTGGGGGGGTGAGGAGGCACAACGGTAGATAGAAGGGTTCCTTAAAGAAGTTTATATGGTCGTAGTCTAGGTTGAGAATATGAATTAAGAGACGATTGTAATCACTTCTTAAATTCAAGTGATTAGAAAGTCAAGCTTGTAGATTTAGGGTCGAGGGGAAGGTCGAGTAGTTCAAGACAAAGATATAGTTACATTGGGTGGTAATGGTGATAGAACAGTTAGAGGAAGTTCTAGTATAACACCTTCGTCCTTCTAAAATTGGTGAAAGCGAAAGCAATATAGATTTCGAAGGAGGCGTTACCAAATACGAATACGTAGTTCAAGGGCGACCGAATAATTTATAAGGAGTTGCCAAGGCAGTCGTGGATGGAACTCTAGAGGGTAAGTTTTGCTATGTCCCCATCCACGTAGAACGATAGATAAAAGCGAACCAAAGTGCACTCGGTTGATCAGACCATCATGCACCGGTTCTGATTAGACAATATGTTAGTGGGAGCGACCCAAATAACATATGTCTTGAACAAGCTCGATAAAAGAATAAGCTTGCAAAAACTAGGTTACATTAGCATAATTGGTCTAGATAGTAAAAATATGCACGATGGTAGATGAAATAAAAACAATATGAATAGTCTAAGAGTCATAAGGATCTATGTCTTGTTTATTCCTATATCATCATTCTACGGTTTTATTGACCAAGGATTGGTTGACCAAATGGGTTAATTTTCTCTAGTCTCTATGGTCTAGATAATACTATTGGTATTCCCTTAAAGGTCAAGGGTGTGTCAGGTCGTGGGGTATTCTACCCAACTTAAAGAATTAAGCTAAGGGTGTTTAGGACATCTAACTAGTAGGGTCAATCTCTAACAAGCACGAAGGGAAGATAAGAATAATGATAAGAGGAATCAAGCAAGATACAATTGATGAGTCGAACGGTAATTCGAATATGGGATCGAAGAAAGAGGTCAAGTATGTGGATGAGATCCTAGACTTCTAATCCTATTCGCAGGCTTGCTTGGTACGGTAAAGTAACCAAATAATTTACCTTGACCTGCATGGGCCATCACAAAAACATGTAACGCCCCAGTCCCAAAATACGTAGGACTAGGAACGTAGATATGCCAGTCGTATAATAAATATACGTAAGCTGTAAAATGCAGTTGAACCATAACTAATCTCATCCACACAAAATAAATGAATAAAAGATATCATATAATGATAATAAATTGTCGTGGTACAATGTGTTGGGCGGAGACAAATCCACTACCAACAAGTAAAGGAAAAATACATGAGAAAATAAATGATTTTGGCGAGCGAGGTGAAGACGATCCAAGTGCAATCATACTCGAAGAAAATAGCGATGATCACGGCTAGAGCTAGAGCACCTACGAAAGACAATAGCACACTGTAACACCCTGTTTTCTGGAATTGGGATATTTTGAAAATTTATTATTTTTATTATTTATTAGTGGTATTTTAGTCATAATATGATTTTTGGGTGATTTTAGTTAAGTTAAACTATTTCTAAGTCACGACTTGTGACTTTGTGACTTTATTAGCAAAACCTTAGTGTAAACCCTAGCTATTCCTTAAACTAGGAGTTGCCATGACCATGAGAGCCTAGCCATAGGCTTAGAACACCAAATTTGTGATTTTTAGCCTAAAAGGTATTTTGGTAATTTTCTAGGATTTATTTAGAATTATTTGTATTTATGTGTTTTTATTATTGTTTAATTATTGATTAGTGTCATGTTAGTCCCTAACCTAGTTTAGCACTAATCTAGAGATTAGCTACTAACCTAGAATGATAAGGGGAAGATAATTGCATTGGATAAAGGAGGATAAATATCTTGATATTACTTTATTAGATATTTTGCTTAAACCACTCAAAATATCAAGACTTTACACCAAAGTCTTTGCCTTCTCCATGAAGGGAAGCCAAGGACACCCCCCTTGTCTTGGCCGGCCATAGGGTACCCCCCTAGCCCTACACCTTCCTATATAACCCCATTGTATCATTCATGATTCATTTTACATGAATTTAAGCCTACAAAAATTTTCTTTTCTTCAAACCTTTCTAACTTCCTCAAATTTGAACCAAATTCACTCTAGTTTCTTGCATTGGACTCCCCTACACTAGAGGGTACTAGTTAGGGCCTGCTATTGAGGATTTGAGGGGCTTTGGGCATCACCAAGTTGAAGTGGACACCCCCCCTCTCCTTGTTTTTCCATTAGATTTGTATCAATAGGTAAATGCCCATAAACCTTGTTAATATTGTGTTTTCTCTTCATATTTGCATGCATCTAGGTACTAGGGTACTGTGGGTCAAGTTTGGTGAAAATTAGAGTCGGTTTGGTGTCCGTATCGGACGCGTATCCTAGACTAGGAAACCTTGTTTGATGAAATGCCACAAAGGATCTGTTTTTATTAAAATATGAAACAAATTATATTTTCTGGTAGCCCTAGACTTCTAGGTCATAACCCTAACTTATTGAACACGTTTTCGAGTCGTGTCCGTGTCCAAAATGGACACGAACTCACTGCACGATACACGCGCACAGTGCCCTGCTATCGCGTCCTTCGTGCGCACTGCACAGGCCACTAGGACACACCAAAATTGGTGGACACGAGAGGGCAATGTCTGTGAACATGCCCCCAAAATCTTACAACTTCTCGTGTCATATCGAGTGAGAAATCTCACTCGCACTGGACACGCACTGCAGTGCACGCGCACAGTTCAGTCAAAAATTCGACTTAGACACGCGACTCGTGTCGCATGGACACGAGTCGAGGACACCTCGTAATGACACGAGTGTGTAGCCCAACACGTGGGCTACACGTAGGCATAACCACGAGGCCCCCCGTGGCTCGTGTCGTGTCCACGAGACACGTGAACACGTGCACGACGCTGTATACGTGTTCGTGTATCCCAGTTTACCCGAGTGGAGTTTTTGGGAGTTTGGATACGTCAATTCGTGTCGTGGTGTCGTGTCAGGTACCTAGGACACTAGGGTACATAGGGGGCATCAGTTACCAACCATTGGAGTCGAGTCTTAGCTTGGTTTCGTGTGTGAAATCGAGTTACCCTATTTACCTATACACAGTCCAGTTTTTCCAGAATTGGGGATAATTTCCAGTTTACAAAAATAAATTTCAAATTGTTTTAGATGTATATATATGTATATTTATGGGTATATATATTGTATATACATAGTATATATGTATGTGTGTGTGTAGGTGTGTTTTTAGGAAGTATACATGTATATACATGTGTATATACATGCATGTATATATGTAGGGTGTGTGTGTATTGGTATAGTTTGGGGGCTGGTATCCTGGTTCCAGGAAAACTGGAACCCCCCTGCTGTGTTCAGCCCCTTCTCTCTCTCTCACTGTCTCTTTCACTCTTTTTCACTCTCTCTCACTCTATGTCTCTTTCTCACTTCTCCCTCTATATGTGTGTAATATATATAAGTTAGATATACATATATATGTATATATATATATGATGTATATATATATATTGGTATTAGATTACATTATGACATTATGTATATATAAGTGAGTGTGATTGTAATATATAGGGTATACATACATATTGATACTTGGGTAGTAGATAGATAGTGTATATATATATATATATATATATATAAAATATATATATATATATATATATATATATATATATATATATATGTATGATTTCTAAATATAGGTTATAAGGAAACCTATAGGTTATCAAGCCTATGGCCTAGGTTACTAGCCTATGGCATTAGAGGCTAACTCAATTTGACCTAATGACCTAAAAACACTACTAGTTGACCCTTGTTGACTAAGGGTTGACCAAAGTCAACCTTAGGTCAAATTTGACCTAGTTAACCTAGAATTGACTAGGATTGACCTAAAAATGACTAGTTCAACTAGTCTGACCATGTTTGACCCAATTACCTTACTGACTAGTCTTTGTTTGACCTAATTATCTTGCTGACTAGTCTTTGTTTAACCAATACCTTAGTTGGTCTAAGTTTGACCTAGACTTGACCCAGATTGATCATGTTGACTAGTATTTGACTAGGTTGATTAGAATGTTGACCAGGAGTTGACTTTAACCAAGATTAAACTTGTTTGACCTTATTTGACCTAGTATGACTTCCTGTGACCTAGTTTGACTGTTGAGTTGGCCAAGAGTTGACTTTTGACCAGATTGGCCTAGAATCATGTAGTATGCATAATAGACTTCATTTTCACTATTTAGAATACATTGTGACTTGTGTTGCTCTGATCAGGAGCCAGACACCTCTCCTCAGACAGTATATTCTCTACAGACGTTCATACAGCAGGCGAGTACATTCTCTGACCGTTTCATATTTGCCAGGATTTATATTCTTGCTCTAGATTACTTTACTTGATGCTGACACGATTATTATCACGGATTAGTACTATATGGATCTTTTCATGAGATGTTATTCCCCTCGGGAGCATCAGATACAGCATGTTTGTGCTTTTTACGAATCATCACGTATCTTTATGTTTTCATAGATTCACGAATCGCTTGTGACTCATGTACTCTCATGCTCACAGAGCCTCTCATGAATCTCCTATTTATGGGCTTATCACGAATCTTAACATAACTTGAATGGATCCTTGTGTATTGATTGGGGATGGGGGAGTGGAAATAGACATGTAGATTTTACCCCAGTAGCTATAGTCATGAATCACTCTTAGCTGTAGCCATGAATCTCCTATGCCATTTCACATGTCTATATTTTACTCTGACTCACTAGACACTGCTAGTTCTCTATTATAGTAGATATTTCATTACAGTTATCTCTTTTGCTACATGTATCTTCTTTCAGCGTTTCCTTTATTTTACTCTATTGCATGCTTTATATTTCCTATCATACTATGCACTGCGTGAGATGTATTGTGCTCGTTCCTGTCCTGACTGGACCTGTTGAAAATATTACAGAGGATGAGGATGAGGCCCTGGTGTCTACCTATTATGGAGCAGGACTAGATGATACTTATGTTGTGGACCCTCAGCAGGATCCACCTGCAGCTGAGGATGTTGCCCCAGTAGTCTAGGCTAGTTTAGCTAGACAGTCTTTTTTGTATTATCTTTTGTCTCACATTCTGAGTTGTATTTTGAGATGTGGAGATGTATAGACTCTTAGACTTATTGTATTATGAGTTGACATTCTGATGTTATGTTATCCTAGACACTTGGACTTATTTCATCTATAGTACTGTTCTCTTTGAGTTACTGTCTATCTATCTATCTTTCATTCTTCTACCTAGATGTGATTGAGATTGTTTTCTGTTTGTCACCTCCATTCGGAGAGTATAAACTGTACAGGTACTTTATATTGTTAGATGATTGACCTAGGATAGCGTTCTACCGCCGACACTGCGGCGTAGGCTGGACGTACCCACTTCTCGTGCCCTTACTCTAGGGTACGGGTCGTGACACGTTTTTAGTGGTGGCCCATGCAAGTCGAGTTTATGTAGTGGTATTCGAACTAGAGTATCACTACAGCCTGTGATAGGATTTAAGGAATAGGCTTAGAGAGAGTGGATACTCAATCACAATTAGGAAATTTCTATGGATTTGAATCTACTGACTTTTGTTCAAATCTGTATAATCTATTTCATATTGTCCTTTGATACTATCATCCTTGTACCGTTATTGACTTCCTTATTGATCTGTCTTCAGGATGGTGGAGACACGATCTCAGCGTCTCGGTCCAGGTGACACCACTGAGAGGTCTGCCACCTCTCGTCCAGCTCACCAGGACCCGGGGACCACAGCTCCCCTTACTCCAGCTCATGTAGGAGATTCTGCCACATCTGGGGGTGCACCTCTACTTATTCGGGGGACCATCCCAGCTACCCCAGATATGCCTCTCCCGCAGTTTCGTCAGCCACAGTTTCAGCAGCACCAGCAGCAGTTCCAGCCGCCGATGCCATCTGGATTAGTGGATGCTGCACAGATGTTTTCATACTTTCAGCATTTCCTAGAGACGCAGCAGTCCCAGCAGCAGCGTCATACGACGGAGTTTACCAGAGGCATAGACCAGGTCCATCAGCTGGCTAGAGCGACGGTGGAGAGGTTGGCTGTCCAACTACAGGAAGGATTGGGACAGCCACGACAGCAGAGTATTCCGGGCATTCAGGACTTCAAGAAGATGAACCCTAGGGACTTCTTGGGGATAGAGGGAATTCTTTATGCTGATGATTGGATTGAGCACATTGAGGAGATTTTCTGACTGGCGGAGATACCAGCCGGACTATAGATAGAGGCAGCAGCCAGCCAGATGCGGGATCTTGCCCGTACCTGGTATCAGACGGACTCGAGAGTAGGCACTCCAGGGCAGACATGGAGAGTTTTCAAGGAGCTCTTCAAGGGAAAGTTTTTCCCGGATCAGGCAGTCGGTGCTTTGGAGACCCAGTTTGAGAACCTAGTTCAGGAGAACCAGACTGTAGAGGAGTATTCCGGTAAGTTTTACCGGTTGAGCAGATTTGTGGAAGGCCTTAGCGAGACAGCAAAGGCGAGGAGGTTCAGGAAGGGCTTGGTCAAGGAAGTCAAGTCCTTGACCAAGAGTGACAGGAGTGCTACCTTTGAGGAGATCCTAGCAGGAGCGATGGCAGCTGAGGATGATCTTGAGCTGAAGCTTAAGAGGGGCCGTGATACACAGGGAGCAGGCAGCAGTGGAGGTCAGGCCAAGAGGCCTCACTATCAGCATCAGCAGAGGCAGCCATAGCAGTATCAGCAGCTGAGGCAGCAGCAGCAGGCCCCGAGACAGCAGACTACCAGTTGTCCCTACTGTAAGAAATTGGGACATGGATGGGGAGAGTGCAGGAAGAGGTTGGGCTGGTGCCTACTATGTGGGGCAGCAGACCACCAGCTCAGGGAGTGTTCCCAGTTCACAGGTAGAGTAGCACAGGGAGCAGCACCAGGAGCAGGAGCCAAGGCTCCGGTAGGACAGCAGCAGAGAGGACCGTTACAGCCACAGCAGCAGAGATTTTTGCAGTTTCAGCAGCAGGCTGGAAGAGGTCAGCAGGGGCGTGCATACACCATGACAGTTGAGGATGCTCAGGCAGTTAGCGATGTGCTTGCAGGTTTTGTTATTCTAAATTCCATTCCCACCTTGCTTCATTTTATCTATCTTGAAATCCAATTCCATCTGCTCCTACCTGTTCTTTATTAGTGATCAGTTTGACCTGGTAGTTCCTTTTGATTTTGTCGATTGTTTGTTTGTTTCTTCATCTCTTACTTAGGAGTAGGAGTAGCTTAGCTATTAATATAATTCCTTAAATAACTTTTTTTGTCAAGGAATATCCCTTAAAAGAATATGTATGCCTTTTGACTTAGAATTGATAGAGTAGCTCTGACCATAGAATGGTAATCCTTTTAGCCCTGTGATTTATTGTTTCCTTATCTTCCTAGTCTATACCTATGACCAGGACTGTCCCATTAACCTGCCCCTTTACACTACTATTTCATCACAATTTTTGGTTCTATTTAGGCCATAGACCTTTCCCACTCTAAATTATGATCATCGTAGGCACATTACCGTGACTTTTAAATTAGGAGCACAAGACTAGTTGTTTTCTCAAAACTGACTTCACATACATGACCTAGACATGACACTCTACACCCATGACCTTAGTGTCCCACTCAGGCATACCATTGTGTGCTTTATTTACTTAGTACGATTTTTCTGACCCGAGGCTCCATCCTGATTTACCTCATGGAGTTACTTTTGATTTCGATTTGAATTCAGGACACCTTATGACCAAAAACTGCCAACCAATTTTTGGACATGACCCAGTATAGGTTTACCACCCATATTTTGGTTGATGACCTTGCATGTTGCTAGGTAGTGGCTTCGTCCCTGATTGTTGGAGGTTTGACCTAGGAGGAGTACGACCATCTAAATTTCGAGGACGAAATTATTTTAAGGTGGGTAGACTTGTAACACCCTGTTTTCTAGAATTGGGGTATTTTTGAAAATTTATTATTTTTATTATTTATTAGTGGTATTTTAGTCATAATATAATTTTTGGGTGATTTTAGTTAAGTTAAACTATTTCTAAGTCACGACTTGTGACTTTGTGACTTTATTAGCAAAACCTTAGTGTAAACCCTAGCTATTCCTTAAACTAGGAGTTGCCATGACCATGAGAGCCTAGCCATAGGCTTAGAACACCAAATTAGTGATTTTTAGCCTAAAGGGTATTTTGGTAATTTTCTAGGATTTATTTAGAATTATTTGTATTTATGTGTTTTTATTATTGTTTAATTATTGATTAGTGTCATGTTAGTCCCTAACCTAGTTTAGCACTAATCTAGAGGTTAGCTACTAACCTAGAATGATAAGGGGAAGATAATTGCATTGGATAAAGGAGGATAAATATCTTGATATTACTTTATTAGATATTTTGCTTAAACCACTCAAAATATCAAGACTTTACACCAAAGTCTTTTCCTTCTCTATGAAGGGAAGCCAAGGACACCCCCCCTCCCTTGTCTTGGCCGGCCATAGGACACCCCCCTAGCCCTACACCTTCCTATATAACCCATTGTATCATTCATGATTCATTTTACATGAATTTAAGCCTACAAAAATTCCTTTTTCTTCAAACCTTCCTAACTTCCTCAAATTTGAACCAAATTCACTTTAGTTTCTTTTATTGGACTTCCCTACACTAGAGGGTACTAGTTAGGGCCTGCTATTGAGGATTTGAGGGGCTTTGGGCATCACCAAGTTGAAGTGGACACCCCCCATCTCCTTGTTTTTCCATTGGATTTGCATCAATAGGTAAATGCCCATAAACCTTGTTAATATTGTGTTTTCTCATCATATTTGCATGCATCTAGGTACTAGGGAACTGTGGGTCAAGTTTGGTGAAAATTAGAGTCGGTTTGGTGTCCGTATCGGACACGTATCCTAGACTAGGAAACCTTGTTTGATGAAATGCCACAAAGGATCTGTTTTTATTAAAATGTGAAACAAATTATATTTTCTGGTAGCCCTGGACTTCTAGGTCACAACCCTAACTTACTAAACACGTTTTCGAGTCGTGTCCGTGTCCAAAACGGACACGAACTCACTGCACGATACACGCGCACAGTGCCCTGCTATCGTGCCCTTCGTGCGCACTGCACAGGCCACTAGGACACACCAAAATTGGTGGACACGAGGGGGCAATGTCTGTGAACATGCCCCTAAAATCTCACAACTTTTTGTGTCGTGTCAAGTGAGAAATCTCACTCGCACTGGACACGCACTGCAGTGCACGCGCACAGTTCAGTCGAAAATTCAACTTAGACACGCGACTCGTGTCGCATGGACACGAGTCGAGGACACCTCGTGATGACACGAGTGTGTAGCCCAACACGTGGGCTACACGTGGGCATGACCACGAGGCCCCACGTGGCTCGTGTCGTGTCTACGAGACACGTGAACACGTGCACGACGCTGTGTACGTGTTCGTGTATCCCAGTTTACCCGAGTGGAGTTTTTGGGAGTTTGGACACGTCAATTCGTGTCGTGGTGTCGTGTCAGGTACCTAGGACACTAGGGTACATAGGGGGCATCAGTTACCAACCATTAGAGTCGAGTCTTAGCTTGGTTTCGTGTGTGAAATCGAGTTACCCTATTTACCTATACACAGTCCAGTTTTTCCAGAATTGGGGATAATTTCCAGTTTACAAAAATGAATTTCAAATTGTTTTAGATGTATATATATATATGTATATTTATGGGTATATATATTGTATATACATAGTATATATGTATGTGTGTGTGTAGGTGTGTTTTTAGGAAGTATACATGTATATACATGTATGTATATATGTAGGGTGTGTGTGTATTGGCATAGTTTGGGGGCTGGTATCCTGGTTCCAGGAAAACTGGAACCCCCCCTGCTGTGTTCAGCCCCTTCTCTCTCTCTCTCTCACTGTCTCTTTCACTCTTTTTCACTCTCTCTCACTCTATGTCTCTCTCTCACTTCTCCCTCTATATGTGTGTAATATATATATATAAGTTAGATATATATATATATATATATATATATATATGATGTATATATATATATATTGGTATTAGATTACATTATGACATTATGTATATATAAGTGAGTGTGATTGTAATATATAGGGTATACATACATATTGATACTTGGGTAGTAGATAGATAGTGTATATATATATATATATATAGATATATATATGTATGATTTCTAAATATAGGTTATAAGGAAACCTATAGGTTATCAAGCCTATGGCCTAGGTTACAAGCCTATGGCATTAGAGGCTAACTCAATTTGACCTAATGACCTAAAAACACTACTAGTTGACCCTTGTTGACTAAGGGTTGACCAAAGTCAACCTTAGGTCAAATTTGATCTAGTTAACCTAGAAATGACTAGGATTGACCTAAAAATGACTAGTTTAACTAGTCTGACCATGTTTGACCCAATTACCTTACTGACTAGTCTTTGTTTGACCTAATTATCTTGCTGACTAGTCTTTGTTTAACCAATACCTTAGTTGGTCTAAGTTTGACCTAGACTTGACCCAGATTGATCATGTTGACTAGTATTTGACTAGTTTGATTAGAATGTTGACCAGGAGTTGACTTTAGCCTAGATTAAACTTGTTTGACCTTATTTGACCTAGTATGACTTCCTGTGACCTAGTTTGACTGTTGAGTTGACCAAGAGTTGACTTTTGACCAGATTGACCTAGAATCATGTAGTATGCATAGTAGACTTCATTTTCACTATTTAGAATACATTGTGACTTGTGTTGCTCTGATCAGGAGCCAGACATCTCTCCTCAGACAGCATATTCTCTACAGACGTTCATACAGCAGGCGAGTACATTCTCTAACCGTTTCATATTTGCCATGATTTATATTCTTGCTCTAGATTACTTTACTTGATGCTGACACGATTGTTATCACGGATTGGTACTATATGGATCTTTTCATGAGATGTTATCCCCCTCGGAAGCATCAGATACAGCATGTTTGTGCTTTTCACGAATCATCATGTATCTCTATGCTTTCATAGATTCACGAATCGCTTGTGACTCATGTACTCTCATGCTCACAGAGCCTCTCATGAATCTTCCATTTATGGGCTTATCACGAATCTTAACATAACTTGAATGGATCCTTGTGTATTGATTGGGGATGGGGGAGTGGAAATAGTCATGTGGATTTTACCCCAGTAGCTATAGTCATGAATCACTCTTAGCTGTAGCTATGAATCTCCTATGCCATTTCACATGTCTATATATTACTCTGACTCACTAGATACTGCTAGTTCTCTATTATAGTAGATATTTCATTACAGTTATCTCTTTTGCTACATGTATCTTCTTTCAGTGTTTCCTGTATTTTACTCTATTGCATGCCTTATATTTCCTATCATACTATGCACTGCGTGAGATATATTGTGCTCGTTCATGTCCTGACTGGACCTGTTGAAAATATTGCAGATGATGAGGATGAGGTCCTGGTGTCTACCTATTATGGAGCAGGACTAGATGATACTTATGTTGTGGACCCTCAGCAGGATCCACCTGCAGCTGAGGATGTTGCCCCAGTAGTCTAGGCTAGTTTAGCTAGACAGTCTTTTCTGTATTATCTTTTGTCTCACATTCTGAGTTGTATTTTGAGATATGGAGATGTATAGACTCTTAGACTTATTGTATTATGAGTTGACATTCTGATGTTATGTTATCCTAGACACTTGGACTTATTTCATCTATAGTACTGTTCTCTTTGAGTTACTGTCTATCTATCTATCTTTCATTCTTCTACCTAGATGTGATTGAGATTGTTTTCTGTTTGTCACCTCCATTCGGAGAGTATAAACTGTACAGGTACTTTATATAGTTAGATGATTGACCTAGGACAGCATTCTACCGCCGACACTGCGGCGTAGGCTGGACGTACCTACTTCTCGTGCCCTTACTCTAGGGTACGGGTCGTGACACACACACCTAGCGAGATAACCAGGTCCTCAGAGGGACGTAATAAGACACATAATATAATGCCATATAAACTGAATAAATATTACTCAAATAAATAAGTCAATTGAATTATAACATGGTCCAATACACACCTATTGAACGTGCGTACAATCCCCCCAACCAAACAAGGACAGGAGATGGTAAACTAATTCACGGTGACGTATCTTTCCATGCTATGAATCCAATATGGTATCCGGACCCCGACAAGGTTCAATACCTTCTCATCGAAGTAGTAAGTCACACCTACAACCAAACAAGGACAAGATGAGAAGAACTAATTCGCGACAAGTTATTGTTCCAAGCCACGGTTAGATACAAGTACCCAAACCAAGAGTACTCATACCTAACGGATAGGGTAGCTTAACCGTTCTAAGTGAATGCAGTTTTAAGAATAGTTCATGGTCGCATGACTACCGGGTCAAGTCAAGAAAATACCAATACAGTACCTCAGTAGCGAGTCACAACACTATATACTATTCCTCAGTATCGAGCGAGTCTATAGCATATAGTCTACCTATCGTTACTTAGTAGCGAGCGAGTCTACGATAGATAGGGGGGTAGTCAACTTCCAATCATGTTCTCCCCGCCCAATACCAACTCATAACTGCTAAGTCTTCTAGCATGCAATTCTAATAGAAGTTATTTCCTAACGCACGGCTTATACGTACTGTGGCCAGCCAATCACGCATGTCCGAGTCCTATATGTGACTCACAACAATGTGGTATAAATGTGTCAAGGCCTATGTTTGCAACACAGAAGGTGGTCCCTTATAACTAGGTTTAATATAGAAGAAAAATAATACATAGCAGAAGAATATAAATGAACAGTAAGTTCTAACAGGTTATGCCATGTATCACAGTTTATTTTGCATAAAAAAATAATGAATAATGCATGAAATATGAGTTAAAATAATTCAACAGCAAATGGCAAGGTGTCTTGCCTGGTAGACGCCTAGTGTACTGCAATGATCAAGGTGGCACGAACTGTGACTTCGATGCAACAACTATGCAAGGTGACCTCTGATGGTGGCACGGACAGTTCCATTGGGTCCAGAAGGGTCAATTTGATTAGGGTGGACATAAAGTAGTCTAGGATTGGCGAGGGAATAGGAAGGATGGGATTGGTCTCGGACAGAAGGATAATTAAAGAAATTCGATAAATAATATATATGATTTTAGAAAATATCTACAATATTTGTAAACTAAATTTTATTAGTAAAATAAACTTTTTAGGAATAATACCTTGAAAAATCGAAATCGTTTTGGTCTAAACTCTAAGTTTGTAAAAATAACTTTATCAATGGAAAATATATCTTATTAAATAGAATAAATATTTGTATACAAATCAAAATAAATTAATTTAAGGCTAAAATCTTTACTTTTTCAAAATAAGATAGTTTGGACAAAAACTCCTTGAAAATAGCTAGAACTATTATTAAATATATTTTATTTGATTATAAAATAATTATATAATATAAAACTATTGCTAATACCTAATTTATCTAGCATTACAACAAAACAAAGATGATACTATTACTACTACTATTAATAATAATAATAATAATAATAATAATAATAGTAATATTAACAAAGAAAAGATTTTAATAAAAACAAAACGGAACAAGAACCAAAACAAAACAACACCTACTACACAAAATAAAATACAGTATATCTCTTAAAATATTATAACCATGGTGAAGTTAATATGAATATAATAATAATAATAATAATTCTAATAATAATAATAATAATAATAATAATAAAACAGCAGCGGAACTTGTAACTGTTGTCTCCTCAAAGGGAGAGAATATTATTTTGTTAAATAAAGAATGGGAAGAGGGATTCTGAGAGCTGAGAGGAGCGGAGAACGAGATGAGAGAGAGGAAAAGGGAGGAGAGAGCGGAGATAGTAGCGGGGGTTGTGGGAGTTCCGACGACGCGGGCGACGGATGTGCGCGAAGGAGGGGAGTGGCATGGTGAGGGGTTTGCGACGGATGGAGCCAGGCTGGCGTGGCGGCGGTGGAAGTCGGGAAGTGAGGCAGAGAATTCGGCGGAGGTGGGCGGTTGGTCGAGAGGTCAGGGATCGGGCGGCACGACTCTCCGGCGTGAGGAGGCAGGCGGCGCGCGAAGAAGGTCGTGGAAGGGAAGGAGCTCAAGGAGAGCGGTGGTTGCGGGCGGCGGCTCAAGATCCGGCCGGCGGCCGCGATAAGGGGGCTGCGCGGCGTATCCGTCGGCTGCGTGTGGGAGCGCATCGGCGGGCGCTGCACCGGAAGAGGCGACGGAGGAAGCGGAGCTATGCGGTGACGCAAGGATGGACTCGGTGCTGGGCGGTGCTGGGCGCGCTTGCGGGATCTGGCCGGTGGTCGAGGCTTCGGCCACGACGAGGTGAGGTTCTGTGTGTGTTTATTTAAATTTTTATTTAGTGAAAATCGTTTTGGGTTTCTGGAAGTGGTCGAACGCGGCGGGTAGCCGACAGTGGTGGGGATGGTGATGGGGCTGTCGGGTTTGGGTCTGATGGAGCCGGGCACGGCCAGGGTGACGGGGGTGGTCGGGTTTGGTAGCGGTGGTCGTGGTTGTAATGGTGGTGGTGTGGTGATGGCTGTGGTGATGACGGGTGTCGTCGGGAGGCGGTGACGTTGGGTTGTGTTGCAGGTGGTCAGCTGTGCGGCTGCGGGATCAGGGGATCGTCGGGGTGCTTGCCGCCAGGAAGGTGCAGGATTATCCTGGGTTGAATTGTCGGGGTTAACGACACGGGTAGGATGGTAGAACGGTGGTTATCGGCAGGTTGGGGGTTGACCGGTGGTGAACGTGGTTGTAGGGGTGGTGTCTGGTTTTTAGGTGTTGGCCAGGAAGAAGAAGGCCGGGGACGGAGGGTCGGGTGGACACGGGATGGAAGTCATGGGGGTTGGATTGTGTCCTTCATGGCACGGAGACAAAGTTGTGTCCGGCATGTCGGACAAGGAGAGGATCTATGTATTTGTAACAGAAATTTTATAGTGGATGGGAAAGGGGACACCGACACGATGCACGGTTTGGGTTGTGGAAATTTATGGAGGAGTACTTTCCTATTTATAGGATGTGGGAATTCCCATTTGGATAGGATTGGAATATTTAAAACACAATTAGATAATTTGCTACTAATAAATTTAAATCAATCAAATCCAAATCCAAATACAAATCCAATTTAAATCTAATTAAATTTTTAGTTTAAAATCAAATGGGATAAATCAAATTTCAAATATTTAACTATTTGAATAAATCCATAAATTCAAATCAAGATTTAAATCGCCACAATAATTTCAAAATATATTTTCCAAAAATACTAATAATAATAATTTCATAAATTATATTATTATTTAAAATAAACTAATAAATAATTACAAAATATATATGTATGTACAAATAATATTTACATAAATATACTTTTCTAATATACCATTTTATAGAAAAATTATTTATTATTATAACTGTATAAATGAAAAGCTTTTCATAATTAAATCATAAACTTGAAAATGATAGCTAGAAATAATTATTATCTATATTACTTCGAAACTATAAAACTAGAAAAAAAATGTTTTTCAAAAATATGTACGCTCGCACATATTCGCACTCGTCGAGCAATTACGAAAAATAAAATTTCGCACACGACGTACAATACGACTACGTGACGTACAATACAAAATTTTAAATTAGTACCAAATTTTATTTTAAAAAATATAGTAGAAATTTAGGGGTTTTACACGTCATGATCGTCCTCTCTATTTCACGAGGTATGTGGACACCATGAAAGTCGATCGCATTCTGATTGACCCAGGGTCCGCACTTAGCATTATGTCGAAGTCTTTACTGGATGCTTTGAAGATCCTAGTGCATAACCTTTCTACGACTATCACTACCATCTTGGGGTTTAATCAAGGAAGAAGTGAACCTTTGGAGAAGATACGCCTAAAGCTTCAAATTGGCAATCTTCGTACACAGATAACTTTCTATGTTATTGACAATCATGGCTCATACAATATTTTGTTGGGAAGACCATTCCTCCATCAACACAATATTGTACCCTCTACGCTCCACCAATGTTTCAAATATGTGGATGGTAATGGAGAAGTCCAAAAAGAGGTTGCAGATCTGAATCCTTTTAAAGGGGTTGAAGCTTACTGCAATGATTCTCGCATGTACAAGGAAGAATTCATGAAGGTAGTACTAGCAATGGATACGGATGAAGAACAGAAGAGTGTGCCAAATGATACTCTGGTGATTCTCGTCAAAAGACGTACCTCATGTCCTCAGTCTTCCAAACCACTGACTATCTATCTTCCTTCCCATGAGAAGCAGCCCAAGGGTGATTGTCAGGAACAAAGAGAGCTCACCTCTTATGAGCCGCTTGTAATCGACCTTCGTAGCCAGAAGCTCCATCCTCCTTCTCGTTCTTCTTCTCCCCCTCTTGTCATCAATCTGACTAAGCTTGTTAAGGCTAAAGTTTCTGTTGTAAATGATGGTGTAAAAATCAATAAAGCATCTCCTTTGAAGTATACTGATGTCTTTTACTATACTTAGTGTTATTTGGATATGCTAGTTTGAACCACTTACAATAAAAGTCGTATCATCACTGAAAAATGTGGTATCATTGGATTCAATACAAGAGTTATACTTCTTAGTACCGTCTCGAAAGAAAGATGAAAAGCCTATATTCTTCAACAAAAGAGATGAACCAAAAATTGGGCTCTATAATGATAATAGAGATGATAAAGAAAGGCTACAATTACGCCGCTATAGTCCACAATCCAAAGCCATCATCCGTAAAATGGGCTATGATTTTAGAACAGGCCTCAGCAATGGTAAAGGAAGGCAGACTCTCCTTCGTATTGCTATTCCAAAAGGAAAATCACAACAATACCACAGTAAATCGAAGCGGGGCTTAGGTTATGCTTCACCTCTCCAACTCCAAAACCTTCTGAATCTGATGTAGAAGAACGATCTAACTCTTCTGATTCTATTTTATGGGATTCTGACACAAGCATTGGTCATGTTCATAGGGTGATGGTATCTTCTAACATGGTGTCTATCGAATTCTCGAAAGAAGATAAAATGACATTGAAGAAGCTCCTGAAGTGGACCCGTAGGCACAAAAGATGGACAATCAGTGGGAACTTCGTTTCGAACAACGAGAACCACCTACTGAAGATCAACTTGTCCAAATCGATATTGGAGAGGAGGGTGTATCACGACGAATCTTCATTACCAAAAATCTTCCAGAGGATGATAAACAAGAGTTAATTCATCTTATTCATGAATATAATGATGTCTTCGCCTGGAGTTACGAAGATATGCCGGGATTAGATCCTCAAGTGGCAACTCACAAGCTTAACATTCTGTCGAATGCCAAGCCGGTCAAACAACAACAACGGCGATTCAAGCCTGAAGTGATGGATGCAATTGATGATGAAGTCAGAAAGCTTATAGCTTGCGCTTTTATCAGAGAAGAACAACATCCTGACTGGGTAGCCAACGTTGTACCAGTCCTGAAGAAGACCAAAAAGGTTCGAGTTTGCATAGACTTTTGGGATCTCAATGATTCTTGCCCTAAAGACGAGTTCCCTCTTCCGATCACTGATGTCATGATTGACAATACGTGTGGATTCGAACGAATTTCTTTCATGGATGGGTTTTCGGGATATAATCAAATGCGGATGAATCCTGAAGATGAGAAACATACTTCATTTCGTACTCCTCGGGGTATGTACTGTTATACGGTCATGCCGTTTGGTCTTAAGAACGCAGGTGCAACTTACCAGTGGGCTATGAGTACTATTTTTTGCGATCATCTGCGAAAGACTGTCGAATGCTATGTTGATGATATTGCTGTCAAAAGTCATCTCAAAGAAGATCACATTCAAGATTTAAGAACTATCTTCAATCTAATGCGCCAGCATCTTTTCCTTAAAAACTAAAGTGACTGTTCATTCATTCACTTTCTTTGACTTATCAATCAACGGACATTTATTGTCTCTTGTTTTGAATAATATGAATTCATGTTCTCTACACCTCTGAAATTCGATTATTTATATCAACAACTTGTCACGTCCTTTCTACCTCTGATAAAGTTGTCTATTGAAATAATAATATTGCTAAACTTTATATTCTGCCACGTCCACATTACCTCTGAGCAGATATAATAAATATTGTTATTTTCTAAATTATGAAATATATCATGTCCAGTACCTCTGAATATATTTTCTATTCTATTACTTATATCTGTAACAAGATATGCAACAAGTAATGAAACTACATAAAAGTTTTTACTTTTTCTTTCTGCAAACGAAGAAAAAAATAGTACATTGTAGAAAGAAGCAACAAAATTTGCCCATTTTACTCTGAAGGATAGATGATAAGTTCTGCAATTTGATTCTTCAGAACTTGAATTCTTTCATCACGAGAATTTAGTACTCTCTACCTAGCTTCAACTCGTCCTGATTCAGGATCAAATGGTTGTAGAGCAGCAGTTCGCCGTGTTAGCTCTTCATTCTGAAGACGTTCAAATTCCTTCTTCTGATTCTTTAAAATTTCTACCTGATCAACAGCTGATTGGTACAATTGATTTTCTTGTTCTATGTTCTGTTCAGTAGTTTGGAGTTCTGCCTGAAGTTGAGCAATTTTGGTTTTTAAATCAGCAACCTTTTTCTCTTCCTCTGTAGCCTTAGTCTTATGACTCTCAACAACAATAGCTACATCAGAAATTTGAACGTCTAGCTCAGAGGACTGTCTAGTGAAAGCCAGCAGGAATGTTTCAAAATCAGCTTTACTAATTTCTGCTTCTTGAACCATGGTTTCATATTCCATGTTTACTAGTGGCTCGATATCTCCTCCTTTCAGCTCCTTGTAAGCCTTAATTGAACTCTCTAGCCCATCCAAAATATGTTCCAAAAATGAAGCTTGAGCTTCGTCTCCTTGACTACGGATGCCATCGATCAAGAATGTAGTGGGAGTTCTAACGGTACTGAAAGGGACATCAACTCTTTCTATAACTCTATGAACTAAGGGCTCCAAAGACGTAAAGAAAACTCTTGTTAAAGAAGTCACCACAAATTTGTTAACTGTCAGGGCTCCTGGAGTAGCTACTATGTTTGCAGAAGTCTTCAAAGCTTTAGTAGGTGGAAGTACTTCATTTAGAGCACGAATATGAGAAGAGCTTCCTTCCCCGAATACAGTCCCAGTAGGTGCTTCTGTAAATCACATATGTCATTTATGTGGATAACATATCATGCTAAAAATGCTATGACAAAATTGTTCACATTGGGAAATTTACCTGAGCTGAGTACATTATGAGGAGTCTCAATAACTTTAACTGTTTCGGACTGAAGCTTAGACAGAGTCTCTGCGGACATGGTAGCCTGACTACTCCCTGCTCCCGATTCAGTCGGGGGTGGCAAAGTTACAGGAGTTTCATTTACTAATTCTGTTGCCACCTTAGACATTTCAGGCTGCTTAGTAATTGTGGGTTCATTAACTTCATGAAGATTGACATGTTCCTTATCATGAGCCACATCCTCCTCATCTTCAGCAAGTAAAGCATCTTCATCAACTGGGCTTTCTCGTGATGATGGTACATTCGCTCAAGTTTGTTTTTCTTTAGTAATGTTATCCCAATCCTCATCATAAGTTTCGTCATCAAAATTGCAACCATTCAATGCATCGATCACTGCCTCTCCTAAATGAGTAGATACTTGAGCTTGCAAAGTATCTTGTAGGGGTAGATCTTGCTGTGGAAAGGAAGCTTTTGGACTCACGGGAGTTGGAGAGGGAATTGTTATCCCTGCTGCAGCCAGTACATTGGCAGGAACATTTACTGTCATAAAGGTGATAGGTGGATGGACATCTGTTAGAGTAACCAATACAAGGGAAAGCAATTTAGATATATATCTCTGATAAAAATTAACAATGAGGATATTTCACATCTGTGATATTACCTTCTTGATATGGTTCTTCTTCAGCAGTGTCCAATTTTCTTCTAACTTCTTTAAGTATCGGTGCGTCTGGCCCTGCAACATCTTTATGACGATTACCCTCTGGGTCAATCAAGGAAGCAGAAGTTTCTCCTTCTGTAAACTTTTCCTGTTTCTGAATAGAAGAAGGGGTAATGTCCTTCTCTCCAAAAGAAGAACTGAGAAGCAACTATCTTGATTGAGAACGAGTTGTTCTTGTAGCCACTGGTTCATTGATAACCAGTGATGTTCTTTTTCTCTTCTCAGGAGATCTTGGATAATTATGAGGATTATCTCGTTGAGGAGAGGCTATCATTTCCCTAGTCTTTCTCTTCTTTAAGCCTTTAACAGGGGATTTTTCTTTTCGCATCTTTATGGATATATCTAAAGGATCTTGAACTGGGTCAGCAAAATTTATTAAAATTGATGCCTCCAAGGGTATATCGGCAGGATCTTTGTCTTCTACATCCCGAAAAGACTGAAGAGTACGTTTCCCCTGTTTAATTCTCTTTTCAGTCGCGAAGCTATGTGCAGGGTGGAAACTTTCAGTGAATGTATTCGCTGAAATATAGAAGTTTGCATATGAATATAACATACGCGGGCCTTGAGGAAGTTTATAAGGCATAGAAAAATAGCTTTTGTGCCTCGGGCATTGTAATAATTCCAAGCCCTAGCCCCATCAATAAGATAACCCTTGGCCTGTAGGAAAGTGGTTGCATTTCCTACATGACGTTGATCATACCCGAACTGGCGTGCAAATCGACTCGGCAGATACGGTTCCAAAAGCATTCTTCTTCAAATCTATAGACCAAGTGAGAAGGCCGAATTATCTTAAGCCAGGAAAAGATGTTTGGACTTAAACGAAGTGTTTCTTCCGAAAAGTCCATCATTTGTGGAGGCATAGTATCATACCCTGAAGGGGGGCCAACACACTGGAAATACCACCCTGATCTACGGTTCAAGGCAAGTCGACATTCCGAAAGAGCAGTATATTTCTAGTGAGCATTAGCAAAACGCCCGATGAAGTCTCTATCAACAGGTCCCATATTCGGGTTCATTAAACAGGGATGGTACAGCAATAACCATCCGAACAAATAAGTATATGGCATTTCAGTACAGGGAAAATCTGACCGACTATCCTTATCTTGCAGCATGGTGTCTACAAAAGAACGCAATCCAACATTCATGCGGCAGGTAATTACTGATAGGAGATCCATCTTGTATCCAAATACAAGACGTGTTGCATCGAACAAAACACCCAGGTAAAATCTATCAACCGTACTGGCTCCCGGAATACAAAATACCGTAGCCATAAAGATAGAAAGCCTGCCAGCTGGGCTTCTAGAGACATGGGTTGTAGAAGCATGGAAAATACTAAAGAAAATGACTCATGCGGCCAGGAAAGATCCATGCGGCTCAGAAAACTCATGCGGCTCAGGGAGTCATGCGGCATAAGGAGCTATGCGGCCCAAGGCATTCCATGCGGCTCAGAAGACACGTGGCCTCACAGTGCTTCCCCCCGACCCATGCTGTATTAATTGCTTTGACGGCTGACCCCTCAGAAAAGTTGATAGCCCTGACACAAAAGCAGGTAATTATGACTCTGTCATAATGATGAATCTCTAGGGAAGAGAAAAGAGATCTCTGACATAAATCCCTCGAGAGCCATAAAAATGCCACGTGGCCTTGCCACGTGGGCGTTCGTATGCGGCCCACTTCTCATGCGGTTCAGAATGAATCTGTCCTTGCGGCTCAGGCCAAGAAAGCCTCATACGGCTCGAGCAAGAACTCCTCATGCGGTTCAGAGTGAATCTGTCCTATGCGGCTCAGGCCAAGAAAGCCTCATGCGGCTCGAGCGAGGACTTCTCATGCGGTTTAAGAGGATCATGTCCATGCGGCTCAGGCGGATATGTACCTATGCGGCCCACAAGGATTACTCCCCTGTGGTTCGAGGGCTCAAGTGAGGGCCCCTGCCTAGGCAACCCTGACACGTGGGCTTAACCATATGCGGCTCAAATTCATATGCGGCTCACTCGTTATGCGGTCCAGATCCCCCAGCAGCTCCTAGAACACGTGTCCTAAATCGATTAATTCCTCAGATTTGCTGCCATTAAAGATTGGGTCAAATCCTAATAATCTGGGACACGTGGCAGAAGAATAGATCTAATTTATTCGCAGATATCAGAAGATCATTATAAGGAAGATTTATTCCAATCAGCATTAATTGGTAATAGGATTTGGTGTAATCTACACCTAAAGGCTCGGATTCGTCACAATCAAAACTGAACGGCCTGGATTGACCAATCTATGGGCTGCGGCCATCTCCAAGAGCTAATCATTGGTAACCCTAATGATCACATCCCACTATTATAAATAGCAAGGTGCTATTCCCTTGAAAAATATATACAACAACAGAGAGAAATACGTATATACAGAGAGACTTCCCCCATAGTCAGAGAGAGAATACACACAGAGAGAGAGAGAAGCCAGAAGAGAAACAGAGAAGCAAGAAGAGCATTTCTTTGTCAACGCCAACCATCTTCTTGTAGGAGCCAAGGCTGCATACCGATCGTCCAAGGAGTAAGGCAGGGCTGCCGTCGCCTTTCCGAGCCTCTATCGCCACCCCCCAGAATCTAAAATAAACAATTGTACTTAGACTGCTGTACCTAGGTTTTCGTCCCTAGGCTTTCTTTGTACAAGCGAGTTTGTAACGTGAAGTAAAAGTCCGATCCTCCGATAATTGTTCTGTTCTTTTATATTTCATGGCAAACACGATGGCGACTCTGCTGGGGACTAACTTCTCTACAGCTGAGGAGTTGGTGACGTTATCGGATGCAGCCAAACATGGCTCCACGCAACAAAAAATGGTCGTCCGCTTCGACCAACAGGCATTTGAAGAGATGCGCTCCGAGGGAAGTGCTGGCCCGGTCCAGAAGCGCACCCGCAGCACGAAGGCTCGCAAAGAGTGGAGGCCAAAATCATTTGCTCCTCCCTAAGCCCTCGATGGGATATCCTCTGTTGCGGCCCCACTTCAGACCATAGACAACTCTGCTTTCCCCAAGTCCGGTAGAAGAAAATACTATGATGCTGGACTTGCAGGGGCAAAGAGGAACTCTATGAGATCCGAGCCGCATAAGGGTATTAGCCGCAGGAAGAAAGTTCATGCGGCTACATCCGCCAGCCGCATGGAGAAAACTCATGCGGCCAAATCTGTCAGCCGCATAGCTTATGCGGCTACAGTTGCCAACAACATGGATGAAACTCATACGGCTAAGAAAGTCAATAGCTTACAGAAAACCCATGCGGCCATAATTGCCAACCGCATGCGGCCAGCCTGCACGGTCGTGACTCCTAGCCGCATAAAAATAACTCATCCAACGGCAGAAAACAACCGCATGCAGACAGCCTGCACAGCACCCAATTCTAGCCGCATAGCGACCGTTCCACGCTTCTCTCGATCAGTCTTCGACCGTCTCTCATGCGGTCCTGACTCTGATGGTTCTCTGGATGATAAGCCAGACTCTGTGGTGTTCAACTTGGACTCCTCCTATTACGCACCCGCAAGTACTAAAAGGAGAAAGTCTAGGACAGCGCGGGCTCACCAAGCCCAGGCAGCTGTCCCAACCTCTAACTATCGGGGCGTCCCGTTGATTATCACACGGGCCTCTGATGGGAAGTTGTATAGAACCGCTCGAGTCCAGCCCCCGGCGGCAAAAGGACAAAGTGGTTCCTCTGACCTGCGTGAGGCGATCCTCCACAAATGCAAGGAAAGAGAAGGAGCCTCGGCGTGCAAAGAGTCCTCGCTTGGACATCACTGCACCCAAATCATCGTCAACTGCTGTTGCAACAGTGCGACAGCAATGGAAGATCGGTCGTCCGTCTTCCAAAGGCTACAGCATCCGAGCTCAGAAGATGAGATACCTCCTGTTGTCTCCTGTAATTCTGCTCGGAAGGTCCCCGCCAAAGGGAAAGGGAAAAAGACAAGTATATCCAGTCCCAAGATATCAACCACTACAGCTAAGAAACTATCTTCTAAACGGTTGTCCTCTACCGGTGTATTCCAACACACCCGTTCAAAGACGAAATCTATCGCGATGGGAAATTCATCATCCACGTCGCTGGGGGTTAAGGGAACTGGGGGTAGCACTCCTCTGAACATCCGCAACAATCCGATGTTTCAAGGAGCCAAGCCCGGACAAGCAACTCTTCCATCAGGTGCAACAGACGCTGATGTCCCCGAGGACATCCGTAACTCTCAAGACGAAGCAAGCTCTGAAGCTGGGGATACCGTTCCCTCCGAGTCCGAGCCCGAAGAGAACATTTCCACCTATCCCGATGACTTCTCGGTGCATGGGTACGACTCGGAGGGTACGTCCTCCACAGTTCCTTCCATCACTCCTCATGTAAGGACGATTTTTATGACGGACAGCAATCAAGGTGGTTCCAATGATCGCCAGTGCATCGATAATCTCAAAGCCATATTACTTACTTTGGTCAAGTCTGTAGACGAGATTAAAGCGGCCCTGCCAACTCTGCAAGGAAGAACGCCTGGTCAAACAAGCACGGGCCCTGCGGTCAATATGGATTCGAACTCAGCGACACCAAACCCGGGCAATAATCCTCCCGAAATAACAGCCCCTACCGCTACAGACGAGACCCGAGAAGTAAGGAGAGAGGTCCAGGAGCTCCGAGCCATGTTCCATGCCCGAGAAAACGCTCAAGATCTCAGAATACGGCAACCATACCCTGCTGAATGGAGGGATGTTCCATTCCCACCAAGATATAAGCCGATCAATATCAACCCGTATGATGGCAAAACCTCAGCAAGTCGGTACATCACTTACTTCGAGGTCACCACCGACCATCTGCCCCATGATGATGCTATCCTCATACGATTATTCATTGGGGCGTTGGAAGGAGTCACTTTCGATTGGTACCGCAATCTGCCGGACAACTGTATCCACTCCTTCACCGGCTTCAAGCGCCTGTTCTTAGAGCGATTCTACGAAGTAGGACAGGACGTCACTATGTCCACTCTCATGGACATCGTCCAAGGGGAGAAAGAGTTGACAAGAAACTACATCGAGCGGTTCCGCCAGACCGCCATGAAGCTGCCTTCCGGAAATCCAGATTCCTCTTTGATTGAAATTTGCCAAAAGAGACTGCTTCTAACGATCAGTCTCTGGATGGGCGAAAGTCAATTCAAAGATTGGAAGGCGTTCATCATCAGCGCCACAAGCGCCGAAGAACGACTGAAGAAGGCTCGCCAACTGGGATTGCACATCTCAGAAGGAGAAAACAAGGGCAAGCGTCCCAACAACGATAATGGGGGTAACCCCTCCAACAATCGGGACAGCAAAGGAAAGCAGGCTATGGTGGCCGATACAGCACAACAACCTAAGCCAAAGCCTGTAGACAAACAATGGCCTCTCACTTACTCTTTTGAAGATGGCCACGTCAAGCCTATCTTGGACATGCTCATACAAGGAGATAGAATTCAGCTCCCTCCACCAAGACGGGAGCCTCGGCCGGCTGATCTAGAGAACCCAAAGTTTTGCCATTACCACCGTTATGTACACCACGCTACACACGACTGCTACCAACTAAAATGGTACATCAAAGCCTCATCGATTCGAACGCTCTGGCCATCGATTTCGAAGAGGTAATCGTGGCAGCCAATATGGTGTCCGTATAATTTGGCAGCTTCCCTTCGACGGAAACTCAGGACGGGGTAATCCTCGTCCCTCTGGCGTCGATGGAGATTACCAATCTTCCACCTCCCCGGGAACAGGCTGCTGGTCTAGTACCTCTCACCAGATCATGAGGGGAGGTCATGTGGGTCCATCCAGACTTGGTGTCAGAAATAACTCGGCCCACACCATCTCCCACCAACAAAAAGAAGAGTAGAAAAATCAGGACCTGCCACACAATCTCAGCAGACAACGAGGAAGCTACAGCCGTCGTCACGCGGTCCGGAGCACAATTCCAACCTGTGGTTGACAATCCAGCTGAAAATCATCAACCCACTACAACTGATGCTCCGGGACCGGCTCAGCCTTCGACGACCGACAAGCCTAGGCCGAAGGAGACTCGCTTCGACAAATCTCTCCGAAAAGAAGCAGCCCAAGGGCTAGAGAGACCCTACAACTTTGACATCTTAGCACAATTGGCTAACACACCGACCAAATTGTCACTGTACGAACTCCTAAGGCTCTCCAAGGACGTTAGTATTGCATTGAGCGAAGCACTCCAAAATGCCGATGCCTATCTGGCTCAATCCAACCTCACCGGGGAGGACTCACCCGTGGATCTCCAAGACAGCGCCTGCACGGGAGCAATGCCCAACATCGTCTTCACTCCGCAGGACATGCTCATCAAAACCAACCTACATGATCGCCCGCTATACTACACGGGATACATCGGCGACGTGACGGTGGATCGGATGCACATTGATCCTGGCTCTTCCATAAGCATCATTCCGGCTACATCATCTCTGCATCCCAATGCATCGCCTGACACCTACAAGCACCGCCATCAGCGGTTTCAATTCGGGCAGGAGCTACCCTATTGGAAAGATTCGTCTGAAGTGTCAAATTGGCGACCTCCAATCCGAAGTCACCTGCTACGTCATAGATGCAAACACTTCTTATAACATCCTCTTGGGGCGCCCATGGATACACGATTACATGATCGTGCCTTCCACGCTACACCAGTGCTTCAAATATGTCGACAAACACGACTTCGTGAAGACGGAATTTGCTGATATCGATCCCTTCAAAGGGGTCGAATCCTACTACTCAGACTCCTGGCTATACGAAAAGTCGAAGAGGCACCTTGATGAAGGAGACATACAAGCTCATACCGAGACAGCCACGGGTTCAGAAGGACCCCTGACGATCCACCTCCAAGCTCGCAAACCGGGCAAGTCCGTACCCCTTACCGCCACTCTGCGGAAGGATGCAATCAGCCTCTCAGCGCAGGAGGAGCAGATGATAATTCGGCTGCCAAGGTCCGGCCAAGTGTCGAGACCCACAACGGGGCCACTAACAATCGGACTGCCGAGAGTCAGTCAACCCCAAACAGGGAAGCTCAATCCCTCCGACAAGCCGCTGACGATACGCCTTCCCAAGAAGGGTCGTCACCCCAATGCAAGGTCTGACACTTCTAGCGAACCAGCCACTCCTTGCCCCACATCAAATGCTAAACTGGGGGTCGCTAGTCTGCCAACAACTCCACACTCTGCTCTATCAACTGAACCACTGACAATCAAGCTTCCCAGGTCATCCTCTCAGTCTTCGTTCACACAGGGGGTAGCCGAAGAGGAACCGAAGCTAGCCAAGTATGTGGCTGCCCACACTGATGTCCCCTCCGCTGATGATGTAATCCCTATAGAAAAGATACCTTACCTCATCAATAAAGGGTTATCTTTGAACTACACCGAGCTCAATAAGCTATGTACATTATATGCTATGGAACACGGTATAGGCACTCACCTACACACACAGGTGACAAATGTGTACACCGCGATCCAGCTTACTCCAGTAGAAGACGCTTACCGAATATTCGAGGGAGGAGATCATCCGATCATCTTCGGCCGGACGAACAACCCGTATCCCCTCACCATAAAAGAAGTCGACCTCGGGTCAGATGCCGGAAGACTGCCTCTATATCTCTATAGCTCTCAATCCAAATATCTCATGCAGAAACATGGGTATGATCTGGAGACGATGCTAGGATTTAACTACGGCACTGGGCGACGATTACCTTTGAAGCCGCCAGTCCCGGCGGGTAAACCACGGAACTACTATAACAAAACTCGATGCGGGTTAGGGTATGTAACGTCTACTATGACCCCTGAAAGTTCAGATGAAGAATGCGACTGGCAGTCACATTCAACCGGATCACCAACTTCCGACTCAGATACCAGCATCGGAGATGCGTTCAGACAAGTCATGTCAGTCAACATGGCATTCGCCGACGCTTATGAGGAAGACGAGGACATTCCCGAGATCCTTGAGCTAGAGCCGTGGGCCCAGCAATTGGATGCACAATGGAAAAAGCGGTTCGAACTGAGAGAACCTCCTACTGAAGATAAGGTTATACAAATTGACCTCGGCAGCGAATCTTCTTCGAAACCAATTTTCATCAGTAAAAGCCTAACAGACAAAGAACGGGAGTCGCTGCTAGAACTTGTCAGAGAGTACATTGATGTGTTCGCCTGGAGCTATGAAGACATGCCAGGGTTAAATCCCGACATCGCCCTTCACAAACTCAACATTCGACCAGATGCGAAGCCAGTCAAGCAACAACAGTGACGCTTCTGTCCAGGCATCATGGACGCGATCGAAGCTGAAGTCAACAAACTGATAGCCAGCGGCTTCATTCGTGAGGAGCAACATCCAGACTGGGTCGCCAACATAGTACCCATCCTCAAGAAGAATGGGAAGATTCGAATCTGCATCGACTTCTGCAACCTGAATGAGACGTGCCCCAAAGATGAATTCCCCCTTCCTATCACAGACATCATGATCGACAATACCTGCGGCTTCGAACGTATGTCATTATGGATGGCTTCTCGGGGTACAACCAAATCAAAATGTCTCCTGATGACGAAAAGCATACATCATTCCGAACACCGATTGGCACGTACTGCTACGCAGTCATGCCTTTCGGTTTAAAAGATGCTGGCGCCATATATCAAAGAGCCATGAGCATCATCTTCAGAGACCACTTACGTAAGACGGTGGAGTGTTATGTTGGCGATATAGCCGTTAAGAGCCGTAGCAAAGGAGACCATCTGCAGGATCTAAGGACGGTGTTCGACCTAATACGAGCACACAATTTGAAAATGAACCCTACGAAGTCCTTTCTGGGCGTATCCAGCGGGAAGTTCTTGGGCTTCATTATTACTGCACAGGGTATCCATGTAGACCCTGAAAAGACGAAAGCAATCATGGAGATGGGTCCCCCAAGAAATCTCTGCGAACTCAGAGGCCTCCAAGGGAGGCTAGCTTACATCAGAAGGTTCATTTCCAACCTCTCCGGGCGATGTCGACCGTTCACACACCTCATGAAGAAAGGAGTCTCATTCATATGGGACGAGGAATACCAGCGTGCTTTCGACAGCATCAAAGAATATTTGTCAAATCCCCCAGTTTTGGTGGCCCCGGTTCCTGGAAAACCATTCCTGCTCTACGTACGAGCAATGGAACACTCCCTTGGGGCTCTGCTGGCACAGAACAACAACGTAGGCCATGAGTAGGCCATATATTACCTCAGTCGAATGATGATTGGGCCAGAGCACCGATATACCGCTGTGGAGAAGGAATGCCTCGCCCTGGTGTTCGCCATTCAGAAAACGCGACATTATGTCACCGAACAAACGATACATGTGATCTCACGAGTCAACCCTCTCAGGGTCCTCATGACTAAACCAGGGGCACTTAACTCTCGACTCGCTACATGGACAATATTGATGTCCCCTTATCATATGATCTTTGTCCCACAAAAGGCAGTTAAAGGTCAGGCCCTGGCGGACTTTTTAGCAGCCCACCCAGGCTCGGAGTCCTCCAGAATATATGAAGAGATCCCAGACGAGGTCGCCGACTCGCATGCAACCTCTCACAAGGCTATATGGCGAATGTTCTTTGACGGTGCTTCAAGGACCGGACCTAAAGGCAATATAGTCGTCGGAGTCGGGGTAGTGCTGATCTCCCCTTCTGGATTGGTGATTAACCGAGCTTATTCCCTCACCGAGCCCTGCTCTAACAATGTGGCCGAGTACAACACTCTGGTCATTGGCCTCCAACTTGCAAAAGAACTGGGGGGTAGAATACCTTGAAGCATACGGCGATTCCCAACTAATTGTCAATCAGATTCGGGGCTCGTACGAAGTCCGCCACGAAGACATGATTCCTTATCACCAAATAGCGATCGATATCATCTCGTCATTTGATGGGTTCTTCATCGAGCACGTCCCCAGACTCCGAAATATTGAAGCCGATGCCCTATCTGGTCTGGCCGCTTCCCTGGCAGTCCCAAATTATGATCGCCAATCAGTGGATGTGATAGGCCACGAACTAGTCTGTCCCAAGAACAATGTGCAATTCGTGGCGAGTTATTCCGCCCAGGCGATCGATGATGCCCCAGACTGGAGACAACCATTCATCGACTTCGTCGTCTACGACATCCTGCCCGAGAACCCAAAGGAAGCCACTTCCATCAAACGACGTTCTCTTAGATTCTTCTACGATACAGAGACAAAAATGCTGTATCGCCGCTCCTACGACGGATTACTGCTTCGGTGTCTGTCAAATACAGAAGCTAAAGAAGCCGTACGAGAAGCTTACGACGGTGTCTGCGGGGCCCACCAGCCCGGCCCAAAACTACAAGATCGCCTTCGCCGAATGGGCTACTATTGGCCCACGATGGTGCAGATGCGATAGATTATGCTAGAAAATGCAAAGCCTGCCAAGTCCACGCGGACTTCATTCACCAACCGTCCGAGTTTCTATATCTGACGGTGGTGTCCTGGCCATTCGAAGCATGGAGAACGGATATCATTGGTCCAATCACCCCACCTTCCTCCAGAGGACATCGCTTCATACTTGCGATCACTGATTACTTCTCCAAATGGGCGGAAGCTGTCCCACTCGCAGAAGTCAAGACTTCAAACGTGATCAGCTTTCTTAAGCATCACGTCATCTACCGCTTTGGACTGCCCCGAAGAATCATCCATGATAATGGTCCGCAGTTTGCAAGCCACGCATTCTATCGGTTTTGCGATAAACACCGTATTCAGAATATCGCTTCGACGCGGCAGCAAACGGGTTAGCAGAGGCATTCAACAAAACAATCATCAAACTCCTTAAGAAGTTTGTCTCCTCCAACAAACACGACTGGAACGAGAAACTCGGCAAATACTTATGGGCTTATCGCACAACAGTTCGAACAGCCACTGGGAATACGCCATTCTCCCTAGTGTACGGGAGTGAGGCAGTTCTCCCATTGGAGACTCAAATACCCTCACTCTGCATCGCCCTCACTTATCAATTGACGACGGATGACAACTACCGACGTCGACTACAAGAGTTAGAGGCCTTGGATAAAAAGTGCCTCCTAGCTCAGCAAAGGATCGAGCTGTACCAAGCACGCATCTCAGGAGCCTTCAACAAGAAGGTCAAAATCAGAACATTCCAAGTGGACGATCTTGTTCTGGCAGTCCGGAGACCCATGGTCATGACTTACAAGACCGCCGGCAAGTTCCAGCCAAAATGGGAAGGCCCATTTATCATAGAGACAATATTCTCCAACGGTGCTTACCGCCTCGCTAAGCAAAATGGAGACTTGCTCATGTTGCCCGTCAACGGCAAGTTCTTGAAGAAATATTATGTTTAAACGACATTCTCCAGATTTTCGAGTCACATACTCGCTGGTACCGCTGAACTCACCCTCACAATTCTCCAAATTTTTGAGTCACGTACCCGCTGGTACCGCTGAACTCACACTCACCATCACAACATTCCAAATTTTCGAGTCACGTACCCGCTGGTACCACTGAACTCACCCTCATATTTTCGGAGTTACGTACCCGCTGGTACCTCTGAACTCACCATCACAACATTCTCCAGATTCTCGAGTTATGTACCCGCTGGTGCCTCTGAACTCACATCCCGGTCACTCTTTCAGAAAGAAAGTTATGTATGATCATACCTCTGAACTTTCTTCTTGAAGAAGATCCTCCCTCATGATCTAATACCCGCACTCCCAGTGTACAAAAAGGGTAATCGATCCACAAATTTCCAAAACGGCCATGTCCTCATTACCTCTGAGTCGTTCCACTTCCGCCAAAAACAAATCACCCCACACATAGAACTTCAATATCCCCATTACCTCTGAGTCGGTCTATGTGCCCTCCTTCATTACGCCCACTCCTGTCATGTCCTCACTACCTCTGAATGGGAAGGCTCCGTCGAAGAAACCTTCATACTTACCATATCCTTATTACCTCTGAGTAAGTATGATGATCCCCTTTCGACCTATTATCTGTACCCACAACCGGAGTACACCAAGGGTAATAGGTCCACAAATGTCCTATGTTGACCACAAATGTCCTCTGTTGACCATCAATATCCTCCGTCGAGTTTGCTCCTACCATGTCCTCGTTACCTCTGAGTAGGAGGACTCTACGTTTAAAAAACCTTCCCACTTGCCATGTCCTCGTTACCTCTGAGCAAGTATGTCGGTTCCCCCTCATCCTATTATCCGTATCCTAAAACCAGGGTACGCCAAGGATAATAGGCCCACAAATATCCTCAGCTAAGTTTCTTAGCACAAACCTACCATCTTATCACGCCCCAGGAGCCCAGCTGCTCTACGGCATTCCTTTTCCCAATACCAAGAGCACCCATGACCACTTTGCCATGGCTGCTTCAGGTATCCTGACCAAAACTTGTTATCTGTACCTAAAACCAAGGTATGCCATGGGTAACAGGTCCACAAATATATCCCCTATACGGGGGAGAACATCACCGCAATATCACAGGTACAACAAGCAATACAAATAAAGGGCAGAATTGAAAATACTCTTTATTTGAAGGAAGAAAAAAGTATTACATATTTCGGGATCATGTCCCTTTCAGAAAGAAAGAAAACAGAAACAAAACAAGAAGAAAAAGCTGACTACTTTCAGCATTACTCAATTCTAGGAGGCAGTTTCTTACTGAGGTGGTCCCCCGTTCAATCCGTTGCCGAGCGCGACGCTCGGTCTCCTGGAGTAAATGCTCCTCATTGTCCAAGCCCAAGAGCGCCTGACAGTCATCTTCCAATTTCTTCAAGGCGGTCTCCAGGTCAGTCGAAGCTTGAGTAACCCTGTCAGCCTCCTGAACAATTAGTCCCCTGTCATTGCGGGTAGTCTCGAGTTCAGACTCCAAGAAAGTCAACTTCTTCTCAAGCGCAAGGAGCTGCTTCCGTGTCTCAGTAATCTCACGAGAAACAGATTCCTCCCGAGCCGTGACATTTTCATTCGCGTAACTCAATTGATCATACCGGTCAGATAAGTCACTGAGATCCTTCAGTATGGCCGGTCTGGTCCTATCCCGAGCAGCTCTAGTCCTCTCTATAACATCGATAAGAGAATCCCGCTCCTCGTTTATGACAGCAGATAGATCAGCCTGCCGTAATACTTGAAGCTCGGCCACCAGCCGATCAGCCTCCAACAATTTTGCCTCCAGAAGCGAAGCCACCCCTGCATCACCAGGAAGATCCCTAAGGATATTTACTTGACCCTGGGCGCATTGTCGGGCCAAGGTGAAGGAGGTTCCCCTTTCCACAGCAGCCTCGATTCCCCTACTCAAATGACGATGAAAACTGGCAACCACGTCTTGTAACGCGTCGTCCAGAACTTCAGCAGAAGATGGCGTCAGGGGAAGCAGGGACGGCAACGTCGAAGGAGTAACGCTAGAGCTCGCCACCGGAGGAACGGAGTCCGAGTAGAACGATACATGAATAGCGGCCAACATATCTTCCGCCACCCGAAAAGCTCGGATACTCGGTAGGGCAGAAAGGTCGATTCTCGGAACCACCGAAACAGAGGATGACACAAGGACAATCGTTCCCTGCCCCGACTGCCCCGATGACTAGCCCGCTAAACTCGAGCCCCCAGAAGGCCCATCAAGACAAGTCGGACGGTGAGAAGGTACACCCTTCTCAACCAATGCCCCTTCGGTTGGGTTGGTCCCAACAACGTCCGTCCTCGGCACCGGAGGGGTAGGACCTGTATGTCCAGAATAACAATCAATCGACGTAACCCGAAGGACGTGATGATAGAGCAGATAGGCTTCCTCACAGGTCAAGATTCGGCTAATCTTACTAGGGGAGGGGCATGAAGGCTGCAGCTCATCCACAACTTGCGTGGTCCCCTCACCCGCGATCCCCAAGTTAAGCCCAGTCACGTCCTCTGTCCCCGTCACCGTGAAGGGGGATACAGATTGATCTGCCTCGTCTTGAAAAGAAACAGGCTCGCGGGAGTCCCCGTCATCCTGGGTTGTCGCTTTGACATCTTGAAGCTCTTCTTCTTCTCCTGACACCTAAAAGAGAGAACGAAGACGATTAGAATTGAAACTCGAAGGAAAGAAGAAAGAAGGGATCAAGAGCAGTTTATTACCTCCGACGCAGGGTTAACTTCTTCTCCACTTTCTCTTATGGCTAGCGGGCGGTGCCTAGTTGCAACCAGCTTCCGGGATCGAGAAACACCGCCAACAGGAGAAACTTGCCTGCTACATTTCGGAGTAGGACCAGGCGCAACGAGGGACTGATCCTCCAACACCTCATCTGACGAAACAGACGGTTGACCCACCTCTGCATCGGCCACTGGAAGGATAGATTCATCTTTACCATGCTCGTTGCCTTCGTCACCCTCAGCAACGGAGTCCAAATCTAGTACTTCGGCTCTAGTCTTTCTTTTTTTGGCCCCTTGAGAGCCTTCCTCCAGACCGGTACCAACAATAAAACTGGTACCTGGATTAAAACCGACTGGGGGTTTGTTTGCCATAACATGATACAAAGCCGCCATATACAAGATCTCCACTGACTCCTTAATGGCAGGGACCGAGAAAATGGTACGAGTATGGAACGAATCATAATATTGCCAAGCTCTGATACCATCAAGAAGGCTACCTTCATAACCCAGACAAGAACTTGGGTTGTCCAGACAAAGTTGGCTGTATCCAAACTGCCGGGCAAACCTGCTAGGCAGATAAGGTTCCAGAAAGACAGTATTGCGATTACGATACACCAGATGTGCGGGATGAATGTTACGCGGCCATAGAAGCATCTGGCCATCCAGAAGCTGAGGGGGCACGATACCGTCAATATGTACAGCCTCTATGTCCCTGGCAGTAAAATGAAGGATGGATACAAGGATATGATACTTATCTGCCCTCGCCAATGCCATCCGGCAAGCCCGCATGGTTTCACATTCCCAAGGCTCGTCACGATAGCGGAAGATAAATGCGTCATCATCAGTCACACCGTCTTCAGAGCCCGGCCTCATCAAAGATGGGTAATGTATCAGCAGCCACCCCATCAAATAGTGATAGGGCAACTCAGTTCGTTCAAAATCCTTGGTCACGTCGTGAGCAATGACTTTGGATGTGAAGGTACAAAGGCCACGGTGTATGCTGCATACCATGGTCGGGGGGAGAGCTAGCCTGATTCGCAAAACTAACTTCACAGCCAGAAGGATGAAGTTACGACTAATTCTCTCAATAGAACCGGCTCCTCCCGAGACTACACAATTTCGTACCCATATCATCAAAAATCCTGCCAGAAGCGCTTTCTCGGATAGCTCTTGAGTATCCTTGTAAAAGTAACCGAAAGTGTCAGTCTTGCTCCATAATCCGTCACTGGTATTAGCCACTCTCTTAGCCGACGACACCAAGTCCTTAACCGCTTCCCGAGATCGAGGGCGACGAGAGGTGACTCGACCTGAGGCATCTGCCAGAAAGAGATAGTGCACCCAATCCTTGGTATAGGGATCATTCCCTTATGAGTTACCATCCTTTCGGGATATTTGATGGCATATGTTATAATGGCACGATATCTCCTGGTAAAGAGCCACGAAGCCAGGATACCGTCGTTCCAAATCCTCGAGTTCCTCATTAGTGTGAGTATACGCTTCAAACGCTTCGTCCCCCCAAGGAAGCTTGGAGACCGCGTGCATCTCATGGAGCGCGAGTCCTATCTCCCCTACAGGTGCGTAAAAGGTCCCCGTACGGCAATTATACATTTCCAGCAGAGACATGAACAGCTTCTTGTTTATGGACAAGCCATGACTGGTACCTCGGATAGAGTGGTAAAGGCCAATCTCGCACAAAAAGACCTCATACTTCCGCAAGATCCAAGTAGACAGATTGATCCATGAGGGAATAGAGTGTACCCAACCAGGGAACGTCAACCGACCCATGGGATAGGATCCTTTCCGAGCAAGTTGATTTATAAAAGTATCGGCAGTACAGAATGTGAAGTTAGGGCCCGCCACGTTCAGGAAAAAACCTGGGACCAACCCCGTTACAGAACGACTAGTATGCACTTTGTCGGCAGTCACGGACTTCAGATTGTTATTATAATGGATGTTCCCCACAAATATCCCATCTCTGGTAGGGGTTAAAGTCTCCCCCATCTTTCGGTCCAACGGGAGCATATTGAACCAAGATAATGGGAAGTGTCGCTCCATCCGGGGGATGTGGATCGCCATCCCGTTAGAAATAAAACTCCAATCCTCCGACACCTCCAAAACATGATCGTTCTCTACAACCAAGGCGTCTCCAAAAAAAGAATACAGGCTTCAAATACTCCCCTTTAAATTTTCCGGAGTTCATCATAGCATTGAGGAAATAAAAAGACTGATTCTTGATGGCATTCAATCTAGCCATAGGCTCATCGCTCGAAAACTGGTCTGTCATATGCTGAACCATATGGTCATACCTATAGCCGAGAGCAGCTTGCGCACTACCCACCAAGAGCCCTCCAGCATCGTTAACCGGCAGACTCACTGAAGAACAGACAGAGAAAAGTAAGTTAAAAGGAGGGATAAAAAAAGAGCTGATTGGGTACTTTCAAACCCCAGGCGGCTCAAGAAAACATCCATGCGGCCCCATGAAGCTCTCATAAGTCTTATGCGGCCCCAAAAAGCCCCATGCGGCTCAAGCCCAGAGGAACGCTTATGCGGCTCCGTACAATAAAAGTCCATGCGGTTTAGCGTCACTCATGCGGCTTTGCCGACAAGGCGCGTATACAGACACGGCGGTTTTCTTATGCGGCTCGCAGCTCAGCCGTAGGGCGAATATACGATTTACAAAGGCTCGTGCATAAAGTATGTGACGTAGCCATGGCAGTTGGGGTTCTCTAACTTATACATTGTCCTTACCAGTAATGGGAGGGTGAACGTCAGGATGGACATCAGGTACGACAACCTGCGGAGTATCAGCCACGGCCGAGGCGGAAGTGGTGGCCGCCTTCTTGCCCTTTGCTGCCACGGTCTTCTTGGGAGCCATTAATTATCGAAGAGAGGAAGGGCAATCAAGAATATGGAAGGTCTGAGGAAGAAAAAAGAAAATAAAGAAGCCTTCTCTCTCTTCAAAACTCCTCCTATTTATAGGAAGACTGGAGAGGGAGTACACGTGGGCCAATGACCAACTCATGAAGAACGAAACTGACTCCTTGGGTTTCGTCTCCAAGATTCACCCAAGGCGTCAAATTCGAAAGATTTAATGAGCTGACCCTTGGGATTCCCCCCTACAAAGACGGCGCTGATACGAATTTGAGGCAATTAAAGATCTGCACATGTGGCGAGAAGCTATGCGGCTGAACAGTCTCCTGCGGCTAAGTCACCTATGCGGCTGAACAATCCATGCGGCCAGGACTTCTGTGCGGTTAGGGTTTCATATGCGGCTAGAAGAACACAGCCATGCTTCTTATTCAAAGTATTTCAATTTTACAAATTAAAAACTTTGAAGGGGGTCCTGTAGAAGCATGGAAAATACTAAAAAAAATGACTCATGCGGCCAGGAAATATCCATGCGGCTCAGAAAACTCATGCGTCTAAGGGAGTCATGCGGCATAAGGAGCTATGCGGCCCAAGGCATTCCATGCGGCTCAGAAGACACGTGGCCTGACAGTGCTTCCCACCGACCCATGCTGTATTAATTGCTTTGACGGCTGACCCCTCTGAAAAGTTGACAGCCCTGACACAAAAGCAGGTAATTATGACTCTGTCATAATAATGAATCTCTAGGGAAGAGAAAAGAGATCTCTGACATAAATCCCTCGAGAGCCATAAAAATGCCACGTGGCCTTGCCATGTGGGCGTTCGTATGCGGCCCACTTCTCATGCGGTTCAGAATGAATCTGTCCTATGCGGCTCAGGCCAAGAAAGCCTCATGCGGCTCGAGCAAGAACTCCTCATGCGGTTCAGAGTGAATCTGTCCTATGCGGCTCAGGCCAAGAAAGCCTCATGCGGCTCGAGCGAGGACTTCTCATGCGGTTTAAGAGGATCATGTCCATACGGCTCAGGCGGATATGTACCTATACGGCCCACAAGGATTACTCCCCTGTGGTTCGAGGGCTCAAGTGAGGGCCCCTGCCCAGGCAACCCTGACACGTGGGCTTAACCATATGCGGCTCAAATTCATATGCGGCTCACTCGTCATGCGGTCCAGATCCCCCAGCAGCTCCTAGGACACGTGTCCTAAACCGATTAATTCTTCAGATTTGCTGCCATTAAAGATTGGGTCAAATCCCAATAATCTGGGACACGTGGCAGAAGAATAGATCTAATTTATTCGCAGATATCAGAAGATCATTATAAGGAAGATTTATTCCAATCAGCATTAATTGCTAATGGGATTTGGTGTAATCTACACCTAAAGGCTCGGATTCATGACAATCAAAACTGAACGGCCTGGATTGACCAATCTATGGGCCGCCGCCATCTCCAAGAGCTAATCATTGGCAACCCTAATGATCACATCCCACTATTATAAATAGCAAGGTGCCATTCCCTTGAAAAATATATACAACAACAGAGAAAAATACGTATATACAGAGAGACTTCCCCCATAGTCAGAGAGAGAATACACAGAGAGAGAGAGAAGCCAGAAGAGCAACAGAGAAGCAAGAAGAGCATTTCTTCGTCAACGCCAACCATCTTCTCGTAGGAGCCAAGGCTGCATACCGATCGTCCAAGGAATAAGGCAGGGCTGCCGTCGCCTTCCTGAGCCTCTATCGTCACCCCCCAGAATCTAAAATAAACAATTGTACTTAGACTGCTGTACCTAGGTTTTCGTCCCTAGGCTTTCTTTGTACAAGCGAGTTTGTAACGTGAAGTAAAAGTCCGGTCCTCCGATAATTGTTCTATTCTTTTATATTTTATGGCAAACATGGGTCTGTAACCCTGTCTAAGATAACTTTGATGAACATTGCCAGCTTTGAACAAACCCGAGTCCTCTGTCAGGGTGACATCCCCATGATTATGTTTTTCCATCAATAATTGTATATCACTTCTATCAAACGGTTCAAAGAAATGAGGCATACAAGCTTGACTGTCCAGCGGCTTGTCCTCCCACACATGACCCAAGAACAGATATGGCATCCATTTTAGGATGTAGCAAGTACCCGCAGTGGCACTTTTGTAATAGTGTGAGCAGATTTTATAGTGACACAGCAGCTCTTGGAAAACCGTGATCATTTGGGTATTTTCTTTTGCTAGAGCATCTAATTCATCATTTGTGGGTACATATTCTTCATATGGGTTGTCACCCATCGACAGACGAGAGATATATTCCATCTCGTTAAGAGAAAATCCTATCTCTCCATGAGGTGTCATAAAGGTCCCAGTGCACTTGTTATATATATCTACTAAAGCCAAGAACATGTGAGGATTTGGATGAATGCCATATACCGTAGTGCAGATGGGATTATAGAGGCCCAGATCAATAAGCCTGTCTTTGAATTCCTTCAAAATCCATATGGACAAGCTACTCCAACGCTTCATTTCAGGGTTTACCAGGCCTGTCATGCGCATAGCGCGGTCTGGATATCTTACTTCAGCTTTTGTAAATGTATTTGCAAAAATAGGTATTCTGACTGGAAGAAGCAGGAAAGAATCCTCGGGAGGGATGCAGCTAGGCCTTAAACCTCTTAAGTGTGTGCTATATTTTTTAGAAGTGCTTAAAAAAGGTCTTTGTTCTACGAAACCACTTTATAACAGATCCGACCGACTCTTGCATGTTGGAGAGGAGTTAAATCCCATGACATCCTTCTAGGATAGCTAGCAAAAGCATACTGGGATAATGCCATAGATCTCGATATTTCTGTTAGATGTATGGCATTGTTTCCCTTTAAAAAATATCTCGTCTCTTTTCTTGCCTTAGGTTGGGAGGTTTTCTTGATAGCATCCCCAAATAAAAAGGCAAATTTTTTGTGGATTGTAGTATCCAAACTTTGAAGAGGTTCACCGTTCATCAAGTTCAAAATAGTTTGATTATCTTGATTTATGAGTAGAGTTCTTCGTGCTTCAGGGCTATCATATTGAGGAAAGGTTACATGAGACAAATTTTCTCTATATGCTGGGATATTAAATATTAAAGCAAACCTTTCTGCATCCGGGTCTTCCCCGAGATTAACTACAAAGAGATATATGAACAAAAAATTAGAAGCAAAAATAAATTGTACAACTTATTGAATGGCACAGACATTCTGAGTTATGCTACGTAATGTGTTGCACAAATTCTAAGTTGTGCAGCATTCTGAGTTGCACAATAATTCAAGTTGCGCCAAAAGGCTATGTTGCGCAAAACTCAAGTTGCAAGACATTTCAGGTTGTGCCACATGTTGAATTGTGCCTCAAATTTGGCTATGTAAAATTTTAGGTTTTACGCAAACAGCAAGCGTGACACGGTTCATAAGAACGAACAGTGTTCAAGAAAAAGGCGACCACACCCTAAGAAGGGTTGGCGCAACGTTTGTGATACTCCACACTCTAAAAAGAGGGGCGCAGATCAATCGTTGATGAAATCATCGCTCATAAATCGAATTGGCTCGGCCTTAATCACCTTTCATTGCTGGATTGGCGGTTTCTCGACGAGAAGAGGGCGGTACGTATTGTGGCACATGGGCAGGCGGAACACGAGTTGAAGGGGCGGCAGTGGCCTTTCCTTTATCAGCAGCAGTCCTTTTGGGGGCCATGTCGTTAAGAAGATGGTCAGAAAAGAGGGTTGCAAAAGCTATAGAAATTTGCTCAAAAGATTAAAAGTGAAAGTAAAGAATCACAGTGGAGTAAATGGAGATTATTTATAGCCAGGAAGTCAGAATCCTAACAGTCATCCTGAATCGTGTATGATGATTCGTAATTGGTCATAACAGATTGCGCGAAACTAGCGCAACTTGATTCAGTCAAAATCTTTATAAATTCAAAGTATTTTCAAAACTTTGATACATTTTTAAAGTTTTGAAAACTTTTAAGGGGGTCTTGAAGGGCCCCAAAATCAAGTTGTACCCTGAACATACTAATCAGTGATCAAGTTGCGCCCCAAAGATCATGTTGCACCACTAATATGAAGCCCAGAGAACAAACTGCACCACTGATCAGGTTGCGCCTAATATCAGACTGCGTCTAGTCTTGTTGCGCCCAAATCTACGTGGCGTCTGACACTTAATGGCCATTATTACCTGACAGCACTGAAGACTGACACCATAGTGAACGAGGAAAATCTCTTCGAATCCCGTAAATTATACCCCTCAAGGAGAGTTGGTAGACAGCTGTCCTGTACACTTCATAAGTTGTGCCTAGGCACAATCCAGACAAAATCTTTAGTTGCGTCTAGGCACAATCTGATGACATCTGCTCAAAAGTTGCCACGTGTCTAGGTGCGATTCAATCAGGCGCAGTTGACCAAAGCTCGTGCAACCAGATAAAGTTGAGACAACTTATATTCTAAAGCAGGATAACGTGGTGCGCATGCCACTAATCTTTCAAGATGTGTCTACTATCCTGTACACGACTATGCGCATCTCAATCATATGATGCCACACGTCTAAATACAGTTAGTACACGACTTAACAACTGAATGAAAGTTGGCACAACATGAGGTTGGCGCAATCCAATTTGGCGTAATCCAGCCTCGCGCATATCAGAATAACTGCTAAAACAGTTATTTCTTGAACTCTAGAAATAGAGTTTCCAATCATTATGAAAGGATCAGATACATATGCACAGAGATCAAGAACTCTTATCAAATTGCTGCTGCATTCTCCAGAGGCTACAGTCTTCAAGTTCACATAGTCCAAGGGATAAAGTGATCGTCTTCTGATCAGATTCCTACAGTTGTACTTCCCCAAAATCCATTGTACTTTGTACTAATTCTTTTTCAAGTTTGGAATAAACTTTTTGTTTTTGCAAATTATTGCATGCTCGCCGTACATGCTCAATGAAGAAGCCTTTGAATGATGTAGCCATTCTAACTACTTCTTCGTGATATGGGACCAGATCCTGATGCCGAACTTCATATGTTCCTCTGACCTGATTGACGATCAGTTTAGAGTCTCCGTAAACCTCAAGATATTCAATATCCAACTGTTTAGCTAGTTGGAGACCAATGAGCAAAGCATTGTACTCTGCCACGTTGTTGGAGCATGATTCTTCCAGAGAATAAGCTCTTTGAATAGCCAATCCATCGGGTGATACGAGGACAATTCCGGCTCCAACGACGATGGTGCCTTTGGGTCCGATTCTGGATGCTCTATCAAAGAATAAACGCCAAGTAGGAAATTCTTCAGAAATTATGTTAGATTCCAGGGTTTTGTCAGGAATTTCATCATAGAGTTTAGACGTCTCAGGAATTCGTTGAGTCGCTAGGAGGACATCGAGGGCTTGAGCCTGGAATTAAGCGTACTGGGCTTCCTCATCAAAACCCGGAGAGGGTTGACTCGGGATATGACCTGAATGGTTTGGCCTGTGATATAATGTTGTGTCTTTTGAACAGCAAACTTCAAGGCTAAATATTCTTTTTCTACCAGACTATAATGATGTTCAGCTCCAATCATCGTGTGACTGAGATAATAGATAGCCTGCTCATGACCCTCTTTATTCTTCTGGGTTAGTAATGCACCCAATGAATGATCCATTGCTCGAATATACATCAGGAAGGATATTCCTGAGACTGGAGGCACTTGAACTGGAGGGTTCATTAAGTATCGCTTTATGTCTTCAAATGCTTGCTGGCATTCTTCAGTCCAAATAAACGGCACACCTTTCTTTATGAGTTAAGTAAACGGTCTACAGTATCCAGAGAGATTTGAGATAAATCTTCTGATGTACGCAAGCCGTCCCTGGAATCCTAGTAGCTTTTTTAAGTTGCATGGAGGATACATCTCTTGAAGAGGTAATAACGAATCCGAGAAATTTGCTACTAGAGACTCCCAGAAATAATTTGGTGTGATTCATCTTGAGTTGATGTTGGCACATTAGATCGAAAATAGTTCGTAAGTCTTGGATGTGGTATTCATGTCACGACCCGTACCCAATAATTAGGCATGAACCGTGCGCACGCCCAGCCTACGCCGCAGAGTCGACGGTAGAACGCTGTAACAATATGATAAACAACCATGCAATAAAAGATATTACCCATATGGGAAATCAACAACTTAATATCACACTCAGCATCTAGAAGATGAAAATAAATAGAACCATCTCATAATAGAAAATGTATGATGAATAAAGACAAATAAAATCTCAACTACATGTCCCAAAAATCAACTCAATAGCCACTACAATGTCTCAGCACTAACTAAAGATAACTAAGTAATCGTAGCAGGATTAGATGCTCGTACTCCTCCTAATAGGCAAAGTCTGTCTCTACTGCATCTCCTAAGTACGGGCCATACTGTTCAGGGCACACGACTTCTTCGCAATTACCTAAAATTTGTTTGGTTACCTAGTCAGGATGGAACGAGTATAATTCACTGAATACAGTTCCAATATATGAAAATGATTATACAAAAGAGGTTAGCCTTGAAATATATGATGTGAAAATAAATAAATAAATAAATAAAGACAAAATAAAACTAAATACAGAAAGTCAGAAAATAAATACAAGAAAATACTTACCGACTGACTGACTAACTGACTGACTGACTGACTGACTGAAGTACCTTTTGATATATAACCGGCCTCGAGATAAATACACGATACTGTCTACGATAGTTACACTGTATAATGTAATAATGTCTACACGGTATAATACAATAATGAATCACGGTCTACATGGTATAATACAATAATAAATCATTATCTATACGGTATACACTATATAAGGTCAGATCATACATCTTTGGTACTTTACCTCCCCGACACGACCAAATATAACAATATAAAAAGTGGAAATCACATATCTAATGACTAAAAATGAGATATAGTAAAGATCAAAATCAGAAACAAACAATAAACTGTACTCGCCTGGTGTCCTGAGCTGCTGGTACAGATCCAATTCCAAGACTGAGCCCAAATGACCTATTTAATAATTATAAAGATCAATGCAAGATATTTGTAGGTATTAAACCAAAATTTATTATATTGTTTAATGAGTGGCCTAGGCTACCTATTTCCTTTAGGTTTGTAGTCTCTAGTTCTAGTGTCTATTAAGGATGAACCTTTACTGAGCTGCCATGAAGAAGTGCAAACAGTTTAATATTTAACCCCTTTTCCAGTTCAGTCCCTATTATAAAATCTTGGCGCACACACACACTCATTACTTACATGCTACTAAACCCACTGCTCCCTGTCTAACTTATCCATCTTACACTTCTTGACCCTTACCCCTCTCTACTTGTACACTTATACTGCTATTATTTTTCTTCGTCTCTTACATCATTATGTGTCCTGCTACTCATCACTATTTATTCCTATGGTCTCGGTCTGCAGTTCAATTTGCAGTATTCACTTCTAATACTTCTAATGTTACCAACCCCCACATCTTATAACCTTAACGAAATAATGGGTTAGGAAAATTAGAGGCAATATCAGTAGTGACAGCAATATACACTGCCAAGTCGGTTTAAGGTGCCATATATTAGGAGTTGGCCAATTGATATTAGCATCGATTTGATACAAGAATGGTGGTTCCACATGTCAGTATCAATATTGAAGGTAAAGGAGGTTCTCATATTGATATCCATTGGACACAAGGAAACTCATATGTTAGTATCAGTTTGATGTAAAGAAAGGTTCATATGGCAGTAACAATAGGATACAAAGAAAAACCTATATGTCGGTATCTATTGGATACAAAGTAAGACCCAACCTAACAGTAGCTATCAGATACAAGAAGAGTCTAACATAGCAGTATCTAGTTGATAATCCAACATGACAGTATATGTTTGATCATCAACGCTTGGTCGAAATCAAAAGTATCCATATTGGTACAAAATCGAATATGATACTAGGTATCCTTCTGATACAAACAGGGGATATGGTACCAAGTACGAATCTGGTGCTTAAGGCCCGATTTGGTTATTAAGTATCAGTCTGATACTTGAGATCTGAACTTGATACCAATAGTAAAATATGACACCCGTAGTCCTCTCGACTCCCTACTATCCTACAATTGCCCAGGGTCACAAGATACAATTAACTATCTACCCTACTGGTATATGGCTATGCCTAAATTAGATTTCTTGTGTGGAAAATCGACTTAGGATACCCATGGAAACTTGATACTCTTACACCCATGCTACCCTTCCTATTCATGGTGATACCCCTATACCGGTCACTAAAACAGTAGGTGACTTTCCATATGGACTCGTGTCTCACCAACACGAGTAATGGGCAGCATCTTAGGTTTCTCATCTCCCTACCCTCAAGTTACAATCCTATAATTTTTTTTAGACATTTAAACGACTATCTACCCATTTCATTATTAATGGCAGAAATTACAAATATAAGAGACAAGAAGCCTACCTCTTAGAGTTAGGGTGATGCTCGGCTTCTTCCTACTGCTTCCTATATGGTTCCTCTTTGCTTTCTCTGGTGACAAGGGGGAAGCCAACTCCTAGGGTTCGTAGATGAAGAAAAGAAGTCGGCTGCCTCCTCTACGCATATTTATACATGTATTTATGCAGGTGGAAAGAGATAGAGAGGTGAAGTTTAAACTCGAATTTGGATTGATTCGCCAAGGATTTAAGCTATCTTGGGGGTTAGAGATCAGAGTCGACTTCAAGGGAGAAGAGTCGGCCGTTAGGAAAGTAATTCGAATTTCGAATTTGCACTTAGATCTTTAGAAAAAGTCAATTTGCAGGGTCAATTTTATTTCCCCTCTTCCAATCCACTCATCTAAGTGGTTTATGCTAGGGCATTCATATGCATGTGTCCAATTTAGACAATAACAAATACTAATAAATAAATAATAAAATTGGCTCATGGACTTACAATTCCTTTAGATGACTTTTGACAGCAATATCATCGACATAGCATTCAATTGTCTTCTGTAAATGATCACGAAAGATAGTACTCATAGCCCGCTGATAAGTTGCACCAGCATTTTTAAGTGTGTCCATCCTTTGTGCCCAAGGATCTACTTCAGGAGCTTCCTCAAAGTCATCATCGTCATCTTCCGAGAACTTGGCAGATACCATATTAGAAGATAGTGTCACTCGATGGACATGTCCGACACTAGTGTCAGAGTCCTACGATATAGAGTCAGAAGAATTAGACCGTTCTTCACTGTCAGACTCAGAGGCCTCTGGAGTTACAACCGGTGAAGTATAACCCAACCCACGCTTTGTTCTGCTGTAATATGGCAATGATTTCCCTTTCGAAACAGGGGTACGAATAGGAGTTCGTCTTCCTCTACCGCCATTAAGACCAGTTTTAAAATCATAGCCAATCTTTCGAATGATTTCTTTAGATTATCGACTATAACGATGTAGTTGTAGTCATCCATTATTGTCTTTTTTATCCTCACTATCGAGCGAGGTTTTTTGCTATGCTCGTTTACTAAAAAGTATAGGAGTTTCTCCCATATTTCTGGAAGGAACTAGGAAGAAGGAATCTTGCACTAGTTCAAGCGATACTTCACTTTGAAGAGGTTGAACTGCTCCTATTGTAAGTGGTTTAAAATTATCTAACATATCCAAATAATATCGAGTATAGTAACAGACATCAGTATACTGCAAAGGAGATGCTACTTTATTGATCTGTACATCATTATTTATAATAAGACTTTTAGCCTTATAATGCTTAGTCAGATTGATAACTAGAGGAAAAGAAGAAGAACGAGAAGGAGGAGGAGGTTTGTTACGACAAAGGTCAGAAGAGGTGAGCTCCCTTTGTTCCTTCTTTCCAGCAAGAAACTGCTTCTTATGAGAGAAAAGATGAATGGTTAACATCTGAGAAGACTGAGGACGAGAAGTACATCCTTTGATTGGAATCACAAAGACGTCATTTGAGGTATCATTCTGATCTTCATCAGTATCCATGGCCAGCACCACTTTCTTGAATTCCTCTTTGTACATCCGAGAATCATTACAGTATTCTTCGACACCTCTAAAAGGGTTTAGATCTGCCACTTCTTTCTGGACTTCACGATTGACATCCATGTACTTAAAATATTGGTGGAGAGTGGATGGTACAATGTTATGCTCGTGCAAGAATGGTCTTTCGAGCAAGGCATTATAGAAGCCATGATTATCAATCACGTAGAAGGTCACCATTGTGTGAAGATTACAGATTTGAAGTTTCAGGCGAATCTTTTCCAAGGGTTCGCTTCTGCCGGAATTAAATCTCAGGATTGTCGTGATAGTTGTGGACAGATTGTGCATAGGGATCTTCAGAGCATCTAGTAGAGTTTTTGGCATGATACTGAGTGCAGACCCTGTTTCGATCAAGATGTGATCAACCTTCATAGTATCGACATATCCTGTGAAATAGAGAGGATGATCATGACGACTGTCTTCTAATAGCATGTCATTGTTTGCCATTGATTGTAAAAGTGCAGAATAATTTTATAGGAGGACTGAACCTAGACTCACAATACAAACTCGCTCGTACAAAGAAAGCCTAGAAATGAAAACCTAGGTACAGCAATCTAAGTACGATTGTTTATTTTTGATTCTGGGGGGTGACAGTAGAGGCTCGGGAAAGCGACGGCAGCTCTGCCTTACTCCTTGGACGATCGGACGTAGCCTTGGCTCTGATGAAGAAATGCTCTCGAAATGTGTGGGGAGACTCTTCTGGGCGTACCTTTTTCTGTCTGTGTGTCCAGCCGGGGGTTTACAAATGAGTGACACCTTGCTATTTATAGGTGTGGGGTATGATCATTAGGGTTTACAATGATTGCCCCTTTGAACTGTCGGCGGTTTGGGGACCATTTTCCTTGATAATGTTTTGTTGGCAATTAATCTGGGTCGTTAATCTTGATTGCAACAAATCTGGGCAGTTAATGTTGATTGTGCCAAATCCGTATGGGCAATTAATATTGATTGCCATAAATCTTTGTGATTTATTATGACAAGCTCGGATCTCCTGCCACGTATTCAATCTGCTTGATTGCAATAAATCTGATTTGATCCGGGTAATTGTGATGATTGTACTAAATCTGGTTGTTGGGATTTGTTGATAAATCTTGATTGATTTGGTGCCACGTGTCCAACCATCATTTTGTTGTGAGCCGTAGGGACATGGAGAAAACTGATCTTCTGCCACGTGTCCTAACCGCGAGCCATAGGGACAGGGTGTCTTGACAGATCCGCATGAGGGTGGCTTCTCAGGATTTGAACCGCATGAAGGTGGCAGCCGTATAGGTGTGGCCTCCGAAATCTGAGCCGTATGAGGGTGGTTTCCAACTGAACCGCATAAGGCTAGCCACGTGTCAAGGCTGTATGGGCGTCGTCTCTCAGCATTTGAGCCGCATGGAGATGGTCCCCATGATCCGAACAGCATGAGAGTAGCGACCGCATGGGTGTGACTTCTCAAGATTTAAGCCACATGAAGATGGCCCCCATGATCTGAGCCGCATGAGAGTAGCAGCCGCATGGGGTTGGCCTCCACCTGAACCGCATACGGCCGGCCACGTGTTAAAGCCGTATGTAAGACTTTGGGATTTGATAGATCGTGCCTGATTTTGTTTGTTTCCCTAGGAGCATGCCATTATGTCAGAGTCATCATTGCATTTTTATGTCAGAGCTGTCAGTTCACCTTTATGTCAGAGCTGCCTTGTTGTGTCAGAGCATTAAATGAGGCCGCTGCTTAATGGCCAGCTGTAGAGGCGAGCCGCATGAGACTACGTGGCTTTTACTCGAGCCGCATGGCTATGTTGGCGACTTTTGAGCCGCATAAAACTCTTGAGCCGCATGAAGCTCTGAGAGATTCTTTGAACCGCATGAGACTCCCTCTGTTTTGAGCTACATGGATTTTTTTATTCTTTTCCATGCTTCTACAAGACCCCCTTCAAAGTTTTCAATTTGTAAAATTGAAATACTTTGAATAAGAAGCATGGCTATGTCCACATAAGCTCTTCTGGCCGTATAGGATGTTCTGGACGCATGGACTTCTTAGCCGTATGGCCTTCCTGGCCGCATGGACTGCCTGGCCGCATGGACTTCCTAGCCGTATGGCCTTCCTAGCCGCATGGATCGCTCTGGCCGCATTGACTGCTCTGGCCGCATGGACCGCTCTGGTCGCACACTGTTTTTTCTGCCACGTAGGCGTTATTAATTGCCCTTGATTCGTTTTTTGATTTAGAGCCGTCTTTTGGGAGAATCCCGAGAGTCGGTTCATTAAAAATTTGGATTTTGTGCTTTGATGAATCTCCTTTATGAGAGGGACAAAATCCTAAGAGTCGATTTTGCCTGCAGCACACGACCCAAAGCGTTCATCGGTGCACGTGCCCCCCCTTTGTCCTCCTATAAATAAGAGTAATTTGGAGAAAGAAACACTTTACTCTCTTTCCCGATTTAAGATCTTCTTGCCCTAATTGTCATCCTCTTCTTCTTCTTCTTCTTCTTCTTCTTCGATCATTCGATGGCCCCCAAGACTTCCAAGGCTGCGGCGAAGGGTAAGGGAGTGGCTTCTACGTCGACTGCGGTGCCTGAAGTTCATTCCGACGTTCACCCTGCCATTGCTGGTGAGGGTTTTGGCAGAAATTGCACAACTCGGAACTTTTACCATCATGGCTATGTCGCATATTTTATGCGCGGGCCTTCTTCGTCTTCATGGATCTGCATACTGTGTTATTTGTGCCGCATGTTCATCACATATCCGAGCCGCATAGCAGTATGCCCCATGTCTGAGCCGCATGATAGCTATCTTGCGGTCGCATGAGCACTTTACAATTTAAACCGCATAAAGGCCTGTTGAACAGAACCACATAAGTCCCTCTGAGCTGAGCCGCATGAAGTCTCATTAAATAGGACCGCATAAGCCTCCCTTTGAACTGTGTCGCATAAGCTCATCTAGACTGGGCCGCATAAGGCTCCGCTAATCAGAACCGCATAAACTCCGTCGAAACAGTACCGCATGAAGCTGCACTGAGCCGAGCCTATAAGCTCCTCAGAATTGGGCCGCATAATGCTACGCTAAGCAGAACCGCATAAGCTCACGCTAAACAGAGCCGCATAAGCTTACGCTAATTAGTGCCGCATAAGCTCATGTTCAAACAGAGCCGCATGAGCTCTTTTAAACAGAACCGCATAAGTCGCGCTAAACAGAGCCGCATAAGCTCATGTGGAATGGGCCGCATAAGCCTAAAAATACTCGGTGGTTTTGTTTAGCCATCTTTTAACTTGTTTCTTTTGTCCTTCTTCAGTGAATCTGCCAGTTAATCCAGCGGGAGAGCCTTTGGTGGGTCGCGCTGAGTCTGCTATGGGTGTACGATTCGACCACTTAGTCCAATATGTGACGAACCAGCTTCCCACAGATGAGCCTTTGGAGAGGATAAATGCTATCAAGAACCAGCACTTCTACTTTCTCTGTGCCATGATAAACTCAGGGCAATTGGAGGGGAAATACCTGAAGCCGTCGTTCCTCTTTGGGGATGCTTTGTCTGTAAAAAACCCCTGAGTGCTGGATATATCCAAGAGTTGGGATTTTACTCTTGACGGGGTTGAGATCCAAATCTCTCCGATAGAGCGTCATTTTTCTCTGTCATGGTTCAATATGTTACCGCTGGACAGAAAGATTGTGGACTCCTTGACTCCAAGCATGTCGGGGATGATTGTGGGAAACATCCATTACAACAGGAATTTGGGGTCAGCATATGCGGGAAGGGAACCGGTCAGTCGGTACGTGATGGGGCTGGCTCCGGGTACCTTCATAAACGTATCGGGTCCCAATTTTACGTTCTCTCAAGCTGATACCTTCTTGAACCAGCTTGCTCGAAAAGGGTCCTATCCCGTCGGCCGGTTGGCGTTGCTGAACTGGATAAACCCTATCCCTGCATGGGACAACTTGACCACATGGATTTTGCAAAAGTATGAGACTCGCCTGCGTGAGATCGGCCTTTACCACGCCATTCGGGGCACCTGTCATGGTCTACCCATAAATAAGATGTTGTTCATGGCACTCCTGGAGATGTACAACCGGCAGATGGGAACCTTCTTCATGCCTGGAGGGGAGCTGGGACTTTCTCTCCACGAGATGTACGTTATCTCCAAGCTGCCCTGGGGGGAAGAAGTCTTTGAAATGTACACCCCTACGGACGAAGAGCTCGAGGATTTGGATCGGCAGTTCCCGAGCTTTGTTGCCGTATAAAGGGAATTGTTATGTCACCACATTACTTGTCACCAGACGGCCATCAAGAAGGATGGTAGCTCGGAAGGGAGCATTCCTCATACCACGTCCTGGGTCTCATACCTTTTCACACTAGGCGCCTCAGGCCGAGTTTCTTCCCGAGATCCTTAATCCCAGGAGGAGGTACAAAACCTGGCGTCGACTGCCAAGAGATCGAGGTCCACGGGCAACACATTTGGGAGTCAAACTGACTCCTTTAGTTATTTTTATCATGGTACTCAGCGACTGTCGGAGAAGGCGCTCCTTGCAGGATTTCTGATGGTGTGGCTACGAAACTGCGTAATCTCAGGAGGGGCGGGTTCTATTGAGAGGATCAGTCGTCACTTTATCCTCCCTGCCGTAAAGCTGGTTTTTAGGGTCAGACTGGACCTTCTTTCGGCCATGGTGTGCAGCATACACCACGGCCTTCGCACCTTTTCATCCAAAGTCATCTTCCGTAACACGACGATGGATTTTGAGCACATAGAGCTGCCATACCATTATCTGATGGGGTGGCTATTAATGTACTGTCGGTCTTTGACGAGGCCTGGAGCAGAAGACGGCGTTACGGCTGATGATGCTTTCATTTTTTGATTCCACCATCAGCCCTGGGAGTGCAGCACCATGCCAGCCTGTCGAAGGGTGCTAGCGAGAGTGGACGGATATGACTTTTTTGTGTTTGTTCCTCGTTTTACCGCTGAAGAAGTGAGGGGCGTACATGTTGATGGTACCGGACCTCCTCACCTCTTGCCTGAGAAAATGCTCCTTTGGCTGCATAATATCCGTCCAGCGCACCTAGTATATCGTAACCGCAATAACGTCTACCTGGAGCCCTACTTGCCCAACAGGTTCTTCCGCCAGTTCGGGTATAGCCAGCTGTTCTTTGACAGTCCCAGCTCTTGCCTGGGCTTTGAAGGTAGCGTCCTGGACGGTATCAGGGCATGGCATTATTATGACACGGTTCATACCCGAACCACCTTTTCGGTTCCTAACGGTGAGGCGACAAGGGAGATTTTATATATGGCGGCCCTATACCATGTTACGGCGAGCAAGCCTCCCGTTAATTTTGACCCGAGTACTAGCTTTATTGTGGGTACTGGCTTAGCGGAGAAGCCCAAGGGGTCTAAGACGAGGAAGAGGAGGGCGAACACAGTTCCCGTGCCTGACTCGGAGTCCACCAATACGGACGAAGAGAATGACGGGCATGATGCAGATAACTCTTTTCCTCCTGTGGAAAGTATTGGGGCGGACCAGCCGCCTGTCGTGCCAGATGAGATGGTGGCGGATCAGCCGCCTATTGTGCCTGGCCCTTCACGCAAGCGAGGCAGGCGTGATTCTATTAGTGGCGTAACCTTCTCCGTGAAGCGGGCTGCGGTAAGACGTCTCGGGCTGCTCATTAAGGAGAGGGACGAAGGTGATGACGTCGTTTCGGAGGTGAATTGAATTGCGACCATCTCCTTCTTTATCTCTTTCTCTTCCTGAACCATGACCTAATCATTTTTTTCTCTTTTCTATAGGCGTCGGAAGAGTCGAATTCTCGAGAACCGGCCAATGTTTCTGAAGTCAATCCGGCCCTGAATACTTTGATTAGTGACATGTGTGTCGAGATTATTTCTGCCGGGGTTCTCTCGACGGCGGCTGAGGGATCTCACGTTGCTGAAGTCTCGACCCAGGGCGACGGGGGCTCCACTGAACCCGTCCCCAAGACTGCCGAATTTCAGTGGGGTGACGCTGATCCAATCGTATCTTCTTCTGGGGCGACTGGGGCAGATGAGCCAGCTGATTTCGGCTTAGAGGTCGCTGGTGAGGGGACTATGGCGACTGTGAGTGAACCTCAGCCTCCACAAACCTCCCCTTGTAAGATAAGCCAAATCTTGACTAGTGAGGAGGATCATCTGCTTTATCATGACATCCTTCGGGTTATGCTGATTGATGGTTGCTCTGGGCATACAGGTCCTGCCTCTTCACTGCCAATGACGGATATTGTCATGGAAGGCTCTGGGCATACAGGTCCTGGTGGGAGGGAGTGTCCCCCCTCCCCTTCCAACTTATATTGAGGGGCCTCTCGCTGGATCGAGTTCGGGAGATCAGATGGCGGCACAGCCGGGGCAAGAAGCCATGGTTCCTGCGTCCTCCTCCGCTCATGTAGCTTCGGGGGTCGACCTCTTTGCCTTGCCGAGTATCCAGGTCCTTCGGGCCACAGAGGAGGAGTTAGCTTCTATCCAAGCGTCTTTTCGCTCGAAATTTGTTTCTCTGGTGGCAGGGGTGGCAAGTTCTGGTGCGTCTCCTTCGACACTGCCAGCTACACTTCCTTTGACGCTATCCTCTACGGAAGTTCTGGATGAGGCGTCATAGGATGTGGTTGACAGTTTCTACCGCCATTTGAAGAGAGGGGTTAAAGCTGCTGTGGAGCGGGGGACCCCCTTTGCCTTGGCCCGACAATGCGCTCGTGGCCAACTTGAAATTCTTAAAGCCCTCCCTGGTGGACAGAGATAGTAGCGCTTCTGGAGTCCAAACTACTAGAGGCTGATCAGCTCGTGGCCCAGTATCAAGTGCTGCTGCAAGCTGATCTGTCTGCAGCCATAGATCAGGAGCGTGACTTCCTCACCACTGCCATGGAGAAGGTAAGGGCTGCCCCAGATAAGTCTAAGCTGGTTATAATGAAGGACCTCGGCGACCTATCTCTCCAGTATGACCAGCTGAGCCGCAGGAGCGAGGATTGCCTGGCCCGGGAAGCGGCCGCCTCCCACAGAATAGTCGATACAAGGGAGCAGATCCTCGAGTTCCAGAGAAAGCTGGCTTTCCTGGAATCTGAGCTCGAAGCTTCCCGTACGGATAAAGAGCTGATCGTTCAAGAGGCCGAAAAGGTCTTCCGAGCTTCTGCTAGCCTAGAGCGGGTACTGAAGAAGCTTGAGAATGGCTGGCGGGCTCATGCGCATCTGGAGGATGCAGAGCGGCTGACTCAGGAAGCCGAGCGCCGGGCCAAGCAGAAGTTTGAGCGGTCGACTGTCTTGCTGAGGGACCGTCTCATGGAATTATGTATCGCCGAACCCTAGTCGGCTTTTTTTTCCTTCTTTTGTTTTCATTCTTTTTCTTTCTTGAAGGGGACGCGGTCCCCAGAACATGTAGTACTTTTGACTTTCAAACAAAAGAGTATGTTTTATTCTACCCTTCATTTGTACTGCTTATTGTGTTTGTGGTGTTATGGTATTTGCTCCACTGGGGGACTGTTTGTGGACTTGTTATCCCTGGTATACCTTGGTTTTAGGTACGGATAACAAGTTTGATGGGGATACTTAGAACAATTCCATAGTAAGGTGGCCATGGAAGTTTCTGATATCGGGAAAAAGAATGCCATGGAGCAGCTGGGCTCCCGGGACATGATAAGAAATAAGGGGCATGTACTATAAAACTTAGTACAACATTTATGGTCAACAGAGGACATTTGTGGGCCTATTATCCTTGGCGTACTCCGGTCTTGGGTACGGATAATAAGTCGAGAAAAAAAACAACATACTTACTCAGAGGTAATGAGGACATGGTAAATATGAGGGTTTCTTCGATGGAGCCTTCCCACTCAGAGGTAATGAGGACATGGTAGGAGTGGGCTCCATGAAGTGTACATAGAACAACTCAGAGGTAATGAGGACGTGGAAGTTCTATGCGAGGGACGGTTTGTGTTTTATGGAAGGGAAACAACTCAGAGGTAACATCGACGTAGTTGTTTCGGAGAATTTGTGGATCTGTTACCCTTTTTGTGCACTGAAAGTGCGGGTTTTGGATCATAAGAAGGGAGCTCTTTTACGAAGAAAGTTCAGAGGTATAATCATACATGACTTACTACCTAAAAGACGCAAAATAGAATCATCTGTAGTATCCAGAGTGTAAGTTCAGCGGTACCTGCGGGTACATAACTCGACAATCTGGGAGATTTGGGATCAGAATGTAAGTTCAGCGATACTAGAGGGTACGTAACTTGTCAATCTGGGAAATTTGGAGTCGGAATGTGAGTTCAGCGGTACCAGAGGGTACATAACTCAACATTCTGGGAAATTTGGAGTCGGAATGTGAGTTCAGCGGTACCAGAGGGTACATAACCCAACAATCTGAAAGATTTGTAGTCAGAATGTAAGTTCAGCGGTACCAGAGGGTACATAACTCAACACCCTGGGAGATTTGGAGGATGTCGTTTCAGACGTAATACTTCTTTAGGAACTTGCCGTTGATGGACAACATGAGCAAGTCTCCATTTTGTTTTGCGAGGCGGTAAGCCCGATTGGAGAATACAGCCTTGATGATGAATGGGCCTTCCCACTTTGGCTGGAACTTGCTGGCGGTTTTGTGAGTCATAACCATTGGCCTTCGAACTGCCAGAACGAGATCGCCCACTTGGAATGTTCTGATTTTAACCTTCTTGTTGAAGGCTCCGGAGATACGGGCTTGGTACAGCTCGATTCGTTGTTGAGCTAATAAGTGCTTCTCATCTAGGGCCTCCAACTCTTGTAGTCGGCGATGGTGATTATCATCTGTCGTCAATCGATAGGTGAGGGCGACGCGAAGTGAGGGGATTTGAGTCTCCAGTTGGAGAACTGCTTCACTCCCATATACCAGAGAGAATGGTGTGTTCCCGATGGCAGTCCGTACTGTAGTACGGTACGCCCATAAGCATTCGCCGAGCTTTTCATTCTAGTCATGTTTGTTTGATGACACGAACTTCTTGAGAAGCTTGATGATTGTTTTGTTGAATGCTTCAGCCAGACCATTAGCCGCCGGGTTGTACGGTGTTTGTAAAACCCCTAAATTTCTACTATTTTTTTATTAAATTTGATACTGATTTAAAATTTTGTATTGTACGTCGCGCACGAAATTTTATTTCTCGTAGTTGCTCGTCAAGTGCGAATATGTGCGAGCGTACATATTTTAGAAACTTATTTTTTCTATTTTATTATACACTTTCAAAATATTATATAATTATTATTCTTGCTATAGAAAGCCTTTTTGTTTTTAGCAGTTATTAATCATAAATAATATTTTATTGTATACTAGAAAAAGCATAATCATGTATACATTATTCGTGCATACATATATTTTGTAATTATTTATTAGTCTATTTTAAATAAAAATATAATTTTTGAGATTTATTAATATTAATATTTTATTATTCAAAAAGATATATAAAAATAGTTATTATTTTTGAAATTATTATTATTGGTATTTTAAAAATATATTTGGAAGTTATTATGGCCATTGAAATCTTGATTTGATTTTTGGATTTATTTAAATAGTTAAATATTTGAAGTTTGATTTATCCCATTTGATTTTGAGCTAAAAATTTAATTAGATTTAAATTGGATTCGTATTTGTATTTGGATTTAAATTGATTTAAATTAAATTACGAATTATCTATTTTTGGGTTTAAACTATTTCTAGTTCTTATCCAATTGGGAATTCCCACATCCTATAAATAGGCAGGTACTCCTCCAAATTTCTATCATACAAAATTTCTCCACAAATAATTCTCCATGAAGTGCGTGCACCGTGTCCGTATTCCACCATCCATATTCTTATTCCATGATTACATATACATATATTCCCCGTGTCGGGCACCCCCCGACATCAATGAATTCCTAATCATAATCCTATCCCTAACCATCGACCAATCCCGACCCAGTCCTCTCCCCTAGAACACCACCCCGACGACTTCCCGTCGCCACCGCCAACAACAGCCTCCATCACAACCACCACCAGCACGCCGCCTCACCGGCAACTGCAAAGCCATCCGAGTCAACCCCCTCGACCCTGTACCCGACTCCCCGACCCCTCGACCATCAACACCACCATACCCATCCATTGCCACCACCAGAAATTGAAAGAAGAAGGGAAATCCCTTACCTCCGCCTTGCCGAGACACTCCGCCGATGCCGCCAAAGTCGCTGCGTCCGTAACCCCCATCCAACGCCGCCGTCCACTCTGGACCGCGCGCGCCATCCCAGGCCCAGGCCACCGCTGGCACTGCCGGCCGAGCCGCCCAACCTCCGGCCATCTCCAGCACGCGTCCGTCGTCGCCTTCCCGAAACCTCCCTCCGCCTGCGCTGAGCCGCGCCACCCGCGAGCTCCGCCTCCCCTCTGCCACACGACCACCGTTCTCCGCCGTCTCTCCCCTCAAAACCCACTTCCCCCGTCCGGCCGCTCTTCACCTTGACCGGCCCCTCTCCGATCAACTCCCTCAGCGTCCACCGCCTCCGCAAGCCGCCGGCGCTCTCCACCGCGAGCCGTGCCGCCGGAGTAGCCAGAGCCGTTTCCCTCTCGCCCGCTCCGCTGTGCGCCCGCCGGCGATTACCCGCGCGAGCTCCCCCTTCTCCTGGAACCGCCGAGCCCCGGCCGAGCAGCCCGAACCCTTCTCTCCCTCGATCCCACTATCTCCTTTCTTCTTCTCTCTCTTCCTCCTTCTCACTCGCTCGGATTTTATCCCCTCTCCTTTTTTTCCATTTCCTTTTCATTTTCTTTCAACATTCTCTCTCTGAGCTCTATTCTCAGAGAGCAGCAAGTGTTTTTATTTTTTATTATTTTTTACTATAATAATTTTTTATTCTTCTCTTTTGTTTGTTGTATACCTCGGTTTTGTGGTTAATTGTGTACTGTGAGATTATTATTATTATTATTATTATTATTATTATTATTATTATTATTATATTTAGTATTTTATAGTGAATAGCTGTAATTTAAATAATTAGATATATTTTATTAAGATGTATTTTTGACAACTGTCTATATGTAAGTATGTGTACTTTTCAACAGTTGTATAATAGTTATTATACCGTATTTATTAATATAAGTATTACTAAAAATATTTTAGCTACTACTTTTATTAATATTATTCTTAAATAAATATACTAGTATTTTCTAGACAAATATTTTACTAGGCTTGCTCTATGTTATTTTTAAAATTGGATTTCGGATGCTAAATATGTATACTAAAAAGTATTGCCAAAAATAGGTTATCCTAAATATATGGTTTTCTAGAATATTTATCTAAAGTTTTTTTTATCAAACATCGTTTCTGTCAAAAACGAGAATTTACAAACTTAGTATTTTATCCAAAAATAATTTTTCTTGACTGTGAGTATTTTTCTTATACTTATTTTGACTTATGAAAACTAGTTTTAGGAATTATAAATATTTTCTAAAACTCGTATATATATAAATATTTAATTATCCATTATTTCTTTGATTTTTCTCCTGTCCGTATCCAAGTCCTGTTGTTCCTATTCCTTCGCCCATTTCGAGACTACCTTATGTCCACCCTAACTAATTTGACCCTTCTGGACTCAATGGAACTGTCCTTACCACCATCAGAGGTCACCATGCATAGTTGTTGTACCGAAGTCATAATCCGTGCCATCTTGATCATTGCAGTACACCAGGCGTCCTACCAGGCAAGATACCTTGCCATTCGCTGTTTATTTATTTTAGCTCATATTTCATGCATTATTTATTTTCTTTATGCAAAATAAACTGTGATACATGGCATAACCTGTTAGAACTTACTGTTCATTTATATTTCCTGCTATGTATTATTTTCTTACACATTAAACCTAGATTTAAGGGACCACCTTTGTGTGTTGCATTCATGGCCTTGACACGTTGTACCACGAAGTTGTGTGTCGTATATAGAACACAGAAGTGCGTGATTGGCTGGCCACCAGTACGTACAAGCCGTACGATAGGAATAACCGCTAATAGAGGTTGCATGCTAGTTTGACTTAGCGGTTATAGTGGTTTTGTGTTTGTGGATACAACACAGTAGGCATTGGGCGGGAAGAATAATTCCTTAGCGTATGAGCTTCGATGCACTTTTCCTTGTGAGCCGGACTCTCCGCTGGAGATACGGGGTTGATGACCAATGATTACTGACAGCCACTGACGATTCTGCGGAACGTCATGCTCTTACTGATGGGGCCTCTGGTGCCCAAGGGGGGACTATGCCGATCCCATTTAGCCAGGGCCCATGCGTAGGAAGGATTGTTCTTAACTATATTTCACTTAGAACGGTAGGCTACCTTTATCCGTTAGGTATGAGTACTTTTGGTTTGGTTACTTGTATCTGACCGTGGCTTGGAACAATAACTTATCGCGGATTAGTTTGTCACATCTTGTCCTTGTTTGGTTGTAGGTGTGACTTACTACTTCGATGAGAAGGTATTGAACCTTGCTGGGGTCCGGATACCATATTGGATTCATAGCATGGAAAGATACATTGCCATGAATTAGTTTACCATCTCCTGTCCTTGTTTGGTTGGAAGGATGGTACGCTCGTTCAATAGGTGTGTATTGGACCATGTTATAATTCAATTAACTTATTTATTGAGAAATATTTATTCAGTTTATATGGCATGATATTATGTGTCTTGTTACGTCCCTCTGAGGACCTGGTTATCTCTCCAGGTGTGTGCTATTGTCTTTCGCAGGTGCTCTAGCTCTAGCCGTGACCATCTCTATTTCTTCGAGGATGATTGCGCTTGGATCGTCTTCGCTTCGCTCGCTAAACTCATTTCATTTTCCATGTATTATTTCTTATTTTGTTGGTAGTAGATTTGTCTCCACCCAACATATTGTATCAAGACAATTCATTATCATTATATGATATCTTTTATTTATTTATTTTGTGTGGATGAGATTAGTTATGGTTCTAATGCATTTTACAGTTTACGTATATTAATTATACGGCTGGCATGTCTACGTTTCTAGTCCTACGTATTTTGGGACTGGGGCGTTACATGTTTTTGTGGTGGCCCATGCAGGTCAAGATAAATTGTTTGGTTACTCTACCGTACCAAGCAAGCCTGCGTATAGGATTAGAAGTCTAGGGTCTCATCCACATACTTGACTCTTTCCTAGATTTTATCTACCGTTTGACTCATCGACTGCATCTTGCTTGATTCTTTCTAACAAAATTATTATCTTTCCTTCGTGCCTGCTAGAGATTGACCCTACTAGTTAGATGTCCCAAACACCCTTAGCTTAATTCTTTAAGTTATGTAGAATACCCTACGACCTGACACACCCTTGACCATTAAGGGAATACCAATAGTATTATCTAAACCATAGAGACTAGAGGAAGTTAACCCATTTGGTCAACCAAGCCTTGGTCAATAAAACCGTAGAATGATGGTATAGGAATAAACAAGACTTAGATCCTTATGACTCTTAGACCATTCATATTTGTTCTTCTTACATCTACCATCGTGCCTATATTTTTACTATCTAGACTAATGATGCTAATATAGCCTATTTTTTGCAAGCTTATTTTTTATCAAGCTTGTTTCAAGACATATGTTATTTGGGCATGTCCACTAACATATTGTCTAGTCAGAACCGGTGCATAATGGTCTGATCAACCGAGTGCACTTTGGTTCACTTTTATCTATCATTCTACGTGGATGAGGACATAGTTAAACTTGCCCTCTAGAGTCTCATCCACGACTGCCTTGAAAATTCTTTTGAAATTATTCGGTCGTCATTGAACCACGTATTCGTATTCAATACCATCGTCTTTGAACTTCTTATTGCTTTCACCTTCACCTGTATTAGAAGGACGAAGGCGTTGTACTATAACTTCTCTAGCCTTCCTATCGATTATAACCATACCGTATTATTTTCTACGATCTAGATCGCGATTTCTTACGACATGATTTTGTGAAAATATTGTCATCGTTGCATCCCCATTGATACCCCCATGTGTCCTCTCACCCCCCCTAAAATTTTTAATTTCGAGGACGAAATTCTTTTAAGTTGGGTAGGATGTAAAACCCCTAAATTTCTACTATTTTTTTTATTAAATTTGATACTGATTTAAAATTTTGTATTGTACGTCGCGTAGGCGTATTGTACGTCGCGCACGAAATTTTATTTCTCGTAGTTGCTCGTCAAGTACGAATATGTGCGAGCGTACATATTTTAGAAAAATATTTTTTTATTTTATTATACACTTTCAAAATATTATATAATTATTATTCTTGCTATAAAAAGCCTTTTTATTTTTAGCAGTTATTAATCATAAATAATATTTTATTGTATACTAGGAAAAACATAATCATGTATGCATTATTCGTGCATACATATATTTCGTAATTATTTATTAGTCTATTTTAAATAAAAATATAATTTTTGAGATTTATTAATATTAATATTTTATTATTAAAAAGATATTTAAAAATAGTTATTATTTTCGAAATTATTATTATTGGTATTTTAAAAAATATATTTGGAAGTTATTATGGCTATTTAAATCTTGATTTGATTTTTGGATTTATTTAAATAGTTAAATATTTGAAGTTTGATTTATCCCATTTGATTTTGAGCTAAAAATTTAATTAGATTTAAATTGGATTTGTATTTGGATTTCGATTTAAATTGATTTAAATTAAATTATGAATTATCTATTTTTGGGTTTAAACTATTCCTAGTTCTTATCCAATTGGGAATTCCTATATCCTATAAATAGGCAGGTACTCCTCCAAATTTCTATCATACAAAATTTCTCCACAAATAATTCTCCATGAAGTGCGTGCACCGTGTCCGTGTTCCACCATCCATATTCTTATTCCATGTTTACATATACATATATTCCCCGTGTCGGGCACCCCCCGACATCAATGAATTCCTAATCATAATCCTATCCCTAACCACCGACCAATCCCGACCCAGTCCTCTCTCCTAGATCACCACCCCGACGACTTCCCGTTGCCACCGCCAACAACAGCCGCCATCACAACCACCACCAGCACGCCGCCTCACCGACAACTTTACAACCATCCGAGTCAACCCCCTCGACCCTGTACCCGACTCCCCGACCCCTCGACCATCAACACAACCATACCTATCCATTGCCACCACCAGAAATTGAAAGAAGAAGGGAAATCCCTTACCTCCGTCTTGCCGAGACACTCCGCCGACGCTGCTAAAGTCGCTGCGTCCCCAACCCCTATCCAACGCCGCCGTCCACTCTGGACCGCGCGCTCCATCCCAGGCCCAGGCCACCGCTGGCACTGTCGGCCGAGCCGCCAAACCTCCGGCCATCTCCAGGACGCGTCCGCCGTCGCCTTCCCAAAACCTCCCTCCGCCTGCGCTGAGCCGCGCCACCCGCGAGCTCCGCCTCCCCTCTGCCACACGACCACCGTTCTCCGCCGTCTATCCCCTCAAAACCCACTTCCCCCGCCCGGCCGCTCTTCACCTTGACCCGCCCCTCTCCGATCAACTCCCTCAGCGTCCACCACCTTCGCAAGCCGCCGGCGCTCTCCACCGCGAGCCCGTCCCGCCGGAGTAGCCAGAGCCGTTTTCCTCTCGCCCGCTCCGCCGCGTGCCCGCCGGCGAGCACCCGCGCGAGCTCCCCCTTCGCCTGGAACCGCCGAGCCCCGACCGAGCAGCCCGAACCCTTCTCTCCCTCGATCCCACTCTTCCCTTTCTTCTTCTCTCTCTTCCTCCTTCTCACTCGCTCGGATTTTATCCCCTCTCCTTTCTTTGCATTTTCTTTTCATTTTCTTTCAATATTCTCTCTCTCAGCTCTATTCTCAGAGAGCAGCAAGTGTTTTTTTTACTATAATAATTTTTTATTCTTCTCTTTTGTTTTTTTATATACCTTGGTTTTGTGGTTAATTGTGTACTGTGAGATTATTATTAGTATTATTATTATTATTATTACATTTAGTATTTTATAGTGAATAGCTGTAATTTAAATAATTAGATATATTTTATTAAGATGTATTTTTGACAACTGTCTATATGTAAGTATGTGTACTTTTCAACAGTTGTATAATAGTTATTATACCGTATTTATTAATATAAGTATTACTAAAAATATTTTAGCTATTATTTTTATTAATGTTATTCTTAAATAAATATACTAGTATTTTCTAGACAAATATTTTACTAGGCTTGCTCTATGTTATTTTTAAAATTGGATTTCGGATGCTAAATATGTATACTAAATAGGTTATCCTAAAAATATGGTTTTCTAGAATATTTATCTAAATTTTTTTATCAAACATCGTTTCTGTCAAAAACGAGAATTTACAAACATAGTATTTTATCCAAAAAATGATTTTTCTTGACTGTGAGTATTTTTTTATACTTATTTTGACTTATGAAAACTAGTTTTAGGAATTATAAATATTTTCTAAAACTCGTATATATATATATATATATATATATATATATATATATATATATATATATATATAAAAAAAATATATATATATATATATATATATATATAAAATATATATATATATATATATATATATATATATTTAATTATCCATTATTTCTTTAATTTTTCTCCTGTCCATATCCAAGTCCTGTTGTTCCTATTCCTTCGCCCATTTCGAGACTACCTTATGTCCATCCTAACTAATTTAACCCTTCTGGACTCAATGGAACTGTCCGTGCCACTATCAGAGGTCACCAAGCATAGTTGTTGTACCGAAGTCATAATCCATGCCAACTTGATCATTGCAGTACACCAGGCGTCCTATCAGGCAAGACACCTTGCCATTCACTGTTTATTTATTTTAGCTCATATTTCATGCATTATTTATTTTCTTTATGCAAAATAAACTGTGATACATGGCATAACCTGTTAGAACTTACTGTTCATTTATATTTTCTGCTATGTATTATTTTCTTACACATTAAACCTAGATTTAAGGGACCACCTTTGTGTGTTGCATTCATGGTCTTGACACGTTATACCACGAAGTTGTGTGTCACATGTAGAACACGAAAGTGCGTAATTGGCTGGCCACCAGTATGTACAAGCCGTGCGATAGGAATAACCGCTAATAGAGGTTGCATGCTAGTTTGACTTAGCGGTTATAGTGGCTTTGTGTTTGTGGATACAACACAGTAGGCATTGGGCAGGGAGGACAATTCCTTAGCGTATGGACTTCGATGCACTTTTCCTTGTGAGCCGGACTCTCCGCTGGAGATACGGGATTGATGACCCATGATTACTGACGGCCACTGACGATTCTACGGAACGTCATGCTCTTACTGATGGGGCCTCTGGTGCCCAAGGGGGGACTATGCCGATCCTATTTAGCCAGGGCCCATGCGTAGGAAGGATTGTTTTTAACTACATTTCACTTAGAACGGTAGGCTACCTTTATCCGTTAGGTACGAGTACTTTTGGTTTGGGTACTTGTATCTGACCGTGGCATGGAACAATAACTTGTCGTGGATTAGTTCGTCACATCTTGTACTTGTTTGGTTGTAGGTGTGACTTACTACTTCGATGAGAAGGTATTGAACCTTGTTGGGGTCCGGATACCATATTGGATTCGTAGCATGGAAAGATACGTCGCCGTGAATTAGTTTACCATCCCATGTCCTTGTTTGGTTAGGGGGATGGTACGCTCGTTCAATAGGTGTGTATTGGACCATGTTATAATTCAATTAACTTATTTATTGAGCAATATTTATTCAGTTTATATGGCATGATATTATGTGTCTTCTTACGTCCCTCTGAGGACCTGGTTATCTCTCCAGGTGTGTGCTATTGTCTTTCGCAGGTGCTCTAGCTCTAGCCGTGACCATCTCTATTTCTTCGAGGATGATTGCGCTAGGATCGTCTTCGCTTCGCTCGCTAAACTTATTTTATTTTCTATGTATTTTTCCTTATTTTGTTGGTAGTGGATTTGTCTCCACCCAACATATTGTATCAAGACAATTCATTATCATTATATGATATCTTTTATTCATTTATTTTGTGTGGATGAGATTAGTTATGGTTCTACTGCATTTTACAGCTTACGTATATTAATTATACGGCTGGAATGTCTACGTTCCTAGTCCTACGTATTTTGGGACTGGACGTTAAAGTGTTGAAGCAATATTCTGGATTCGGTGTTTGTCGCAAAATCGATAGAAGGCGTGGCTTGCAAACTGCGGACCATTATCGTGGATGATCCTTCGGGGCAGTCCAAAGCGGTAGATAACGTGATGCTTGAGGAAGCTGATCATGTTTGAAGTCTTCACTTCTGCTAGAGGATTAGCCTCCGCCCATTTGGTGAAGTAATCTGTGATTGTAAGTACGAAGCGATGTCCTCAGGACGAAGGCGGAGTGATTGGACCAATGATGTCCATTCCCCATGCTTCGAATGGCCAGGATACCACCGTCGGATGTAGAAACTCGGATGGCTGGTGGATGAAATCTGCGTGGACTTGACAGGCTTTGCATTTTCGTGCATAGTCTGTTGCATCTGCAACCATCGTGGGCCAGTAATAGCCCATTCGGCGAAGGCGATCTTGTAATTTTGGGCCAGGCTGACGGACCCCATAGATGCCATCATGAGCTTCACGCACGGCTTCTTTGGTTTCTTTATTTGACAGACATCGAAGCAGTAATCCATCGTATGATCGCCGATATAGCATTTTCGTCTCTGTATCGTAGAAGAATCTGAGGGAACATCTTCTGATAGAAGTGGCTTCCTTTGGATTCTCTGACATGATGTCGTAGACTACGAAGTCAATGAATGGTTGTCTCCAGTCTGGTGCTTCGTCGACTGTCAGCACGGAGTAACTCTCAACACATTGAACATTATTCATGGGACAGACCAACTCACGGCCTATGATGTCAACCAGATGATGAGCATGATTCGGTACTGCTAGGGAAGCGTCCAGGCCTGCTAGGGCATCGGCTTCAATGTTCTGGAGCCTGGGAACGTGTTCTATGAAGAACCCTTCCAAGGACGAGATGATGTCAATCGCTATTTGGTGATAGAGGATCATGTCTTCATGACGTACTTCGTTATGAGCCCCGGATCTGGTTAACGATTAGCAGCAAATTGTCGTATGCTTCAAGATACTCTACCCCCAACTCATTTGCAAGTCGGAGGCCAATGACCAAAGCATTGTACTCAGCCACATTGTTTAAACAGGGCTCCGTGAGGTAATAAGCCCGATTGATCACTAGCCCGGTGGGAGAAATCAGTACCACTTCGACTCCAGCGACGATGTTGCCCTTGGGCCCAGTACTAGAAGCGCCATCGACGAAAATTTGCCATACGGTATCATGGGAGGCCACTTTTGAATTGGCAACCTCATCTGGAATCTCTTCGTCTATTCTGGTTGACTCTGATCCTGGATGAGCTGCTAAAAAGTCTGCTAGAGCTTGACCTTTAACAGCCTTCTACGGGACGAAGATTATGTGGTAGGGAGACAATAAAATCGCCCAAGTAGCGAGGCGAGAACTGAGTGCACCTGGCTTGGTCATGAGGACCCTGAGGGGGTTAACTCTTGATACGACATGAATGGTTTGTCCCATGACGTAGTGTCGTGTCTTCTGAATGGCAAACACCAGAGCAAGGTACTCCTTCTCCACGGCAGTGTATTGATGCTCAGGTTCCATCATTATTCGGCTGAGGTAATATATAGCCTGCTCATGGCCTGCATCATTGTTTTGCGCTAGTAAAGCACCGAGAGAATGCTCCATTACTCGCACATAGAACAGGAATGGTTTTTCAGCAACCGGGGCTACCAGGACTGGAGGGTTTGACAGATATTCTTTGATATTGTCGAAGATGCGTTGGCATTCTTCATCCCATACGAATGAAACACCCTTCTTCATGAGGTGGGTGAATGGTTGACATTGTCCGGAGAGGTTAGAGATAAACCTCCTGATGTAAGCTAGCCTCCTTTGAAGACCTTTGAGTTTACGGAGATTTCTCGGGGGACCCATCTCCTTGATTGCCTTTGTCTTCTCAGGGTCTATGTGGATACCTTGGAAAGTAATGATGAAACCCAAGAACTTCCCGCTGGATACGCCCAAGAAGGATTTTATGGGATTCATTTTCAAATTATGCGCTCGCATCAGGTCGAACACCATCCTCAGATCATGCAGATGATCTTCTTTAAAGCGGCTCTTGACGGCGATGTCGTCGACGTAGCATTCCACTGTCTTGCGTAAGTGGTCTCTGAAGATGATGCTCATAGCCCTTTGATAGGTGGCGCCGGCATTCTTTAAACCGAAAGGCATGACTGTGTAGCAGTATGTGCCAATTGGTGTTCGGAATGATGTGTGCTTTTCGTCATCAGGGAACATCTTGATTTGGTTATACCCCGAGAAACCATCCATGAATGACATATGCTCAAAGCCGCAGGTGTTGTCAATCATGATGTCAGTGATAGGAAGAGGGAACTCGTCCTTAGGATACACCTCATTTAGATTGTAAAAGTCGATCCAGATTCGAATCTTTCCATTCTTCTTGAGGACTGGTACTATATTGGCGACCCAGTCTGGATGCTGTTCCTTGCGGATCAAGCCGCTGGCTATCAGTTTATTGACCTCAGCTTCAATGGCGTTCATGATGTCAAGGCAGAACCGTCGTTGCTGTTGCTTGACCGATTTTGCGTCCAGACGGATGTTGAGTTTGTGAAGTGCAACCTCGGGGTTCAGTCCTGGCATGTCTTCGTAGCTCTAGACGAACAAGTCGATGTATTCTCTGACGAGTTGTAGTAGCGATTCCTGCTCTTCGTCTGTCAGACTTTTGCTGACGAAGATGGGCTTTGGAGAAGACTCATCACCGAGATCGACTTGCACAACCTCATCTTCGGTGGAAGGCTCTCTTTGTTCGAACCGCTTCTCCCATTGTGCATCTTGCTGTTGTGCCTACGGCTCCAACCCAAGAAATTCAGGAATGTCTTTATCTTCTTTTTAGGCATCGACAAATGCCATATTGACGGACAAAACTTGTCTGAATATTTCCCTGATGCTGACATCCGAATCAGAAGTTGGTGATCCGGTTGAGTGTGAATGCCAGTCGCATTCCTCATCCGAGCTTTCAGGGGTCGTCGTAGGGGTAACATAACCTAGCCCACATCTGGTCTTGTTGTAGTAATCTCCTGGTTTCCCAGCTGGGACAGGCAATTGTAAGGGTAATCATCATCCAGTGCCGTAGTTCAAGCCTGGCGTAGTTTCCAGATCATACCCCTATTTTTGTATGAGGTACTTGGATCGGGAACTATACAGATAAAGGGGCAGTCTTTCCGTGTCGGGTTCGAGATCAACTTCTTCTATCCTGAAAGGTTGTGGATCATTCTTTCGGCCGAAGATGATTGGATGATCCTCTCCCTCGATTATGCGATAAGCGTCTTCTACTGGAGTAAGTTGGTTTGCGGCGTAGACACATGTCACCTGTATGTGCAGGTGGGTGCCTATACCGTGTTCTATAGCATACATTGTACAAAGCTTATTAAGCTCTAGGTAGTTCAAAGATAACCTTTTATTGATGAAGTAAGGTATCTTTTCTAGTAGGATTACATTATCTGCGGATGGAACATCGGTGTGAGTAGCCACATACTTGGCCAGTTCTGACTCTTCTTCAGCTACCCCCTGTGTAAATGAAGACTGAGAGGATGACTTAGGCAGCTTAATCATCAGGGGCTCCATGGGTGGAGCAGAACGTGGAGTCGTTGGCGTACTAGCCACCCCCAGTTTGGTGCTCGGTGCTGGGCAGAGAGTTGTTGGCTGGCTACCAGTCCCCGGCTTAGCGCTCGGCTACCAATTTATTCTGGGAAGACGAATCGTCATCGGCTTGACATAGGGATTGTGCTCCTCTATTTGTTTCTGACTAGCTCTAGGCAGCCTGATTGTCAGTGGCTCTGTCGTGGGTCTTGGCATTTGGCCAGTCCTTGGTAGTCGAATTATTATCTGCTCCTCCTGTGCAGAGAGGCTGATTGCGTCCTTACGCAGAGTGGCCGTAAGGGGTACAGTTCTGCCAGGTTTGCGGGCTTGGAGGTGGATTGTCAAAGGTTCTTCCAATCTAATTGCCGCCTCAGTTTAAGCTTGAGTATCTCCTTCGGCAAGGTGCTTTTTTGACTTCTCGTACAAGCATGAATATGAGTAGTAGGATTCGACCCCTTTAAAGGGATCGATGTCGACAAATTCTGTCCTCACGAAGCCGTGCTTGTCGAAGTACTTGAAGCACTGGTGTAGTATGGAGGGCACGATCATGTAATCTTGTATCCAAGGATGCTCCAGAAGAATATTGTAGGAAGTGTCCGCATCTATGACATAACAGGTCATTTCTGACTGAAGGTCGCCGATTTGGCACTTCAAGCGAATCTTCCCGATCGGATAGCTTCTGCCTGAATTGAAATCGCTGATGGAGGTACTTGTCGACGTCAGACGATGCATTAGGATGCGCAGATGGTGTAGTAAGCTCTTCAGGATGATGCTTATGGAAGAATCGGGATCAATATACATCCGATTCACCTTGATATTGTCAATGTACCCAGTATAATACAGAGGGCGATCGTGCAGGTTGGTCTCGATAAGCATATCCTACGGAGTGAAGACGATGTTGGGCATTGAGCCTGTACAAGCGCTGTCTTGGAGATCTGCAGGCGAGCTTTCCCCAGTGAGATTGGACTGAGCCAGATATACGTCGGCATTTTGGAGTACCTCGCTCAGTACGATACGAACATCTTTGGAGAGTCTCAGGAGTTCGTATAGCGACAATTTGGCCGGTGTGTTAGCCAATTGTACCAAGATGTCTAAGTTGTAGGGCCTCTCCAGCCCATGAGGCGTGTCTCTTCGGAGCGGCTTGTCAAAGCGAGTCTCCTTCGGCCTAGGCTTGTCGGTCATCGAAGGCTGCGAGGGTCCGGGAGCATCAGCAGCTATCGACTGATGATCTTCAGCCGAGTTACCCGGTGTAGGTTGGAATTGTGCACCCGATCGAATGACGACAGCCGTAGCTTCCTCGACCTCCGCGGAGATTATGTGGCATAATTTGACTTTTCTACTCTTCTTCTTACTGGTGGAGGGAGGTACATACTGAGTCACTTCAGGTACCAGGTTCGGTTGGACCCATATGACCTTTCTTCGTGATATGGTAAGGGGCACCAGGCCAGCATCTTGGTTTCGGGGAGGTGTAAGGTTAGCGACCTCCATCCTTGCTTTGGAGACGGGCACTACTCCATCTTGAGTCTTTGTCGGAGGGAAGCTGCCGAATTGTACTGACACCATGTTGGCTTCTACGGTCACCTCTTCGAAATCGATGGCCAAGGCCTTAGAATCGATGAGATGCTGGATGTATCACTTCAGTTGGTAGCAGTCTTGTGTAGTATGGTGGATATAGCGATGGTAGTGGCAGTACTTGGGGCTCTCCATTTCTGCAGGACGAGGTTCACACCTTGGAGGAGGGAGCTAAATTTGACCTCCTTGTATGAGCATATCCAAGATAGGCTTGACATGGCCGTCCTCGAAGGAATAGGTCATCTGAGGCTACTACTTCTCTGCCAACTTCGGTTCAGGCTTCGGAGCTGTGTCAGCCACCATAGCTTGTTTGCTCTTGTTGTCTCGATTGTTGGAGGGGTTACCACCATTGTTGCTGTTGGTGTTAGGGCGTTTGCCCTTGTCTTCTCCTTCCGAGACGTGCAATCCCAGTTTGCGAGCTTTCTTCAACTTGTCTTCTGCGCTAGTGGCACTGATGATGAACGTCTTCCAATCCTTAAACTGACTTTCACCCATCCAGAGGCTGATTGTGGGAAGCAGCCTCTTTTGGCAAATTTCAATTAAGGAGGAATCAGGGTTACCGGAAGGCAACTTCATTGCGGTTTGGCGAAACCGCTCGATATAGTTCCTTGTCAGCTCCTTTTCTCCATGAACAACGTCCATGAGGGTGGATATTGTCACGTCTTGTCCTACTTCGTAGAACCTCTCCAAGAACATATGTTTGAAGCCAGCGAAGGAATGGATACAGTTGTCCGGCAAGTTGCGGTACCAGTCGAAGGCAACCCCTTCCAATGCTCCGATGAACAACCGCGTAAGGATGGCATCGTCATGAGGCAGATGGTCGGTTGTGACTTCGAAGTAGGTTATGTACCTCCTTGCAGATGTCTTCCCATCATATGGATTGATGTTAAATGGTTTATATCTTGGTGAAAGGGAACATCTCTCCATGCAGCAGGATACGGTTGTCGTATCCTGAGGTCTTGGCAGTTTTCTCGGGCGTGGAACATGGCCCGGAGCTCCAGGACCTCTCTTCTTGCCTCCCTGGCCTCGTCTGCAGTGGTGGGGGCCGATATTTCAGGAGGATTATCACCCGGGTTTGGTACGGCTGAGTTCCAGTCCGCATTGACCGTGGGTCCCACGTTTGTTTGGCCAAGTGTTCTTCCTTGCAGAGTTGGAAGGGCCGCTTTGATCTCATTTATGGACTTGACCAAGGTATGCAATATGGCTTCAAGTGTGTCGATGCGTTGGCGATTACTGGGACCATCTTGGTTGCTGTCCGTCATGAACATCGTCCTTACATGAGGAGAGATGGAAGAAACGGTGGAGGATGTGCCCTCTGAGTCATACCCCTGTACAAAGAAGTCGTCACGGTATGTAAGAATGTTCTCATCTGGTTCAGACTCAGAAGGAGTGATACCGCCATCTTTAGAGCTTGCCTCGTCTTGGGAGTTGTGGACGTCCTCAGGGACGTCTGGATCTGCTGCATCTGTTGGATGAACCGTTTCTCCTGGATTATCTTCTTGGAATACCAGATTGTCGTGGATGTTTGGAGGAGTGCTACCCCTGGCTCCAATGCCTCCCAGAGATGTGGACAACGAATCTCCAAGTATGATAGATTTCGTCTTTGAGCGAGTACCCCGGAAAACTCCTTCCGTAACGGTCGTGGACAACCGCTTAGAAGAGAGTTTCTTAGTTGAGATTTTTGGGCTGGAGACATTTGTTTTCTTTTCTCTCCCGCTGCCAGGGATCTTGTGAGCAGAATTGCAGGAGGCGACGAGAAGCGCCTCGCCTTCTGAGCTTGGGTGTTGCAGCCGTTGGAAGACGGACCGCTGGTCTTCTTGTACTGTCGCCTTGTTGCAGCAGCAGTTGACAATGACTTGGGTGCATTGATGTCCCTGACAGGACTCTCTGCACACCAAATCTTTGTCTCTTTCCTTGCGTTTGTGAAGAATCATGTTGCGTAAGTCACCCATTTTGTGGGCCCGGGAGTTCTGAGCACATGAGTGTATTGGCATCCTGTCTGCTCCCTGATGTGGGGGTAGTACGAGTACTTGCCTCTGATCATTGTTGGAAGATTCTTGATAACTATCCTGTTCGTTGGCCGTCGGGGGCCCGCATAATAGTCAGCAGGACGTCCTAATAGTCAGAAGTTGGGACAGCTGTCTGAGCTCGACGAGCCCGTGCTGCCCGAGACTTCTTCCTTCTAGTACCTGAGAGTGCATAGTAGGAAGAGTCCATAGAGACTGGCAAATGAGAGCATCTGGGGTCAGGATCGCCTGAGAGGCGGTCGAAGACTGACCGTGAGCCACATGGAGCAGATGGTATACGACTGGGTTTGGTGGCCGTACAGGCTGTCTGCATGCGGCTGGTATGTGCGGCCGCATGACCCTTCTGTATGCGGCTAGGAGCGGTGGCTGCATAAGCAGTCTACATACGGCTGGCAGTCGTGGCCGCATGAGCCTCCTGCATGCGGCTAGCTGTCGTGGCCGCATGAGCCTCCTTCATGCGGCTGGACGTTCTGGCCGCATGAGCCTCCTGCATGCGGCTGGCTTCTGTGGCTGCATGAGTTTTCATGTGGCTGGCGCCCTTATGCGATTTCTTCTTGGACCGCACAGAGTTCCTCTTTGCCCCTGCAAGTCTAGCATCGTAGTATTTTCCTTTGCCGGACTTGGGGACAGCAGAGTCCTCTGTGGCCTGAAGTGGAGCCGTACGAGAGTCTTTCCCGCCATCTTGGGCAACATAGAGTACTTCTTCGAGAGCTTGGGGAGGAGCGAATGATTTGGGCCGCCACTCCCTACGGGCCTTCTTCGTGCGGGCTTGCCACTGGACCGGGCCAGCGCCCCCGTCGGAGAGTATTTTTTCAAACGCCTACTGGTCGAACCGGGCAACCAGCATTTGTTGAGTGGAACCAAGTTTGGCTGCGTTCGATTGCGTCACCAACTCCTCAACCGTGGAGAAGTTAGTCCCCAGCAGAGTCGCCATCGTGTTTTCCATTGATTGTAAAAGTGCAGAATAATTTTATAGGAGGACTGAACTTAGACTCACAATACAAACTCGTTCGTACAAAGAAAGCCTAGGAATGAAAACCTAAGTACAACAATCTAAGTACGATTGTTTATTTTTGATTCTAGGGGGTGACGGTAGAGGCTCGGGAAAGTGACGACAGCTCTGCCTTACTCCTTGGACGATCGGACGTAGCCTTGGCTCTGATGAAGAAATGTACTCGAAATGTGTGGGGAGACTCTTCTGGGTGTGCATTTTTCTCTTTGTGTGTCCAGCCGGGGGTTTGCAAGGGAATGGTACCTTGCTATTTATAGGAGTGGAGTGTGATCATTAGGGTTTGCAATGATTGCCCCTTTTAACAGTCGACGATTTGGGGACCATTTTCCTTGATCATGTTTTGTTGGCAATTAATCTGGGTCGTTAATCTTGATTGCAACAAATCTGGGCAGTTAATATTGATTGTACCAAATCCGTATAGGCAATTAATGTTTATTGCCATAAATCTTCGTGATTTATTATGACAAGCTCGGATCTCCTGCCACGTGTTCAATCTGCTTGATTGCAATAAATCTGATTTGATCCGGGTAATTGTGATGATTGCACTAAATCTGGTTATTAGGATTTGTTGATAAATCTTGATTGATTTGGTGCCACGTGTCCAACCATCATTATGCTGCGAGTCGTAGGGACACGGGGGAAACTGATCTCCTACCACGTGTCCTAACCGCGAGCCACAGGGACAGGGTATCTTGACAGAGCCGCATGAGGGTGGCTTCTCAGGATTTGAACCGCATGAAGGTGGCAGCCGCATAGGTGTGGCCTCCAAAATCTGAGCCGCATAAGGGTGGTTTCAAACTGAACCGCATAAGGCTGGCCACGTGTCAAGGCTGCATGGGCGTGGCCTCTCAGCATTTGAGCCGCATTGAGATGGTTCTCATGATCCGAGCCGCATGAGAGCCATCGTATTTGTCATTGATTATAAAAGTGCAGAATAATTTTATAGGAGGACTAAACTTAGACTCACAATACAAACTCATTCGTACAAAGAAAGCCTAGGAATGAAAACCTAGGTACAGCAATCTAAGTACGATTATTTATTTTTGATTCTAGGGGGTGACGGTAGAGGCTCGGAAAAGCGACGACAGCTCTGTCTTACTCCTTGGATGATCGGACGTAACCTTGGCTTTGATGAAGAAATGATCTCGAAATGTGTGGGAAGACTCTTCTGGGCGTGCCTTTTTCTCTCTGTATGTCCAGCCGGGGGTTTACAAGGGAATGGCACCTTGCTATTTATAGGAGTGGGGTGTGATCATTAGGGTTTGCAATGATTGCCCCTTTGAACAGTCGGCGGTTTGGGGACCATTTTCCTTGATCCTGTTTTGTTGGCAATTAATCTGGGTCGTTAATCTTGATTGCAACAAATCTGGGCAGTTAATGTTGATTGCTCCAAATCCGTATGGACAATTAATGTTGATTGGCACGAATCTTTGTAATTTATTATGACAAGCTCGGATCTCCTGCCACGTGTTCAATCTGCTTGATTATAATAAATCTGATTTGATCTGGGTAATTATGATGATTGCACTAAATCTTGTTGTTGGAATTTGTAGATAAATCTTGATTGATTTGGTGCCACGTGTCCAACCATCATTATGCTGCGAACCGTTGGGACACGGAGGAAACTGATCTTCTGCCACGTGTCCTAACCGTGAGCCACAGGGACAGGGTGTCTTGACAAAGCCGCATGAGGGTGGCTTCTCAGGATTTGAACCGCATGAAGGTGGCAGCCGTATAGGTGTGGCCTCCGAAATCTGAGCCGCATGAGGGTGGTTTCCAACTGAACCGTATAAGGCTGGCCACGTGTCAAGGCTGCATGGGCGTGGCCTCTCAGCATTTGAGCCGCATAGAGATGGTCCGCATGATCCGAGCCGCATGAGAGTAGCGGTCGCATGGGGGTAGCTTCTCAGGATTTGAGCCGCATGAAGATGGCCCCCATGATCCGAGCCGCATGAGAGTAGCAGCCGCATGGGGGTGGCTTCAACCTGAACCGCATGCGGCCGGCCACGTGTCAAAGCCGTATGGAAGACTTTGGGATTTGATGGATCGTGCCAGATTTTTTTCTTTTCCCCAAGAGCACGCCATTATGTCAGAGTCATCATTGCAGCTTTATGTCAGAGCTGTCAGTTCACCTTTATGTCAGAGCTTTCTTGTTGTGTCAGAGCATTAAATGAGGCCGCTGCTTAATGGCCGGCTGTTGAGGCGAGTCGCATGAGACCACGTGGCTTTTACTCGAGCCGCATGGCTATGTTGGCGACTTTTGAGCCGCATAAAACTCTTGATCCGTATGAAGCTCTGAGAGATTCTTTGAACCGCATGAGACTCCCTCTATTTTGAGCCGTATGGATTTTTCTGTTCTTTTCCATGCATCTACAGTCATCTTGCGTAAAGGTGATGTTGGGCATCAGCTCTAATACACTATGATAATACAAACATGTGGCAGGTTCTTCTTTCGACTTTTTAAGGAGTGCCAGACAAGTATCAGCTTGTATCAAAGCTTCACTCAATGTTTCTCGACTTTCCTTTAAGAGACATAAGAGTTCAAAGATTGACAGTCTTGCCGGAGTATTAGCTAGTTGAGCCAATATATCAAAGTTATATGGCTTCTCCAGCCCAAGGGATGTAGTATTCTTCAATACCTTATCGAAGCAGACTGGCTATTTTCCCTTGTCTCCTGCTGTTGGTTTGGGAAGAGTCTGTTCCACTGAAGGTGATGAAGCAGACAAAACATTCGTGATAGGAAAAAGATGATGCTAGAATAGCCTCCGGAGTTGGAGTAGAGTTCTCTTGCCCTTCTGAATAATCCCGCAAGTAGATTCTCCCAGACCTGGTACCGGTTAAAGCTTCTTCTTCGGAGACAAGTTCAAAGGACACCATGTTACAATTTTTCGTACGAATTTTTGTTTTAGAATGTTTCTTCTGGAAGGATGAAGAGTTCATCCAAAAACCTAAGCCGACACGAGATTGGTTATGTGGAAGACATAGAGAAAGGGGTACTGGCGATCCCTTTCCATTATTCAAGCCAGAGGCCTTTTGTAAGTCATATCACATCTTTATCATTAGTTCATGAGACTGTGGACTATACAGATGGAAAGCTGGTTGATATTTGGCTTCCGGCTTTGACAGTGCTATCTCAGAAGGGGAGGAAGGTGAAGAAGAATCTGCCACCGAGATGAAGGCAGCAGTTAAGGATGGAAGGCAAAGTTCACCCAATGAAATCATATGACATAACTTGTACTTGGTTGCTTTCTTGGACTTTGTGGCGGATGATGGTGCTTCAAAGTCCGACACCAAGTCTGGATGGATCCACATGATTTCCCTTTTCTCAGTAGAAAGAGAAACCAGACCATCAGTTCGTGCAGGTGGGAGATTTACAATCTCTATAGTAGTTCTCGGAATAGGAACGACACCATCATGTACAAATTAAGCAGGGAAATCGCCAAATTGTAGACAGACAACGTTAGCCGTCATAATCTTTTCATCCTGCTGGAGAGTGGTTGTACCAGAATTGACCATCTCTTGGATCTTTTCTGTGAGTACGTATCATGCTCGAGTCGGATGTCCAATAAACCTGTGATAGACACAATATTTAGGATGGTCAGTCTTACCGACTTCATTTGGCCGTTTTGCATCCGACAACTGAAGTTTATTCTTCTGGATTAGGCAATCGAAGTTGCTCATGATATCATCCTCATCGAAGGAATATTCTTCCTTCGGACGTGGTGCCCTCGGTGGTGGTATTGTTGGGGTAGGCGTTGGCTGACTTATGTTGAAGGCTAGAGCTTCTTTGCCTTAAGAATTGATAGCCAAAGTCTCTTTGCCTTTGCGGTTGTTCTGGTGACCTCCGCTGCTGGTTGTTTGTTGTTCACCTTTGTCGAGATTAGGCATCTGAATGCCCAACTGTTTGAATTTGTCAGCACTTTCCTCAGGTGCTCTAGCGCTTATTATGAAGGAAGGCCAATCTTGAAATTTAGTGGAACCCATCCACATGCTAACATAGGTAACAAGTTTGATTTGCATGTATCTATAGTTAATGCATCCGGAGTTCCCAAAGGCATTTTGAGTGCTTCGCGACGGTAACGCTCAATGAAATGATCTACGGTTTCGTTGGGCCTTTGTTTGATCTTTATCAAAGCCGACATAGTCATGTCGTTTGTTCCTTCGTAGAAGCGCTCCAAGAACGTTTGTTTCAGAACTGCAAAAGAAGTAATGCACCCGTCTGGCGGGCTGCGATACCAGTCGTAGGCTACTCCTTTCAAGCATCCAACAAAGACTCTTGTAAGGAGAGCATCATTAGGTTGAAGCTGGTCGGTCATTGTAAACCCCCTAATTTTTACTGTAATTTTTTTTATTTTATTTATTTATTTATAAATTTTGGTTTTTAATTTTAGTTGCGTATTGTACGTCGTGCGCAGATTTGCGTTCTTCATGTTTGCTCGTCGAGTGCGAATATGTCCGAGGTACATATTTTGAAAACATTTTATTTATGGATTTTATTAATATAGAAAATATACAGTTCATTTCAATATTAGTATTTATTTTGTTTGAAATAGAAATTTTCGTCGCACTAGTGGCAATTTTTATTTATTTATACCGATTTCAAAAATAATATATACATAGATATTTTATAGTAGTTGAATGCGAGGAACATGAAATTGATTTATGTAAATTAAAGTTTTCAAGAACTAATTATTTTATTTACTCACAAAAAGTTATTCAAATATTTAATATTTATTTTTGAAATTAATATTATAGGATATTTTTTAAATCATAAAAAGTTAATTCCAAAACTAGTTTATTATGAATAAATCGGATGATGATTTGATTAAATAAATTTTATATAGATTTTTGAATAAGAATTTAGTCATTATTTGATATTATCTAAGATTTAAAATTTATATTGATTTGAATGAACTAGTTTTAAATCAATTTAGATTAAAACAAGTAATTATCTATTTGGGTCCAATCCTTATCTACTAAGGTTTCCCCAACCCCATATATAGGGGAGCTTCCTATTGAGTTCACCACAATATTTTCTCCCCAAATATTTCTCCAACCCTTACCTCGTGCATCGTGTCCGTGTCCCCTCCCCGTCTAATATCTTATTCCATCATAGTACACACACATAGGATCCTCCTCCGTGTCGACAACCCCGACACAATAAACCCCAACAAAATTCTTGGATCCCCGCAGCCTCCCTGTCATCGCCTCCTCGGCCTTCCCTCTGCTACCGAGACAACCATCACCACCCCCGTACACCACCGTCACCATCTCAAACTGGCCACTGCCACCACTGAACTCACCTCACCCCGACCAGCAGCCATTGTCACCCACACCAGCTCTCTTCACGCCACAGCCAACCATCCATCTCGACCAAATAATGACTCTACCACCGTAGTCTCAACCGACCACCATCTACCACCTCCAGCCTCCACCTCTCTGTCCCTGGCCAAGCCAGGTCGGTGGCCACCACCGACAAAACCCATCACCACAACCACCATCGTTACTGCCGGGCCCCGGAACTGGTGGCACCACTACTACGACCATCACCACCACCATCCTTCTCATCTCACACCACACCCGAACCACCACCTCCTCGGCACCGTCCACCATTCCAAAACCCCTCACCATCGACCCCTCTTCCCGACACCACCAACCGGTCACCTTCCTCCGCCAAATCCAATCCCAACCTCTCCTAAACACCAGAATCAAAGGAGGAAGAAGAAGACGAACTAACCAAACCTCTTTCCCGCGACTTCTTTTTTTCTCGGCCGAAGTGCAGTGCACTGATGGCCCAGATCTGGCCCCCTTTCGAACGCGTCCGCCTCCTCCGCCTGGACGCACGGCCGCCGCCACCGCGTTCTGAAACCCCTCTCCACTGCGCCTGCCATGGTCGAATGGCCGAGCCAGGGTGCGCGCGTCCCATAACTCCTCACTCCTCCTTCCTTTCGCCTTCGCGCCTCTCTCTCGTGAAGCCACCGCTCTCCCCTCTCTCGCTCACTCTTCCGCCCTCCTTTCTTCTTTAGCTTTTCTCTTTCATCCCTCTATTCACTTTAGCTTTTATGATGACTTAATGAATTTCCTCTCTCCCCTTTTAACACTCAATTCATTTTTAGCCTGCTATACTCGAAAGCATTCTGTGACCCTGTTTGTATTTTGCTTTTGGATTTCTTCCTTTCTTCTGTGATGTTTTCTTTCAGTGTTATCTTTTATTATTATTATGGTTATTATTATTATTATTTTATTAATATTTTCTTGTTCTATATTTTAAGAGATAATAGTTGTGATTTAAATACCTTAGTATTATTTCACTTAAGATATTTTTGGGACAAACTATATATATATAATATATATATATATATATATATATATATATATATATATATATATATATGTATATATATATATATTTGTACGCATGTGTTTTTTTTTACAAATGTATAATAGTTATTATACCTTAAAATATATTTTAGTAGTATTGCCAAATATTTTATGGGTTATTTTTATTAGTAAGTATTATTGTTATTTTTAAATAAATATATTCGTGTTTTTCATATTATGTTGTAATAAAAATATTGCGCTAGGGCTTGTCCTATATTATTTTCAAAAATTGGATTTTAAACGCTGTATATGTTATTACAATATTAACACCTATTTTTTTGTGTACTAAAGTATTTCGACAAAAGGTGGGTTTCATCCTAAAATATTATATTGACAAAACTTACAACTTTGCCTTAAAACGACTTTTGATTTTTCGGGTATTTGTTTGAAAGCAAAATTTTGACTAAGGAATAGTTTTCAAAATATAAATAAATATATTTTTAAATAGTTATATATTTATACAAAACTCTCTTTCATTATCAAACCTTGTTTGTGACTAAACCCCTTTATTCGCGTTCCTCACCGACTCTGTCCTCCTCCTATCAACCCTAACTAATTCGAACATCCTAGACACGATGGAACAACCTGTGCCATCGTCAGAGGCTGTCTTGCATAGTTGTAACACCACATTCAACTCTATGCCAACAGGATCATCGCAACACACCAGGCGACAATACCAGGCAAGATACCTTGCCATTAGTTGTTTATTTAACTTTAGCTCATATTCATGTATTTATTCATTATTTATCTTTCTGCAAAATAAACTGTGCTATACTGTCATGATTAAATAGATTTTATTATGTAGTTCTATTTCCCGTAATTATTATTTTTATACAAATCAACCTTAGATTTAAGGGACCACCCGTGTTGTGTTGCATTCATAGGCCTTGACACATTTTTTGCCACGAAGTCGTGAGTCACATGTAGAACTCGGACATGCATGACTGGCTGGCCACCAGTACATATAAGTCGTGCGATAGGGTCTAACCGCTAATAGTGTTGCATGATTAGTTGACTTAGCGGTTAATAGATGTTACATGTTGTGGATGCAACATAGTAGGCATAGGGTGGGAAGGACATTACATTAGCGTATGGGCTATTATACACTTTACCTTTTGTAACCCGTGAGCTCCGTCGAAGACATGGTGAGATTACCCATGATTACTGACGGCCACTGACATTCTGCGGAAAGTTATGCTCTTACTGATTGGGCCTCTGGTGCCCCAAGTGGGGACCATGCCGATCCCATTTTAGCCAGGGCCCATGCGTTGGATGATGTTCTTAAAACTGCATACACTTAGACTGGTTAGGCTACCTTGTCCGTTAGGTACGAGTACTCTTGGTTTAGGTATTTGTATCTGACCGTGGCTTAGAACATTAACTTGTCGCGGACTAGTTTTGCCACATCTTGTCCTTATTTGATTGTAGGTGTGGCTCACTACTCCAATGAGAAGGTACTGAACCTTGTTGTGGTCCGGATACCATATTGGATTCATGACTTGGAAAGATACTTCATCGTAGGTTAGTGTGCCATCTCCTGTCCTTGTTTGGTTGGGGTATGGTACGCTAATTCAAGTGTGGAGTGTTGGACCATGTTATGATATGATTGACTTATTATTGAGCAGTATTTATTCAGTTTATATGGCATGATATTATGTATCTTGTTACGTCCCTCTGGGGACCTGGTGATCCCTCCAGGTGTGTGCTGTTGTCTTTTTGTAGGTGTTCTAGCCAAGTCCGTGATCTTCAATATCCCTTCGAAGATGATTGCTCTTGGATCGTCATTTGCTTCATTTATCAAAATCTTCTATTGTTCATGTATTTCTCTCTTTTAAATAGTTGGTAGTAGATTTGTCTTTGCCCAACATATTGTATAAAGGCAAATCATGGTTATTATATGATATCTTTATTTCTTTCATTTTTTGGATGAGATTAGTTAGCTGTGGTTTTACTGTATTTACAGCTTACGCATATTTATTATACGGCTGGCATTTCTACGTTCCTAGTCCTACGTATTTTGGGACTGAGGCGTTACAGTCATTATTTCGAAGTGATCTAGATATTGATTCAGAGATGTACTACCATCAAACAACATTATAGTAGGAGACCTATACTTGGGTAGAAACTATACCTCTTTCCACTCAATAGGGTATAGTTGTTTGAAACCAAGCTTCTGTAGGCTATTTTTTTGCTTGAAGGCTTCGAATTGAGAATGCAAGAGTTTTACAGCCACGTTAGTGTCTCCTGACAGTTGCAGAGTAGTGGATTGATTGGATGTGTTAGGAGGAGGGACTGCATTATAAGTACCACCCCCAGCCCCAGACTGACTTGGAATAACCTGCACTGGTATGGAGGTGATATGAGGATACTGTACCCCCAAACTAACATTGACAGGAGCAGATACCGATATTCACAACCGGTGGAACCGTATGTTGAGCCACAATTATGGTGTGCATGTTTGCCACCATTTCGGCCATCGTTTTCAATTTGTCTTCTAGCACGGCGATTCGTTGCTCCTGGCTAGCAGAATTGGAAGCAACTCGATCTTCTGTGATGGCGTACGCAGTCACCTATCTGGTTATTAAAGAAGAGAGAGTCTACTTAGAAGTCTCGCTGGCGACGTCAAAATCATGTAAAGAGCTACCCCCAGGATAGGAGATGGAAAGATTTCTTTAACCTATTATAGCTCGACTCCTTAATCTGTTGTGTCAATAGACCCCATCAAATGTTCGATGTGTACGAACCAGTAGTCTATGAGTACGGGTTCGAGATGAAGTACGTCTTGGGCTACCCCCAGCCTCGTTAAAGCGATGAGTTGTCATGTTAACAGAGGCATATACTGACTCATCTTCTGAAGATACCTCAACTGGATGGGTCAAAGTAAGATGATCAAAAACTGACCATTTGGCTACTTTGCAACAACACCTGATTGTAATCTCTTTTGAGATGCAATAATGCACTATTGGTGGAGATGGGGATACGGCCTTCCGTTTATTAGAAATTAGATCACGGAGGTCAATTTTCTTAGTAGAAGAAGAGGGAAGATATGGCATGTTCCTGGCCTTGTTGGTTCCTTGAAGGTATAAAGAAGCGCCTAATTCAGTAGCATAAGTGAGGGGATTTTTATCACTCATCTTTGGGCGCTTTGAAGTAGTAGGTGTCACCCTTTGAACAGGATTCACATTGGCATAGGGGAATTTTGGGCACCCAGAACTTATAGGCGCCATTGCTTGTTCAGCAATGGGGCGCACATTCTGGTTAAGTTGGGCTTGGCACCTGTTAAGATGGGTGTGCATATCAGTATCAACCATCATTTTAGTCTGTTGTACTTGGAGTTTTCCTCGTGTATTACGACTTATGCGCATGTTAGGAAGTTTTTCATTTAAATGAGGGGTAGAAAGTATCCCCTTTTGTTATGCACACAATCTTTCAGTTCGTCTGATACGGTACCTTTGAGCAGTCGTAGTGCCTTTGCTGAAAGATTCAGGGTTTGGCAAAATAGATAGAAGAGAATGGGTGCCCTCAAGGGGCCGCCTATCTCTCTATGGCGCATCTCCCACAGAAGAACTAGGGATGGTAGATTTGAGAGAATGGGTTCCCTCAAGCGGGCGCCTATCTCAAGATGATGTACCCACAGATTTGGGCATCACTACAGAGGCAAGTTTGAGAGAATGGGCACCCTCGAGCGAGCACCTATTTCCAGATATTGTGCCCAAAGATTTGGGCATCATAGCAGAGGTGGGATCAGTGGTCTTAAGAGAATGGACGCCCTCAAGTGGGCGCCTATCTCCTTGTGGTGCACTAGCAGACCTAGGCACCCATTCGAGGTGCCTCTTCAGAGAGTGGTTCTGCACTTGTACAATACGCCTAGCTTTGGTCACAGTGGCTGTACACGCCCTGTTTGTAGAAACAAGGGCGCGCTTAGCACTAGGAGCACTTAGCATCTTTTCGAACGCTGTTTGGTCGAATTTAACGACCAAAATTGCTTTCTTAGTGCCAATTGATGATGAATCGCCTTGAGTTGTCAGCTTCTCATTGGAGGAGAAGGTCGTCCTTAGCAGAGTCGTCTTTTTGTTTACAAAAACAAAAAGTATATTTATTACAAACTTTAAAGAATCGTATACGAGTACAATGAATTCTGGAGAAGTACAACTGTAGGAGTCTGGTCTTGAATGACGACCGCTTTGTCCCTTTGACGAGGCAATTGTGAAGAACAGTTTGGCAACTCTAGAGGGGGGTGAATAGAGTTTATATAGAAAAATAGCCAATTAAAAATAACTCTTTCACCAACAATAAAAAATCAGAGTAAAGTACGGAAAATAAATGAAGAGCAGAAGAGCATACGCAAACACAACGATTTTAACCTGGTTTCCCTCGTGGAGGACTAGTCCAGGCCTGAGAACTCTAGCTCAGGATTAAATCCACTATTTGTGAAATAGTAGCTTACAACCCGTGCCTTTTCTTCAGAAGTGCACGTCAACTTCTAACAGAGGATCGCAGTGGCGATTTGCTTGGAATTGTCCAAGCGACTTCTTCACTCTTGCACAAGAATCCTAACTGAGAGATGCTGAGCACTCGAGACTTAGGAGGCTTGTGGCTAGTAGATAGGAAGGGTATGGCTTATTGAGCTTGTAGGAGAGAAGAGAAGAGAAGATTGAGTGAATTGAAATGAGAGAATTCATGCCCTATTTATAGTGTTTTTAGAGGCAGAATTCGGCCAGAATTCGGGTAGGAAAATTCAAAAATTTGGCCGTTGGACAGCTAGCAACCAGCTAACCCTAAAATTAGGGTTCCTGATTTCTAGGGGACAGAGTTCGGTCCGAACTCTGTGTGGAGGCAGAGTTCGGCCCGAACTCTGTCTCCAGAGCACAGAGTGGTCCTAAGTGGGACTTGTGGGCAATTTTTGTTTTGGTGGAGCTTGGGATTTTGGGTAGGCTTATAGACTAAGTTCCAAGAGCTCAGCATAACTCAGAGTACATACTTCTAGACTCAATAAAATGTAAAAGTACAGACTCGAAAATACACTGAGAGTCGGAAACTGAGCTGTTGTCTGTCCTGAACTGAATGCAGACGTCGTGTGTCGTATTGAATTTATACAGATATTATTTAGTCAATGTAGTCAATATTTGGTTGACTGTGATTTTGTGTCAACAATCTCCCCCATATTGATAATTGACAAAATAATAAATGTATATTTCAATATTCATACCTGGACACAGTTGGTTAAAACACAGCTCCCCCATAAACAATGCCGAGCTAGAATAAGATAGCTCCCCCGTAATCAGTGAACGGTGCCGAGCTAGAATCAATAGCTCTCCCCCGTAAATAATGCATAGAACCTGTGGCCTGATAAAAATATTTTCCCAAAAGCAAACACAAGCACACAAATATACATATTTCTCCCCCTTTTGGCAGTTAGCAATATAAAGGATCATATAGACTGCATAAGGAAAAGCATGGGAATAGCAGTATAGACAATGAAAAGTAATCCAACCACACCAAGCAGAGAAGAAACAGTATAATACAAATAAAACAAGTCACTGACATAAAGTAGAACTACGAAAAATAGCATAAAATGTTATCCACCAACCAGCACATCATCAGGGTTTGAAGACATAAATCCAGTACATAAATCCATAACAAACTGAAATAACTAAAATCAAAAAAAAAAAAAACTAAGACCATCAGCAGTGGCAGCAGCATATCAAGCCAATCTCCATCATGGAGCACGAGAAGGTCCTGGAACATCTGAAGGACCAGGGAATGAGCGACGAGGGTCCACAAAAGCATCATCAGGATCCATATACCTCATGACCCACGGATCGTCTATACGATGACCCGCGCGATCTGGATCCCGCTCAATAGGCACATGCAGATCAGGATGACGAGCAAGTGAATACCGCATATCATGCAGAGAGTTCCCAAGGGCACTGATCTGCAAGGTGGTACGGTAATCCTGCTGCGTCCAGCGATCATCCTCAATAGCAAAGCGATCGCGAAGCATAGTCTGAAGAGACTCAAGAGTGGCAGGAGGAGGAGGTGCATCCTGACCAAAAGGAGGGGCGTCAGGCTCCTCATCAGCAGAATGTTCAGATGACTCAGAAGCAGCGACAGGCTGAAGGCGTCGTGCTTTGGATAGAAAGGCAGGTGCAGGCATGAACGGACAATCATGGATAGGAATGATGAAAGCACGAAAAACTAAAGAAAGATAGAGAGGATAAACCAAAGCTCTTGGTTTCTTCCGACAGTTGATCATCCAATCCATCATAGTCCGTGGAAAGTTGAATGGAATATGAAAGTGGAGATGATATAAGGCGGAGATCTCAAGATAAGTGACTTCATCTGTTGAGCCAGCCTTGGGCAAGATAGTATTGAACACGATGCGATAAAGTTCATAAAAGTAGGGGGTGAGATGCTTGGCCTTTAGCTTGCGAGGACTTACGTTAGGAGCACATAAATCCTCCTTGAATCCTTCAAGGGAAGTGTCGCCAACAAATTGAAGTTGACGTGTCTCCACAAGCTTGTTCCACACATCAAGATCCGGGAGAGCAAGAAAATCTCCCAACTCAGAATCATTAAAGGCAATGGTAATGCCAGCAACCCGAGAATAGATGTGGGTTGCATCGTGAGTCAAATTGCAGTAAAACATTTGAATGGCACTATGGTAGATGACAGAATTTGAAGCAACAAGTTCATCCAAACAAAGATCACGGAATAAAGACTCATATTGAGAGAATATGGAAAAATTAATAGGATATCCTGTGAATACCTGTCGATTCCGAAAGTCACTAAACCAGTTGTTTGATGCATCTTGTGAGACAAAAAGTCTGTTGTCATAGGTGGAAGGATTTTGAGGACGAGGTGGATTGAACAAAGGATGGGATGGTTGAAGTTGTTTAATGATTTGTTCAATTGATGGAGGAGAATCCGAAGAGGAAATACTCTCAACTCGAATTCTCTTCCCACGATTGAACAAGCAAGGAGCCATTAAAAGATTTTAACTAGAAAATAGGAATGGTACCTCAAACAAGTAATAAACAATGGAAGATAATGGAGAGAAACCCCTTTTTCTTGATTTTGAGAAGCACTGGAGCACTCTAGATCAAAAACTAGGGTTAGGGTTTCAAGGAAAGATTTTGTATAGGTGAGAAAGGTGGTAGTAGTGAAGGAGAGAGATGGAATCCCGACATAAAGTAGGGTTTTGTCTTTGGTCGGGTGAAATATTGACCATTGGATTAAAATTGATCCAACGGCAGAGCCAGATCCCGACTCTGGAACCTAAGAACCGAACTCGGCCCGAACTCTGATAGGGGCAGAGTTCGGCCCGAGTTCTGGATCAATGGTCCAGAACTGAAAACAGGCAAAGAACATGAAGAAAAAGTTTAAGAGTTAAACAAAAGATAGTTGAGGACAACAAAGAGTGTAAAAAATAGATAGAGAGGTACTCAGAAAACAGAATGAACTTTAGAAAATCTCAATTAGGCAACATTAAATCGAAAACGAGCCATATAATAAATAAGGACATGTACTGTGGTTCAATAGTCCAAATTTGCCATGGGTTAGCTGCAGGGGCCGGATCCCAGCTAGCGGTAGTCCTGAGGACTAGTGCACCGTGTCGCTTAGGCTTTTACGCCTTGTTGTCAGAAGGACCCTTTCGGCTTGTACCCATACCAAATTCTTCGAAAAAGAATCACAATATACTCGATATTTATGCAGGTGAGTTTCAATTTATAACTGCTTCATCTAAAATTCCAAGTTCACGACAAAGAAAATTGAAGCGCTCTTCGGATAGTGGCTTAGTAAAGAAATCTGCCAGCTGATGATCAGTGTCAATAAATTCTAAGTTAATCGTGCCATTTTGCTGATGATCACGCAAAAAGTGGTGTCTGATCTCAATGTGTTTAGTGCGTGAGTGGCAGACAGGGTTCTTAGTCAAATTGATTGCACTAGTATTGTCACAGAATATAGGAATGTGCATGAAAGATAACTTATAGTCTTCAAGGGTTTGCTTCATCCACAGAATTTGTGCACAACAACGCCCAGCTGCTATGTATTCAGCTTCTGTTGTGGATAGTGCGACAGAGTTCTGCTTCTTGCTAAACCATGAGACTAAAGCCTTTCCTAATAAATGACACGTGCCGCTCGTACTTTTATGGTCGACCTTGCATCCAGCAAAGTCAGCATCAGAGTAACCGATGAGGTCAAATGATGTTGACTTGGGATACCATAGACCCACTGTAACCGTACCCTTAAGGTATCGAAAGATACGCTTAACCGCGGTCATGTGAGATTCCTTAGGATTTGCTTGATATCTAGCACATAGGCAAACACTAAACATGATATCGGGGCGACTAGCAGTTAAATAAAGTAAGCTGCCTATCATACCTCGATACTTACGTTGATCAACGGGTTTGCCGCTCTCATCTGGTTCGAGTTTGGTTGAAGTAGCCATTGGAGTGCTGATTGGTTTGATGTTGTCAAGATCGAACTTCTTCAGCATGTCCTTGGTATACTTCGATTGACAGATGAAAGTTCCATTAGCCAGTTGTTTTACTTGCAGACCAAGAAAGTAGTTGAGCTCTCCCATCATGCTCATCTCAAATTCCGTCTGCATACACTTGGCAAATTCTTGACAAAGAGTTTCATCAGTAGACCCAAAAATAATATCATCAACATAAATCTGAATTAATAGAATGGTGTCTTTGAAAGATTTGATAAACAGTGTAGTGTCAATTTTCCCTTTTGAAAAACCTTTCTCAAGCAAGAAACTGCTTAGCCTTTCATACCAAGCTCTGGGGGCTTGTTTAAGGCCATAAAGCGCTTTCTTCAGCTTGAACACGTGGTCGGAAAATTTGTGATTTTCAAAGCCAGGGGGTTGTTTGACATAAACTTCCTCCTTAATAAAGCCATTCAAGAAAGCACTTTTAACATCCATTTGAAATAATTTAAAGTTTTGAAAATTAGCAAAAGCACAAAGCATCCGAATGGATTCTAGTCTAGCAACAGGAGCATACGTCTCATCGTAGTCGATACCTTCCTCTTGGTTGTATCCTTGAGCTACTAGACGAGCTTTGTTACGTGTGACTGAACCATCTTCATTTACTTTGTTTCTAAACACCCATTTGGTACCAATTATTGAGTGATTAGCCGGTCTATGAACGAGTTCCCATACTTGGCTCCTCTCAAATTGGTTGAGTTCTTCTTGCATAGCAGAAATCGAAAATTCATCATTAAAAGCTTCAGAAATGTTTTTAGGCTCTACTTGTGAAATGAAGGCAGTGCTAGCAATGGAGTCTCTTAGTGATGATCTAGTTGTTACTCCACGTGAAACTTCTCCTATAACTAAATTTTCTGGATGAGAAGGTTTGAAAGAGAATTTCTTAGGCAAACCCTCCAGAGAATTAGTTTCGATTGAAGTATTCATTGGAGTAGAAGTTGATGGCTCAACGTCATCATCAAGAGTACTTGCTGTACTGTTATCTTCATCAAAAGTCATATTTGTTGACTCTTCCACAATAAGTGAGCGTTTATTGAAAACTCTATATCCCTTACTCTTGGCGGCATAACCAAGAAAGATACCATCGTCAGCTTTGGCATCAAATTTACCTAAGTTGTCTTTGGTGTTAAGGATAAAACATCTACAGCCAAAAACTTTAAAATAAGAAACATTGGGGGTTCTCCCAAACCAAAGCTCATAGGGTGTTTTCTTCGTAATGGGACGAATAAGCACCCTATTCAAAATGTGGCATGCTGTACTTACAGCCTCTGCCCAAAAATATTTTAGAAGAGAAAATTTATTCAACATGACTCTAGCCATATCGCCAAGAGTCCTATTCTTCCGCTCCACAACACCATTTTGTTGAGGAGTTCTAGGACAAGAAAATTCATGATCAAAACCATTTGCATTACAAAAACTTTCAAAATCATAATTTACGAATTCGCCTCCATGATCACTTCGGATTCGAGTAATCATGTAGCCTTTTTTATTTTGAACTTTCTTTACAAAAATTTTGAAAGCAGAAATAGCATCGCTCTTATTAGCGAGAAAGAAAACCCATGTAAATCTTGAAAAATCATCAACAATAACAAATGCATAAAGTTTGCCTCCAAGGCTAGCTATTCTACTAGGACCAAATAAATCCATATGAAGTAGTTGCAAGGGTCTAGTAGTACTTACAGAGTTGATAGAATGAAATGAGGATTTAGTTGCCTTGTTTAGTTCACATTCGGCACATATCGTGTCCTTTTTGAACGTGATTTCAGGCAATCCTCTCACTAGCTTCTTGGTGGAAAGCCTGGATATAGCATCCATGTTGGCATGACCAAGACGCTGGTGCCAAAGTAGTCTTTCGTCTTTGTGGACATATAGACATCTACCTGCATTGTTAGTATTTATAGAAAGATAGAAAATGTAGATGTTGTCCTCTCTTTTCCCTTCAAAAGCAATGTCTCCTGTTGACCTATCATAGATGTAGCAACTGTTTTGTCCAAAGTTAATATCATATCCATGATCAGCAAGATAACTAATGCTGAGCAGGTTATGCTTTAACTCGGTCACTAGGCAGACATCCTTTATTACAGGAGAAGGAGGATGACCAATAATACCATTACCTATAATGTGCCCTTTGAGATTGTTACCGAAGGATACGTATCCTTCTCTCTTCATCGATAGTGATGCAAAAAGATTTGCGTCTCCCGTCATATGTCGCGAGCATCCACTATCGAGAATCCACTTACTTTCAGTTGAGGAGGGAAGGTCCACCTACATCAAGAGTAGATGTGACCTTTGGTACCCGAATTCTTGAGGGTCCTGAAAAGTTAGTCTTTGGGAACCAAGCATATATCCTTTTATCTACAAGTCTTCTAACTCTGCACTGTGGTGAGATGTGTCCATGTAATCCACAATAAGTACAGATAGCATTCTTATTTATACTAGGAGCATGAGAATAATATCTATAAGCAACAGGATGAGGATGGACATGATGTGAAGAGTTAGCATGGTGAAGATGATTATGCATGGAATAAGTGGCATGTTGATGGTGTCTATGAGGCATAGAATGATGGTATTGTCTATGATGTGTGACATGCTGATATTGTCTAGATGGCATGGCATGATGATTTTGTCTATATGGTTTATGAGGACCTTGTCTATATGGCATTGCATGATGATTTTGTCTATATGGCATGGCATGATGAATTTTATGTGTGGAGTGATGTTGATTGTGTCTTTGTGCATGATGAGTGTGTACTGAGTGAGAATTGTTCTTACGTGCACGTGGTTTATGAAAGTTTGTGTATATAAAAGCATGGTTATGTGCTACATGAGAATGACGTGGTTGACTAGCATGAGTGGTATTGTGCCCATGTGATTGGGTTTGAGGTTGAATAACCTGTTTACCCAATTTGGTTTCTAATCTTTTAGAAACAGCTTGCAGTTCATCAACCTTAATATTTAAGCCATAAATCTTAGTCATGGAAATCTTGTGTCTACTCTTTTCTTCAGCAAGCAACGTGTTGAGAGTAGTGATTTCTTGAGTTTGTTGCTCAATACGTGCTTCAGCATCATGTAAGCTTAATTTAAGCTTGGATGCTTCATCAGTGTCATTTGTGGGTGATGTATTTCTAACATTATCAAGAAGTAAAGAAATTCTTTGTATCTTATCTTCTAGACTTTTGATTTTGTCCTTGGCATGTTTATATTTACCGATGACCTTTTTATGATCATCGAGTAAATCAGTGAAAGCATCGCCAAGTTCATCAAAAGAGAAGTCATCCAGAGTTTCGTTAGATACCTTGTTGGAAGTTGCCATCAGGCACACATTTGCTGTATCTTGAGGAGAGTCCTTTTCTTCCTCAGAGTCACTCGCTTCACTTTCATGCCAGATACCTGTGTTGGCATATTTCTTTGATGAGTTCTTTTTGTATGGCTTCTCATAGCGGTTGCTCTTCTTCAGGAATGGGCAGTCTTTTCGGACATGTCCAGTTTTCTTGCAACCATAACAAGTTGGTTCTTCTTCATCGTCTTCTTGAGATTCCTTCTTCCTTCGATTGAAGCGAAGGAATTTCCTGAAGTTGCGAACCATGAGAGCTTGGTCTTCATCATCCGAATTATCTTCTTTGGTCTCATCATGATTAGCTCTTCGTTGATGAGCTTTGAGTGCGATCTCCCTGGTCTTCGGAGCAGGCTCTTCGAAGTCCTTGAGGTCAAGCTCGTGAGTCATAAGCTTACCCATCAAGGTTTCCATTGACATTGTTGTGAGATCGTTTCCTTCTATGATGGCTGTCACCTTAGGGTTCCAAATCTTTGGTAGCCCTCTGAGCAGCTTACGAATCTTCTCGTGGTTTGAGTACTGCTTTCCAAGCGAAGATAGAGGATTGATGATGTCGAGGAATCTTGTGATCATTTGAGTGATCGTCTCACTTGGCTTCATCTTGAAGGCTTCGTATTCTTGAGTGAGACGGCTTATTTTAGATTCCTTGACCTGTGTGGTTCCTTCATGCGTCACTTCTAGAAGTCTCCATACTTCATGAGCAGTAGTGCATGTAGAGACCCTGTTGAACTCATTCCTGTCTATAGCACAGAATAAAGCATTAATAGCCCTAGCATCTAGACTTGCCTGTTTCTTCTCCTCGACATAATATTTGTCGTGTGGTTTCTCAATGAGGTCACCATCGACAACTATCCTGGCGGGCTTTTTGTAACCGTCAGTGACGACAGTCCACAGGTCAAAGTCTAGAGACTTAAGATAGAAGCTCATCCTTGTTTTCCAATATGTGTAGTTAGTCCCATCAAATAGGGGAGGCCTATGAGTGGACCGACCTTCACTATGATTGGAAATCAAGGATTGTGTGGTTGCCATGGATCAGCTCTTAGGATGTTAGTCCTTGTAAAGAGAACAGAGCTCTGATACCAATTGAAGAACAGTTTGGCAACTCTAGAGGGGGGTGAATAGAGTTTATATAGAAAAATAGCCAATTAAAAATAACTCTTTCACCAACAATAAAAAATCAGAGTAAAGTGCGGAAAATAAATGAAGAGCAGAAGAGCATACGCAAACACAACAATTTTAACCTGGTTTCCCTCGTGGAGGACTAGTCCAGGCCTGAGAACTCTAGCTCAGGATTAAATCCACTATTTATGAAATAGTAGCTTACAACCCGTACCTTTTCTTCAGAAGAGCACGTCAACTTCTAACAGAGGATCGCAGTGGCGATTTGCTTGGAATTGTCCAAGCGACTTCTTCACTCTTGCACAAGAATCCTAACTGAGAGATGCTGAGCACTCGAGACTTAGGAGGCTTGTGGCTAGTAGATAGGAAGGGTATGGCTTATTGAGCTTGTAGGAGAGAAGAGAAGAGAAGATTGAGTGAATTGAAATGAGAGAATTCATGCCCTATTTATAGTGTTTTTAGAGGCAGAATTCGGGTAGGAAAATTCAAAAATTTGGCCGTTGGACAGCTAGCAACCAGCTAACCCTAAAATTAGGGTTCCTGATTTCTAGGGGACAGAGTTCGGCCCGAACTCTGTGTGGAGGCAGAGTTCGGCCCGAACTCTGTCTCTAGAGCACAGAGTGGTCCTAAGTGGGACTTGTGGGCAATTTTTGTTTTGGTGGAGCTTGGGATTTTGGGTAGGCTTATAGACTAAGTTCCAAGAGCTCAGCATAACTCAGAGTACATACTTCTAGACTCAATAAAATGTAAAAGTACAGACTCGAAAATACACTGAGAGTCGGAAACTGAGCTGTTGTCTGTCCTGAACTGAATGCAGACGTCGTGTGTCGTATTGAATTTATAGAGATATTATTTAGTCAATGTAGTCAATATTTGGTTGACTGTGACTTTGTGTCAACAAATTGTGGATAAAAGCAAGCTTGCCACTGTATCTCAGAATTTTTGTTGACGAGGAATCTTCTATATGGCTTGGTCGTGTAGAAGTATCGACAGAACTTCGGCTTTGATTAATGGTTGAAGAACTTGCTCTTGAGAATTGATGATTGCAGAAGATGGAAGTGCGATGAGTGCTCAAACTATACCCCTCCTCTTTGTGTCTGTATGTTGGGGGAGTGGAGCTCTATTTATAGAGCCAAGAGATAACCACCTGACAGTTATCCAAAGTAGGCACCTTTTTCTGGATAGGCGCCTAAGCCACTAGGCGCCATTTTTAAGCAAGGGCACCTATTGACATGTGGCGCCTATACGGAATAGGCGCGTGGTCGTGGCCAAGTGATGTGAACGTTCTGTAGAAAATTCGGAGTAGTGCACCACGTTCAGCATGCATGGCAGATTAATACGAAACGTAGATTTGTAGATGTCAGCAAGGAGCTGAGTACTTTGAGAAAGGCGTCCAAAGAAGTAGGCTCCTAGAAAAGTTGAGTGCCTAGTAGCAGTAGGCACCTAAATGGGTCAGGGCACTTCAGAGAGATGGGCGCCTGAATACATAAGGAGCCTCGGAGAATAGAACTCTTAAAAGTAATGGGCGCCTAAGAATGTTAGGCTCCTAAGAAACAGTGGGTGCCTAAGTGTGCTAGGCACCTAAAAAAGGCAGAATTTTGAGCGCCTACAATTGTCCCAAAAATAACATCACCTCAAGTTATATTTTGTCACGTCCAGGACCTCTGAACAAATAAAATAAGTGGTATAATTTTCAAGAAATACGTCTCGTCAAGGACCTCTGAACGTATTTCTACACTCTTATCTTTTGCTTGTGTCTCAAACATATACATAAAGTAATAGAATCACAAAACAACAGCTTTTTCGTTTCAAACTCAAGAACATAAACTATTACATTGCTTAAAGATGTGATAAAAACTGTTCAAAAAAATAAAAAAACATTATTATATTTTTTATTGGGAAGGAGTGCTGAGGTCAGAAATTATCTTCTTCAAAGCTTCGGCTCGCCCAACCCTGGTCGCAATCACCCGTTCACTGGCCAAGCTCCTCCTAAACTCTTCAGTTAATGGCTGCATCGAGAGAATATGACGCTCTATCTCCATATTTCGAGTTTGGATGAGGTTATCCCTTTGTCTATACAGGTCGTCCAGACGGCTTAAGGCAAATTGGCGCAGTTCGATCACCTCCTCTTGGCGATTCATAGTCGCTGTGACCGATGCATGGGTCCGGGCTAATTCAGCTTCTAGCTCCTGGGTGCGAGCCTGACCTTTAGCCACTTCTTGGTCTCTTTCTACTTCCTCGACCATATAAAGTTCAATGGAGGAACTGGCCTCAGCAATACCAGACTCTATATCTCCAAACTGTACCGTGAATGCTGCCATAGCATTATCAAGAGCGGCTCGCTGTTCTTTCTACTCTCTGGCTATGGTCTCACATTCAACTTCTACGAGTCTGTTTATATTCCCTCTGGTCAGAGCCTAGTAAGATTGGATAGGCTCCTCGAGCCCTGTCAGAATTTACTCTAGGGCATCCGCTCTCTCATTGTCTCCAAAATTGTGTATGGAGTCAATTGGATATTGAGAAGACCTCCTCACAAAATCATAAGGATAGTTCTTCTCTCTTGTCATCTGGACCAAGGTGTGTAGAGAGGTGAAAAAAGTATCTGTGTAAGTGTGGATGAGACTACCTATTACCGCCTGTACACTAGGTGTCGCTGCTGCGGCTGAAACCTCTCATTCTACCAAAGCTGGAGGAAGATTAGAAACCGGCAGAATGTCAGCACTTAGAGATTTTGGTGCAGGCATTCCTGAGGAGCTCCCCTCCTTGGCATGTATCCTGACATCCAATGGAGCCATGGTTGAACTGAGGCTGAAGACAGTGGAGGCTATTGGGACTTCAGTAATTGTCCCTATATGACTTGCTATAATGCAAAGACAAAACTGTTATATCGTATATCATTGAATAAAAAGCAATGGCACATAAAGTCAGATATTTACCTGGGCCTGTCGAAATATAAGGAGTATCGACAGGCAGAGTATCTTTTTCTTTAATAAGACTTTCTATTACAGAAGTAGATACTGCTGCACCTGCTTGGCTGCTCCCTGCCTCTGAGCCTCCTGATATGTAGCGGCTGCTCCAAGCTGCTGAGCCAGCATGGCTGCCTCTAGCCCCTGATTCAATTGGGCCTACATGGGCTTCAAATTCTTCCCTCTCTACTTCAAAGATGTATTCAATAGGGTCCTGAATCCCCTCAGCATCAGCACCAGGGTTTTCATCACCCTCGGGGTCTTTAAAACCTTCAACAAGGTTCTCATCACCCTCATCTTTATCAACTGGACTCCCGTCGCCCTCAATTTAAGCATCAAAGTTCTCATAGACAAGCGGCTCATCGAGACTCTAATCATCTTCGCTAGGGCTCTGGTTGCCCTCACCTTCAGCAGGGTGTTCATCACCCTCAGTCGTAACATGACCATCTTTGGCCATTGGATCTTGATCCTCTTGGATCGTTGGTGGATCTCTGCTCAATTTCGCCTCCTCAGAAACAGTGCCAACAATGTCCTCCTCGACTTGCTCATCTCCATAATCAAAGTCCTGCAGCGCTTCTATCATCTTTTCATCATCCTGAGTGGGTACCTCATTCAGAGTAGGGGCTACAGGAGTTTGGATTATTGAAGGAGGTAGAACTTTCGAAGCAGTCTCCTTTCCATCTCGGCTCTCGATTCTTTCAGACGGAACTAATACTTCCTCGGGAGCGGCGGTTCTCAGAGCGTCACCAGAAACCTAAGGAGACATTAGACCGGTTGAGACAAGTGCCGTCAGCGTCCTCGTAGGAAGGGGAGTATCAGCCTCAACGGTCACTGGCTCCGAAATGGTAACTGGAGGAACGTTGACTAAAGCAGCTGGATCTGGTTCACTAGTCGGCGGAGGTTCTGGAGATGAAGAAAGGTCAATACAAATTGCTAAAGGGTTAACATTTAATAGCTCTTGTTGGACTGAAAGACTAAGGTATCACCTTGCGGAGAGGACACACCCCAAGGTGACGGCGGCAATGGCTCTTAGTGAACAGGAGACTGCCTTAGTGAGAAAGGAATGGTAGAAGCCGCGACCTTCGCTTTTACGGCTCTTGACACTACCAATTTTCTCCTAGTTGCATGCTTGATCAATGGTTGAGGAGAAACGGCAGCAGCATATTGATCTTCAGAAGCATCCCACTCTCTACTTGTCTCTTCCACCCTACTCTCCTTCTGGGTAGGAGATGGGTTGGTTCCTATAAAAGAAGATGTTCTTCCAGGTGAGAGCCCCGCTTCCAATTGTCGCATCTGAGGCCTAGTCCTCGCTACGGGCTTCTCAGCGACAGTCGTTTCTTTGTTCTTCCTTCCTTTCCCCTTAGCAGAAGAAGGAAGTTCATCATAAGCTGACTGGGAGGATGAAGTCCCACTCTTCTGCTTCTTGCTATCAACCTTTACAGAGATTTTCTTCTTCGCTTCTGAAAGGAACACGTAGTGCACCCTGTACCTTGTCATGGAAATCAACAGGTGCAGCCTCTAAAGAATAGTCAGCGAGAATGTAATTTTCTACTTCTGCAAAATCTATGGCAGTTGTGGTCCCTTCTCGTGCTTTTCTTGCGCCAAGGAAGCTATCTGATAAAGAATAACTTTCGAAGAAGGTGTTGGCAGAGGTATAGAAATTTGCGTATGTGTTCAACATACGCGGGCCCGCTTCAAAGGTAGCGGAGGGCATGGTAAACACAACATTAGTGCCTCTCGCACTATAGTATCTCCACCCTCGAGCTCCATTGATCAAATAGTCGAAGGCTTGAGGGAAGGTGGTCGCATTTTCGACGTGCATCTGGTTGTAGCTGAACTGGTAGGCAAATTGTCTAGGCAAGTAGGGTTGCAGATTGTAAACCCCCTGTCCAAAATTTTAATTTTTCCTAGATTACATTATTATTTTTGGTATTGTTAACTAGGCTTAGAGGAATGAATATATAAGATAGTACAATTATTAAATAGGGATATCGAGATATTTATAAATATGATACTCTAAATATATTTAGATAGGACTAAATAAAATAAGAACAAATGTGTGAAAGGATTATAGAGAAGCCTTATGGAGATGGGATCAGAATTCATAATTCCTTTTCAAATTCAACTTATAATTTACCTCTATCTGTATGACATCCCTACCTACATATATACATTAGGGAGTAGCCTATTTTCGGATAGCCCAAAATTATTATCGGCTTCATCTCTCTTAGCTGTTCTCTCATTCTCTTCTATTCTCCCCCTCGTCGCGATCGCCCACAGCAGTAGGAATTCGTAGCCACACCCGAGGTTGTACCCTGCCGACACCTCATCCCCACGCCGTGTCGGAGCCCAGTGATAGTTGAGCGGCCCGACCCGAAGTCAGCGCGCAAGCTGGCACTTCCTTGCCGAGAGCATCCTGACACCCCTTGCACAGCCGGGAGAAACATCCGCGCCTCTCGGTCGTCCAAGTATTAGCAGAGTTTATTTTTTGTAAGTTTCCTCTCTTTAGTAATAGGACGGAGTAGATAACACCTCACTGTGTTCATGTTTAGTTGTATCAATTTTCTTAAGCTCTTATATTTATTAATTGGTTAGAAGAAAATAGAACATGTAGAGGTCTTGCTCATGAGGATGAAGAAGGATTACTGTGCAGTTAGTAACATAAATATAGCTATCATTAAATATATGGTTTAGTCTCTCTATATGCTTTTCACTTGAGAAGAAAGGAACTGTTCACGTGTTCCCATGGTTTCTCCATGCTGGAAATGTGTTCGAGTATACATAAATAGGTAATTTATAATTGCATATAGACCCTCTATTAGCTACAATTCTCAAATAAAACCCAACAACACAGTACAAAGGAACTTTACACTTCACTTTTCTCTAAATGCATATTACCCAAAATTGTGTAACAGTATACATCAATCTCTCTTCTTCTAAGACATAATAAATAAGTTGATAGGAAAGTTTCACTTTAGTCCCTAAAAGAAATAAATCGATCAACTCTCCACATGTCATTTAGTTGTTTAATAATATATTTAAGTATGTATATATTTCGGTTGAATCAGTTATGTGGTTTACTTTCTAATGTAACATTTTTTCACTTAAGCCCCCATAGTGATTCTTATTCAATACAAATATTTTTTACCAAACAAGTGTTAGTGGAATAGATTAAATTAGTTGGACTAATGGAGAGTTAGGATGGATTATAATTAGATTACTAAACTATTGATAGACAAATAGTTAGGTGCAATAATATATTATTATATATACAAACATATAAAGGTAGATTATAGGATATTAATGTTGTGTTTGTATATAGGTGTTCTTGACTAAGCCTTGGATTAAGACATGCACAAAATCTTGGACAACAGGCAAGTATACCTTGCCCACTGTACATATTTCATGCGTTCTTCTATATTGTAGTTTCTTTCCTGTCATATTTTATTACCTCTTCTTATGTTCATGCCAGTGATATTTTTCTCATTTTACGTGCACTACATTATTCTCTTTATCCTAGTTGTCACTGCTACTCCATATATTAGATCATGATAGTGTTGCCTAGTTCTGTGCCACATTCATTGGTATGTCTTGACCTGTACCTTACTTGTATCTTGACTTGAGTTGACCTGACTGGACACTGTATAGTTCCTTGAGACATAGAGGACATTTACTAGGCATGTGGGCTATATGATAGTTTCTGTTGGCCGGTAGTTCGGATGAGCTTCGGTTGTATTGATGATTCTGTTGGCCGTTAGTTTCGTGCTACGGTTGTGATACTCTGTTGGTCGTTAATCTCGGTTGAGATGCGATTGTGTATATATGTTGGCTGTTAGTATCAGATGAGATATGGTTGTCATTGTACCCCTGTCTGTTAGCCCAAATGTTGAACATTGCCTTGATATTGCGTTGTCATGTATTTGTTTAGAAGTAGAGTGCCATATTTTTGTCATCCCCTTCACGTATGTCATTTATACTTCATAGTGGCATGTTCTTCCTGTATCTTGTTAGTCCCCTGAGGACCTGATGATCTCTTCAGGTTTAGCCGAGTTTGAGCCAGTGCATACGGGCAGGTATATGAGCCACGCTACGGTACTTCTGCAACTGATGATGCCATTAATGCTTAGCGTAGTTGGATCCTGTTGTTTTATTTCCACGTCTCTATTTTATTTCTGTCTACTGGTAGTGGATTTGTGTCCACCGAGCGTAACTTGAATTCTTGATAAACTTGATACTTCATTTTGTATTATCATTCATTATTCAGTCTTTCAGTATTTATTCGTACTCATTTGAGTTAGTTGTATCTTTTGATTTTTGTGGATGAGAGATAGATTGTCATGTGATTCTAGATTCCTATGACTTGCATATACCAGACAGTGTTCTACCACCGATACTGCGACGTAGGCTGGACTTGGATATAGGCTCATATATGAAAAGCGGGTGTGGATCGTGACAAGTTTTTTTTGGTGGCCCATGCAGATCTACGTTAATTACTTCAGTTACGTTACTGTACCGACGTGAGCCTGTAAATAGGATTGGACTCTTAGGATCTCATCCACATGTCTTGACACGTTATTGATCTCTATCCTTGATTTTCACTGAATCCTTGACTTGCATCCTGCTTAAAATTCTTCAGTGGCTAAATATTTTCTTTTGTTGTAGTTAAATGGATTCTCAAGACAGGAACATCGCTCCCCTGAACACCCTATCTACTACAGGCGGATCTTCTACAAACGGGACCCTACCGATGCAGGGAGGCCAGCTTACACATCTAGGCGACCCGGCACAACCGTAGTTCTCGAGATTCCATAGAGACGACATTCCACCACCCCTACAGTTTCCTCCTCAGACTCCACCACCAGCACCTATTCTACCCCCAGCATCTGTCCCACCGCCAGCACATGTTCTTCATCCAGTACATGTCCCATATCCAGCACCTACCATGCATCCAACACCTGACATATATCCAACACCTACCATGTATCCAGCACCTGCCTTGTATCCAGCACCTGTTCTTCCTTCGCCACCCGTACTGGACAATGTTACGCTCCTCGAAATCTTCCAGTAGCTCATCGCTTCCCAAACAGCACATGCCAACATTTTCCATGATACCTTGAGAGAGGCTATTCAGGCTCTCCAAATGCGCCCAGGACGTTCCAGGGACTTCATGGATCTCAGGCCTAAGAAATTCTATGGGACGAAGGGGATTCTTTACAATGATGAGTGGTTAGAGAACATGGAGTGATATCTGCGGATGACCCGAGTTTCGGAAGACCTGAAGATTGAGTCAGCTAGTGCACAACTCTTCGACATCGCCTGGACGTGGTATAAAGACGAGCCTCGACTTTCCGCACCGGATGTAACTTGGAAAGAGTTCAAATAGTTGTTCAAGAAGAAATTCTATCCCAACGTAGCTCGAGAGGCGTTGGTGAGTCAGTTCGAGCACCTAGAGTAGGGAAACCACACCGTCGACGAGTACACCTTGGAGTTTTCCCGCCTTAGCCGCTTCGCATAGAGCATGGTCAGCACCCAAGAAGACAAGGCCCGAAGGTTCAGAAAGGGATTGTCACACGAGATTTGCTTAGCCATCGCAACCAGTCGAGCCACTACTTGTGAGAAGATTCTGAGGGTCGCATAAGCAGTGTAAGAAGAGCTGAGCCATAAGCCAAAGAGGAATCGAGATGCATACGGAGGAGGTAGCAGCCAATTGGGATCGACGAAATTTCCCGACATTCCAGGGAAGGCCCCAACACAATAGCATCATCAACAGAGAGCAGCTCTTTACCATCATCAAAAGAGTATTACTTGTCTCTTTTGTGGCAAGGCAGGCCATATTGTTAAAGATTGCTACGTCAAGTTTGGAAGATGTTTAGTTTGTGGATCCAACCAACACAAAGCTCGAGGTTGCCCAGAACGACGTACCGCTATGTACTGATTAGCAACAATGCAGGCGAGAAGGTAAATTAGTATAAGAAGTTATGGATGAACATGATGATAAAATTATTAGTTTGGCTTGTTAGATGCCTATCTAGAATAAGATAGCTATATACTTGGATTATCTAGAAGATTTTTGTGGCTATGGAAGCATATGAAGGAATCGAGAGATTGAAGGCCCTCCTCCATCCAAATGGTTTGCCCATGCTTGATTGTTATTTGAGCACTAGACAATTACAGTTATCCTCGACTGAATAATCATTTTCCTTTGGGTTACTCAAAACTCGTATTTGTTTTTCGATCACTATCCTCTTATTTTATCATCATTGCTCTTTAGAATATCTTGAATTATCATTCGTCTAATTGTTAGTACCTTTCCCTTAAAAATGCCCATTAAGAACGACGTTGTTTGTCGCGCGTCTGATCTTAATTTCGAGGACAAACTTCTTCTAAGGTGGGTAGGATGTAAACCCCCTGTCCAAAATTTTAATTTTTCCTAGATTACATTATTTTTTTGAATTGTTAACTAGGTTAAGAGGAATGAATATATAAGATAGTACAGTTATTAAATAGGGATATGAAGATATTTATAAATACGATACTCTAAATATATTTAGATAGGACTAAATAAAGTAAGAACAAATGTGTCAAAGGATTATAGAGAATCTTATGGTGATGGGATCAGAATTCATAATTCATTTTCAAATTCAACTTATAACTTATCTCTATCCGTATGACATCCCTACCTACATATATACATTAGGGAGCAACCTATTTTCGGATAACCCAAAATTATTAATGGCTTCATCTCACTTAGATGCCCTCTCATTCTCTTCAATTCTTCCCCTTGTCGCGATCGCCACAGCAGTAGGAATTTGTGGCCGCACCGGAGGTTGCACCCTGCCGATACCTCATCCCCTACGTCGTGTCGGTGTAAACCCCCTAAATTTCTACTACGTTTTTTTAATAAATAAATTTTGGTATTTATTTCGTATCTGCACATCGCATACGAGATCGCATTGTTGTAGTGTACGAGATTTGCGTTTCGTATTTGCTCAACGAGTGCGAATATGTGTCAAAGTACATATTTTAGAAAAAAAGAAATTTATAAATTTTATTTTATATAGGAAAAGTACATGTTCAAACAAATATGATAAATAATTTTATTTTGTATAAAAGAGTTATTTTATTCGTCGTTTAAAAATAAGTGGTGATTTAGAAATTTTGGTTTATATACATTGTATTCTAGATATTTTGTGAAATTCAAAATTTGTTATTAACATATTTTTGTTATTTATAAAAGTTAATTTATGATTTATTATTTAAGTAATTATCCTGATTTTTGAAATTATTATTATTGGTATTTTTAGAAAATATATTTCTGAAATTATAGTGGCAATTTAAAAACCTTGATTTGATTTTATTGATTTATTTAAATAGTTTAATTAATATCTATATTTTAAATTTGAATTATCTATATGAATTTGAAATAGAAGATGGAATGTAATTTATATTTAAATCGATTTGGATTGGATTTGAAATTTTCGAATTAATTTAATTTAAAGGTGGTGATTATCTAAATGGGGGATTTAAACAATCTCAGTGCTTATCCAACCAGGAGCCCCATCTCCTATATATATAAGGAGATGCTCTATGCTCTCTTTTTCCATAATTTCACAACCCAAAATCCTCCACCAAAAGAAATTTGTGCATCATGTCTGTGTCCGTGCCCTTTCCATCCATTATATCCGTTCCAGTACAAATATAGTTTCCTCTCCGTGTCGAACATGCCCGACACACCATCCCAGCCACCGTCGGTGCCACCCCGCACTCGCCACGTTACAACCTGCCTCCGTCCCAGCACAACTACCACCGGCCAACCCGTCGACAACCAGCACCACCCAAATCCCATTACCACCACCGGAGACAGCACCCAAACCAAGCAGACCATCACCGGTCATCACTACTCCGGTCGATCGCTCGTCTGCCACGACAACCACCACAATCCCAAAGACCCCAACCACCACCGTCACCAAATCAACTCCAACACCGCCCCCATCATCACCAGTCCTCCACTGTCGCTACCAACCCCGCCATCTCCCCTGGCTCACTACCACCAATATCTCCGTCATCACCATTATCGTCCCGACCCGTCCCGACAGCACCCCTACCACCGTCACCACTACGACCACAACTAGAAAAAAAAGGACCCCCAAACCCTCACCTGCCCGCACCACCGCTGGAGCATCGTTCCCCGGCACCTCCCGCCACCAGCGTTCCTCACCCGTGCCGTCTCCTCATAGTGACCTCGCTGCGTCCGCCCACAGGAGCACACCGTCCGTGGGTGGAGCCATCGTTGGCCAGATCGGCCGCGTGCCATCAGCGTCGGGCCCTCGCCCACGTCTGACAGCCTCCGCTTCCGTCGCGGTGCTCTCCGTCGCGGATCTGCCGCTCGCTTCCACCAGCGCATTTCTCGAGCTCCCCTCCACGTGCATGGGAAGCCACTGCAGTCAGCACCACGGCCACCGTGCGGTTGACGGCGACTCGAGCTCGATGATAGCCAAGCAGCGCCACATCCTCCGAAATCCTCCGCAGTCGTCACCGCCTCCATCGGAGCGCCGCCCGCCGGTGAGAACCCCCTCTCTCTCGACCTCTCCCTCTTCTCAAGAACTCCCTCTCTCTCCACTTCATTTTTTTCTTCCTTACTTCTTCTAAGAACATAGGCTGTCCTATTTATTATTATTATTATTATTATTATTATTATTATTATTTTTATCATTATTACTAACGTTTTTACGGAAGGATTAAGATTAAGGGTTAATATTAGTATTGTTAATTATTTTTATTTAGTATTGATAAATGTTACAAATAGCACTAGTATTATCGATATTTCTATTTGTATTATTTATCACGAAGTTAATAAACATCTTTTATTTCATCATGATATTTACTAGTGATAATAATCTTTTCAAATTTTTCTTGTAAAATATATATATACAAAGTTATATATATCTATTATATTGGCTTGGCCTATATTTTAAATATAGTTTTAAAACCCTAAATAAAATTTCTAAATTATTAATATTTATTTACAAATATTTTGGCCATAAAAAGTAGTTTCCAAATTATAATTTTCTACTATTTCAAAGAAGTTATCTAAATTATATTTAAAAAAAGATGATAGTTTTACCTAAAAATCATATTTTTATAAGTTTTGAGTTTTCTTGCCTAAAAACGTTCCTTTATTAGGAGTTGTTATATAAAATATTATATTAATAAGAATTTAGTCCTCAAATTCTTATAAGTATATTTTTCCTAAATTTTTTTGATACTGGTAAAACCTAGTTTTAAATTATTTTGAATATTTTCTGCTAAAAAGTAATTTTTCCACAAATGCTCTTCAATTATCATAGCTGATCGTGACTAATCATATCCCTAATTTGCTTGTGACTTCAAACCTCTACCCAGCAACCATGGCTACTGGACATCATGACTTGTTGGATCACACCACATCAAGCGACACACAAGGCAAGATACCTTGCCATAACTTACTGTTTATAATTAGTCTGTATTTTATTTATTGCATATCATTGTGTATTTATTTCCACTTCTTTTAGCTGTACCATTATTACTGTTTTAGATTTACTGCATGCTCAGTGATATTAGCTGTACTTTGTTATTATCCTTTGATTATATATAGACTTAGAGTTAAGGGACTACCGTTTGTAGTGTATCGCATATGTCTCGACACAGTTGTACCACGAGTATGTGTGAGATGAGTAGCATGTAGAGGTCCTTACGTGTTGGCTGATCACCCGTATGCATGCGTTAGGGCTAACTGCTAATAGAGGCATGTTAGGAGACTTAGCAGTTAGTAGAGGTATATGGTCGTGGATGCGACTTAGTTAAGAGCATTGGGTGGGGAGGACAATACCTGACGTGTGGGCTTCGTTGCACTTCCCTGATTTACCTGTGTGCTACACCGGAGACGCAAGCTCCAGGTGCCCTCTAACGTTTTTCAGAGCGTTATGGACGTAGCCCCTAGCACATGATGCCCTCTGACGATCTTCGGACGTTACGGATGTGGGCCCCTGGTGCCCTATATGAGGGCTATGCCAATCCCATTTACAGCCAGGGCTCATGCATCGAAAGGATTGTTTCTCAACTGTATGATCACTTTAGTACGGTTAGGTTACCTTATTTATGTCTTATCACTTTCTTTGATTATGGCGTATTTTATATTCAGTATTTATATGGCTTGTTGTTCCTATATCTTGTTACGTCCCTTTGAGGACCTGGTGATTCCTTCATGTGTGTCTTGTGATTTTTGCAGGTGCTCTAGTTAAGGCCATGACTTGTGCTCTATTCTTCAAGATATTGTTCTTGGATCGTCATCCCCTTCGATCTACCAAATTACTTTCCTTGTATATTTCTTTCCTATTAAAATTTATTGGTAGTAGATTTGTCTCCACCCAACGATTGAACCATAATTATTCAAGTTGATTTTATATTATTATTCTATTCATTATGGATGAGATTTAGTCTTGGATTACTGTATTTTATAGCTTATGTATACATACAAGGTTTCCTTACATTGGAGCGTACTTCGTATGTATAAAGCTGGCATGGATACGTACCTAGCCCTAAGTATTTTGGGACTGGTGTGTTATATGTTTTTGTGGTGGCCCATGCAGGTCGAGTTTATCACTTTGGTTACGTGACTATACTGATGTGAACCTGCATATAGGAATAGAGTTTAGGATCTCATCCACCAGCTTGACCTCCTCCCTTGCTTCAAGTTTTGAACTCTTGTTACCATCCTTGATTTGCATCCTGCTTGAACTCTTTCTACTGTAAATTCTTATCTTTTGTGCTTAGTGACAGCTGGTAAGATGACTACACTATTATATGCTCATAGGTCAAACACATGGCTAGGAAGATTACATTGACAATTATTATGCATTGAGGTCTTACTTGAGGTATAAAGACATTTTTCCTAAAAGCATGATTTTAAGGATTAGTTAATTCCAAGTTGGGTAGTAGCATATTACCGCCTTCAAAAGATAGTTGGAATTTTATTTTGATATTACAAGGTGGTATACACAAGAGGATAGCTAGATCGAGAAAACAAATTTTTTATGATTTTTTTGAAATTGTGAAATAGTTATGATTTATTAGGGATATGAATTCGATTTGAGAAATATCTTAAGTTTTTACATTCTGACGCATGATTTACGGTTAACTTTAAGCTTGGATTGTAATATGATAAAGTTTATTTAGAGATTATTTAAAGAGTTTAAATTATGATTTTGTAGACGACTAGAGAAGGCGGAAGTTTAGTTTGAAAAAAAGAGAAGGGAGAGAGAACTTGAGGTTTTAAATTGAGTTGTACGATTTATAAGTTTATTTAATTTTGAGTTTGAAGAGATGATGGTAAAAATTTTGTTTAAAATATTTTGGAAGATATGAAATCGACCTTGAAGAAAAAATTCAAATTTTAAATTGTGTCATATGATCTATGATTTATAAAGTTATTTAGATTTCGAGTTTAAAATCTTGATTATGGATATTTAAATTTTGGTGAGAAAAATAAGTATGTTCAATTTGCGATATACAAGGACTATTTTGAGATTGATTAGAGATTTAAATTTTGATTAAACTTGGCAGCCTAAGATAATTAGAAATTTTTGTGGAGTATCTTGAGAATTTTATTAAAAAACTTTTGAGAAACTTAAATTTTTTAGATTAGATCATATATTGGTGAAGGACCAAGAAACAAGCAAGGTCACCCTAATGAGATACAAGTATTCCACAATAGGTTGCCATACCACCTATAATTATGATATGACATATACACAAGTATAGTTAGTCATCGACCAAACTGTATAACTATATATTTATCTTGACCCACTTGACCTTCCCTCAAATCTAGATCTTTTATCGTTAGCATCTAATTATTTGAAACTTAGAAATGATTAGAATCATTCCCTTGACCATACCCATATCCATGAGACTATCTTCTCTCTAGAAGCCGTATCCCTAACTTATTTTAACTTGATCTACGAGATTTCCTAATTATCTTTATTTCGTGCTTTAACTATATCCTTTTTGTGCATTAATTGGTACAACATGAGAACCTACTTTCTATTTTGATCATTTGGTGTCCCCTATCATGACATTGATATTTGGAGCACAACAATAGACTTTTTCTTCCAACAAATTCCATATACAAGACTTAGACGAGCCCACCTTCATGTAGGTATATCACGTGCCACTAAAACACATCTCCTTATACTCTATTTTCTTGATATGACTTTGGGTCAAAAAGCCTAAACTGTAACCTTTACCATGATGTCGATTCATTACCACATAAAGAGATTCAACCAAGACTCAAGATTTTCGACCAAATAAATGATTATGATCAACTTAATTCCTTAAGTGCTTAGCATATGCTCTATGTTGATTGCTAACTCGTGCCTTTTATTTTTGTGCCTTATCTTATTTGCTCAGACCATAAATTTTTATTTTCGTGCAATAATCCGAATTTATTACCCAAACCCTTATCATGACTGTTGAACCTAACTATATTCTCCTCCCGATTGTTTTTCTTCTCTCTTCAAGGATCTTATTTTTACTACACTATTATTCATGCAAACCTTGTTTCTTATATGTGAAGATGGAAAGTTTATCATGACACCCTTTGGTTAAAGAATGAGTTAGAATCGGAAGGCCATAAAGGAGATTAGTATAGATAAATAAAATGAGTGTATAATTTGGAGAAATAAGTTGAAAAGTGGTATTAGATGGAATTAAGAGAAGTGATATTTGGTTTTATGTTCAAGTGATAATGTGCTTAAGATTGACAAAAAGGTTACGATTAATCAAACATAGTACAGAGAAATTTTATGTTTAGTGCTTAAGGAATGTTGTTAGATTATAAATGTGAATGTCCTACTAGGAAGAACTTGATTGGGCCATCGAATGAATGGATTGAAGGTTATTAAATTTAAATTTTTGAGGAGATTATAGCTTGAGGAAATATAGACCTATATGAAAATATTGGAGAAGAAGAAATCAAAAGTTTTGGACCTATTTCTATCATGGGGTATAGGACTTAAAAGTTTGTCTATTATAAAGGTCATATTAAGGTGAGATTGATTTACTCATGAATAAATTAATGGAGTGAAGAAATTTTAATGTAATTTCTTAAAAGAAAATTTTGCATGGAAAATTTGCTTGAGGGAAAATATGTGGGAAGAAGAATATTAGAGATTATTTTGGACTTAGCAAATTTTAAGATTGTAGAAGCATGGAAAATAATAAAGAAAGAGCCAAGCGGCTAGGAAACCCCATGCTGTTCGAAAAACCCATGCGGCTCAGAAGACCCATGCGGCTCAACGCGTCTATGCGGCTCTGTGATCTCCATGCGGCTCAGAGAGGTGCCACGTAGCATACAAACAACTCTTCCCTTAATGCATTAATTGCCTTGACGGCTGACAGCTCTGACAAGACGACAGCCCTGACACAAAGAGGTAATTATGACTCTGTCATAATGACAGACTCCTAGGGAAACGAAGGAGATCTCTGACATAATCTCCCGAGATCCAGAAAATGCCACGCGGCCTAGACACGTGGACAGTCATATGCGGCTCGAGCGGAGACTCCCCATGCGGCTCAGGCCGAAGTTGTCCTATGCGGCCCAGATCGAAACAGCCCTATGCGGCTCAAGCAGACGCTCCCCCATGCGGCTCACGAGGACCATCTCCATGCGGCTCACGAAGGGGTTACCCGTTATGCTGCTACCTACGTCCATGCGGTCCAGAATATCATGTGATTCGAAGGTTCGGGGGCCGCTCCCCAACAGCCTTGCCACGTGGTCGGGCTTATGCGGCTAAATTTTCATGCGGCTCAGATCCCCTCAGCGGCTCCCAGGACACGTGTTATAGAGCTAATCAATTTCCCAGATTTACTGCAATCAAAGATTGGGTCAAATCCTAATAATCTGGGACACGTGGCACAAGAATGAATTAAACGTATTCATTCATATTCGCAGACATCAGCAGATCATCACAAGGGAGATTTATTCCAATCAGCATTAATTACTGAGAGGATTTGGCACAATCTACATTAATGGCCCAGATCCATTACACTCAAAACTAAGGGCCCAGATTGATCAATCAACAGGCCGCCGCCACTTTAAGGGACAATCATTGTAAACCCTAATGATTGCATTCCCTTCTTATAAATAGCAATGTATCATTCCCTTGCAAAGAGGCCCCCTTTTTCGAGATCAGAGAGCACCAAAATACTTGGAGAGAAAAAGAAAAGAGAGAGAGAGCAAAGAGAGCATTTCTTCAACGCCAAGCAATCTTCTGGAGTCAAGGCTGCATACCGATCGTCCAAGGAGTAAGGCAGAGCTGTCGTAGCTTTTTCGAGCCTCTATCGTCACCCCCCAGACTCTAAAATAAACAATTGTACTTAGACTGCTGTACCTAGGTTTTCGTCCCTAGGCTTTCTTTGTACAAACGAGTTTGTATTGTGAAGTGAAAGTCCAGTCCTCCGATAATTGTTCTGTTCTTTTATATTTCATGGCAAACGCGATGGCGACTCTGCTGGGGAACAACTTCTCTACGGCTGAGGAGTTGGTGACGCAGTCAGATGCAGTCAAGCTTGGCTCCATACAACAGAAGATGGTCGTCCGTTTCGACCAACAGGCATTCGAAGAAATGCTCTCTGAAGGAAGTGCCGGCCCGATCCAGAAGCGAACCCGCACAAAGAAAGCTCGCTGCGAGTGGAGGCCAAAATCGTTTTCTCCTTCACAAGCTCTGGACGGGGTACTCTCTGCTACCCAAGACGGCGAAGGCGATTCTCATACGGCTCCACTTCGAGCCGTAGAGCACTCTGCTGTCCCCAAGACCGGCAGAGAAAAACACTACGATGCTGGACTTGCAGGGGCAAAGAGCGACTCTATGCAGAAGCCAAACACTCCTGTAGCCAAATCTGCCAACCACATGTAGGAGACTCGTGCGGGTAAATCTGCCAGCCGCATGAAGAAAGTCTATGCGGCCAAGTCATCCAGCCATATGAAGAAAACTCATGCGGCTGGGACTCCCAGCCGCATGAAGAAAACTTATGCGGCTACGTCTGCCAGCCGCATGAAGACTACTGTTGACAGCCATATGACACCCACTCCGCGTGGCTCTGTCTTCGATCGCCTGTCTTATGGTCCTGATCTCTTGTGCTCCCAAGAAGATATGTCTGACTCTCTCCAGTATCACTTAGACTCTTCCTACTATGTGCCCTTACGCACTAGAGCGAAGAAGTCTAAGGCAGCACGAGCCTGGCGAGTTCGGTCCGCTGATCTGACCTCTGACCATCCGAGCGTCCTGCATACCGTTATACGGGCCTCAGATGGGAAGTTGTACAGAACCACTCGAGTCCAGCCCCCGACGGCAAAATGACAGAGAGGTTCGCAAAAGTCTCCCAAAATCTAGGGAGCAAACATGGTCGATCTAGACCCATCTGACTTGCGTGAAGCCATCCTCCACAAACGCAAAGAAAGAGAAGACGCATCGGGGTGCAAAGAGTCCTCCCACGGGCATCACTACACCCAAGTCATCGTCAACTGCTGCTGCAATAACGCGATGGTATGAGAAGACCGACAGTCCGTCTTTCAAAGACTGCAATAGCCATCTTCAGAAGACGAGGCACTTCCTGTCGTCTCCTGCAACTCTGTTCAGAAAGTCCTCGCTGATGGGAGAGGGAAGAAGACAAGTGTTTCCAGCCCGAAGATTTCAACCACTTCAACTAAAAGACTGTCGTCTAAGCGGGCGCCCACCACCGGAGTTTTCCAAGGTACTCGCTCTAAGACGAAATCTGCCACATTGGGAGATTCGTCGTCCACGACACAGGGGGTTGCTGGGACTGGGGGTAGCACTCCACCGAACCTCCACAATAATCCGATGTTCCAAGAAGACGAGCCGGGGGAGACAACTCTCCCATCATATGCAGCAAACTCCGACGTCCCCGAAGACGTCCACAACTCCCAAGACGAGGCGAACTCGGAGACTGGGGGTACTGTTCCTTCCGAGTCTGAACCAGAAGAGAACATATCCACATACCCCGATGACTTCTCACTACAGGGGTATGATTCGGAGGGCGCTTCCTCCACCGCTCCGTCCATCTCTCCTCATGTGAAGACGATATTTATGACAGACAGCAGCCAAGGCGGTTCCAGCGATCGCCAACGCATCGACACACTCGAAGCTATATTGCTTGCCTTGGTAAAGTCTGTGGACGAGATCAAAGCGGCCCTTCCAACTCTACAAGGAGGGACGCCTGGCCAAACAAGCGCGGGTCCCGCGGTCAATGCGGACTCGAATTCGGCGGCACCGAACTCGGGCAACGATCCTCCTGAAACAACAGCCCCCACCGCCGTGGACGAAGCCTACGAAGCGAGAAGAGAGGTCCAAGAGCTCCGAGCCATGTTTCACGCTCGAGAAAATTTTCAAGACCTCAGAATACGGCAACCATACCCTGCTGCATGGAGGGATGTCCCCTTCCCGCCAAGATATAAGCCGTTCAATATCAATCCTTATGATGGCAAGACCTCAGTAAGTCGGTACATCACTTACTTCGAGGTTACCACCGACCATCTGCCCCATGACGATGCCATTCTCACACGTTTATTCATCGGGGCATTGGAAGGGGTCGCCTTCGATTGGTATCGCAACCTGCCAGACAACTGCATCCACTCCTTCGCCGGCTTCAAGCACATGTTCTTGGAGAAATTCTACGAGGTAGGGCAGGACATCACAATGTCCACCCTCATGGATGTCGTTCAAGGGAAGAAAGAGCTGACAAGAAACTATATCGAGCGGTTTTGCCAAACCGCAATGAAGCTGTCGTCTGGAAATCCGGATTCCTCCTTGATTGAAATTTGCCAAAAGAGATTGCTCCCAACAATCCGTCTCTGGATGGACGAAAGTCAATTCAAGGATTAGAAGACGTTCATCATCAGTGCCACAAGCGCCGAAGAACGATTGAAGAAGGCTCGCCAATTGGGACTACACATCTCGGACGGAGAGAACAAGGGCAAGCGTCCTAACACCAACAACGACAATGGGGGTAGCCCCTCCAACAATCGGGACAGTAGGGGTAAGCAGGCTATGGTGGCCGATACAGCACAGAAACCTGAGCCGAAGCCGGCAGACAAACAATGGCCGCAAATCACTTACTCCTTCGAAGACGGTCACGTCAAGCCCATCTTGGACATGCTCATACAAGGAGACAGAATTCATCTTCCTCCACCAAGACGGGAACCTCGACCGGCAAATATGGAGAACCCAAAGTACTGCCATTACCACCGCTACGTCCACCATGCCATACACGACTGTTACCAACTAAAATGGTACATCCAAAATCTCATCGATTCGAACGCTCTGGCCATCAATTTCGAAGAGGTAACAGTCGCAGCCAATATGGTGTCAGTACAATTCGGCATCTTCCCTCCGACGGAAACTCAAAACGGTGTGGTCCCCATCCCTCTGGCAACAATGAAGATTGCTAATCTTCCACCTTCCCGAGATCAAGTTGCTGGTCTAGTGCCTCTCACCACATCACGAGGGGAGGTCATGTGGGTCCATCCAGACTTGGTATCAGAAGTGACTCAGCTCACAACATCTTCCATTTGCAAGAAGAAGAGTAAAAAAGTCAGGTCCTGCCGCATAATCTCGGCAGATATCGAAGAAGCTACAGCCGTAGTCACGCAGTCTGGGGCACAATCCCAACCTGTGGCTGACAATCTGGCTGAAGATCATCAGCCCGCTACAACTGATGCTCCGGGACCGGCTCAGCCTCCGACGATCGACAAGCCTAGGCCGAGGGAGACTCGCTTTGACAAATCCCTCCGAAAAAAGACATCACAAGGGCTGGAGAAGCCATACAACTTCGACATCTTAGCGCAATTGGCCAACACGCCGGCCAAGTTGTCATTATACGAGCTTCTGAGACTCTCCAAGGATGTTCGTGCGGCCTTGAGCGATGCACTCCAAAATGCCGTCGTATACCTGTCTCAGGTCAACCTCGCGGGAGAAAATCTGTCTGCAGATCTCCAACACAGCGCCTGTACGGGAGCGATGCCCAACATTGTCTTCACTCTACAGGACATGCTCATCAAAACCAACCTGCATGATCGCCCACTATACTACACTGGATACATCGGCGACATAAAGGTGGATCAGATGCACATTGATCCTGGCTCTTCCATAAGCATTATCCCAAAGGGTCTGCTACATCATCTCCATATCCCAATGCATCGCCTGACGCCTACAAGCACGGCCATTAGTGGTTTCAATTCGGGCAGGAGCTACCCAATTGGAAAAATTCGTCTGAAGTGTCAAATTGGCGATCTCCAATCCGAAGTCACCTGCTAGGTCATAGATGCAGACACTTCTTACAATATCCTCTTGGGGCGCCCGTGGATACACGATTATATGATTGTGCCTTCCACGCTACACCAGTGCTTCAAATATATCGATAAATACGGCTTTGTGAGGACAGAATTTGCTGATATCGATCCCTTCAATGGGGTCGAATCCTACTACTCAGATTCCCGCCTGTACGAAAAGTCGAAGAAGCACCTTGATGAAGGAGATGTGCAAGCTCGTACCGAGACAGCCACAGGATCAGAAGAACCTCTGACGATCCACCTTCAAGCTCGTAAACCTGGCAAGTCCGCACCCCTTACAGCCACTCTGCGTAAGGACGCAATCAGCCTCTCGGCACAAGAAGAGCAGATGATAATCCGGCTGCCAAGGTCTGGCCAAGTTCCAAGACCCTCAACGGAGCCACTGACAATTAGGCTGCCGAAAGCCGGCCAGCTGCAGACGAAAAAGCTCAATCCTTCCGACAAGCCAATGACGATACACCTTCCCAAGAAGGGTCGTCACCCCGATACAAGGTCTGGAACTTCTAGCGAACCAACCACTCCCCGCCCGACATCGAGCACCAAGCTGGGGGTCGCTAGTCTGCCAACAACTCCATGCTCTGCTCCATCAGCTGAACCTCTGACGATCAAGCTGCCCAGGTCGTCCTCTTAGTCTTCATTTACGCAGGAGGTAGCCGAAGAGGAACCGGAGCTAGCCAAGTATGTGGCTGCCCACACCGATGTTCCTTCTGCAGATGATGTAATCCCCCTAGAAAAGGTACCTTATTTCATCAATAAAGGGCTATTTTTGAACTACCTCGAGCTTAATAAGCTTTGTACGATGTATATGGAACACGGTATAGGCACTCACCTACACACACAGGTGACAAATGTGTACACCGCGATCCAGCTTACTCCAGTGGAAGACGCTTACCGCATAATCAAGGGAGGGGACCATCCAATCATCTTCGGCCGAAAGAACGATCCGTACCCCTTCACCATAGAAGAAGTCGACCTTGGATCAGATGTCGGGAGACTGCCGCTGTATCTTTATAGCCCCCAATCCAAATACCTCATGCAGAAACAGGGGTATGATCTGGAGACGACGCCAGACTTGAACTATGGCACTAGACGACGATTACCTTTGAAGCCACCAGCCCCGGCAGGCAAACTACAGGACTACTATAGCAAGACTCGATGTAGATTAGGGTATGTAACACCCACGACGACCCCCAAAAGTTCAGATAAAGAATGTGACTGGCATTCACATTCGACCGGGTCACCAACTTCCGACTCAGATACCAGTATTGGAGATATATTCAGACAAGTCTTGTCAGTCAATATGGCATTCGTCGACGCTTATGAAGAAGACGAAGACATCCCTGAAATCCTCGAGCTAGAGTCGTGGGCCCAACAGTTGGATGCACAATGGGAAAAGCGGTTCGAACTGAGAGAACCTCCTACTGAAGATGGGGTTATACAGGTCGACCTCGGCAGCGAATCTTCTCCAAAACCAATCTTCGTCAGTAAAAGCCTAACAGACGAAGTGCGAGAATCGCTGCTGGAGCTTGTCAAAGAATACATTGATATGTTCGCCTGGAGCTATGAAGACATGCCAGGGTCAAATCCCGATATTGCTCTTCACAAACTCAACATTCGGCCGGACGCAAATCTAGTCAAGCAACAACAGCGACGCTTCCGTCCAGGCATCATGGATGCGATCGAAGCCGAAGTCAACAAGCTGATAGCCAGCGGCTTCATTCGTGAGGAACAACACCCTGACTGGGTCGCCAATATAGTACCCGTCCTCAAGAAGAATGAGAAGATTCGAATTTGTATCGACTTTCGCAATCTGAACGAGGCATGCCCCAAAGATGAATTCTCCCTTCCTATCACAGACATCATGATTGACAACACCTGCGGTTTCGAACGTATGTCATTCATGGATGGTTTCTTAGGGTACAACCAAATTAAGATGTCTCCTGATGACGAAAATCATACGTCATTCCAAACACCGATTGGCACATACTGCTACACAGTCATGTCTTTCGGTTTGAATAATGTCGGCGCCACATATCAAAGAGCCATGAGCATCATCTTCAGAGACCACTTACCCAAGACGGTAGAGTGCTATGTTGATGACATTGCCGTCAAGAGTCGCTGTAAGGGAGACCATCTGCAAGATCTGAGGACGGTATTCGACCTTATGCGAGCGCATAATTTGAAAATAAACCCTACGAAATCCTTTCTGGGCGTATCCAGCAGGAAGTTCTTAGGCTTCATCATCACCGCCCAGGGTATCCATGTAGACCCTGAGAAGATAAAGGCAACCATGGAGATGGGTCCCCCGAAAAATCTCCGTGAACTCAGAGGCCTTCAAGGGAGACTAGCTTATATTAGGAGGTTCATTTCTAACCTCTCCGGGCGATGTCGACCATTCACCCACCTCATGAAGAAAGGCGTCTCATTCGTATGGGAAGAAGAATGTCAGCGGGCCTTCGACAGCATCAAAGAATATTTGTCGAACCCTCCAGTCCTGGTGGCCCCGGTTGCTGAAAAACCATTCCTGCTCTATGTACGAGCAATGGAACATTCCCTCGGGGCTCTGCTGGCACAAAACAATAATACAGGCCATGTGCAAGCCATATATTACCTCAGTCGAATGATGATTGGGCCAGAACACCGATACACCGCTGTAGAGAAGGAATGTCTTGCCCTGGTGTTTGCCATCCAGAAGACGCGGCATTATGTTATGGGACAACCCTCTCAGAGTCCTCATGACTAAACCAGGGGCACTCAGCTCTCGCCTCGCTACATGGGCAATATTGTTGTCCCCCTATCATATGATCTTCGTCCCGCAAAAAGCTGTCAAAGGTCAAGCCCTGGCGGACTTTTTAGCAGCCCACCCAGGCTCGGAGTCCTCCAGAATATATGAAAAAATCCCAGATGAGGTCGCTGACTCGCATACAACCTCCCACGATAATATACGGCGAATGTTCTTCGACGGCGCTTCGAGAACTGGACCCAAAGGCAACATCATCGTCGGAGTCGGGGTGGTGCTGGTTTCTCCTTCCGGATTGGTGATTAACCGCGCTTACTCTCTCACAGAACCCTGCTCTAACAATATGGCCGAGTACAATGCTTTGGTCATTGGCCTCCAACTTGCGAGAGAGCTGGGGGTAGAATATCTTGAAGCATACGACGATTTTTAGCTAATCGTCAATCAGATCCGGGACTCATACGAAGTCCGCCACGAAGACATGATCCCCTATCACCAAATAGCGATCGACATCATCTCGTCGTTTGAGGGGTTCTTCATTGAGCACGTTTCCAGACTACGAAATATCAAAGCAGATGCCTTAGCAGGTCTGGTCGCTTCCCTAGCAGTGCCAAATCATGCTCATCAATCGGTGGGCGTGATAGGCCACGAACTGGTGTGCCCCAAGAACAACGTTCAACTCATGGAGAGTTATTCCGCCCAGTCGATCGACGATGTCCCAGATTGGAGACAACCATTCATTGACTTCGTCGTCTACGACATCCTGCCCGAGAACCCAAAGGAAGCCACCTCCATCAGACGGTATTCTCTCAGATTCTTCTATGATACAGATACGAAAATGCTGTATCGGCGATCCTATGATGGATTATTGCTTCGATCTCTATCGAACGCAGAAGCCAAAGAAGCCGTACGAGAAGCTCATGACGGTGTCTGCGGGGCCCATCAGCCTGGCCCTAAATTGTAAGACCGTCTTCGCCGAATGGGCTACTACTGGCCCACGATGGTTGCAGATGCGATAGACTATGCTAGAAAGTGCAAAGCCTGCCAAGTCCACACGGACTTCATTCACCAACCATCCGAATTTCTACATCCAACGGTGGCGTCCTGGCCGTTCAAAGCATGGGGAATGGATATCATCGATCCGATTACTCCACCTTCCTTCCGAGGGCATCGCTTCATATTCGCAATCACAGACTACTTCTCCAAATGGGCGGAAGCTGTCCCGCTTACAGAAGTCAAGACTTTAAACGTGATCAGCTTCCTTAAGCATCACGTCATCTATCACTTTGGACTGCCCAGAAGGATCATCCACGATAACAGTCCGCAGTTTGCAAGCCACACCTTTTAGCGATTCTGCGACAAGCACCGTATCCAGAATATTGCTTCGACACCGTACAACCCAGCAGCAAACGGGTTGGCAGAGGCATTCAACAAAACCATCATCAAATTACTCAAGAAGTTCGTATCGTCCAACAAACGCGACTGGAACGAGAAGCTTGGTGAATGCTTATGGGCGTACCGTACCACTGTTCGAACAGCCACAGGGAATACACCATTCTCCCTGGTATACGGGAGTGAGGTAGTTCTCCCATTGGAGACTCAAATAACCTCACTCTGCGTCGCCCTCACTTATCAATCGACGATGGATGATAACTACCGACGCCGACTACAAGAGTTAGAGACCTTAGACAAAAAGTGCCTCCTGGCTCAGCAAAGAATCGAGCTATATCAAGTACGCATCTCTGGAGCCTTCAACAAGAAGGTTAAAATCAGAACATTCCAAGTGGGTGATCTCGTTCTGGCAGTCCGGAGGCCAATGGTCATGACTCACAAGACCGCCGGCAAGTTTCAGCAAAAATGGGAAGGTCCATTTATCATCGAGGCTGTATTCTCCAACGGTGCTTACCGCCTCGCCAAGCAAAATGGAGACTTGCTCATGTTGTCCGTCAATGGCAAGTTCCTGAAGAAATATTATGTATAAATGAGACATTCCAGATTATAGAGTCATGTACCCGCTGGTGCCGCTGAACTCACACCCATAATATTCCAGATTATAGAGTCATGTACCCGCTGGTGCCGCTGAACTCAAAACTACTCATTAGATTATCGAGTCACGTACCCGCTGGTGCCTCTGAACTCACATTTCGGTCACCTTTCAGATAGCAAGTCATGTATGATCATACCCCTGAACTTTCTTCCTGGAAGGGATCCTCCCTCATGATCCACTACCCGCACTTCCAGTGCACAAAAAGGGTAACCGATCCACAAAATTCCAAAAACGGCCATGTCCTCATTACCTCTGAGTCGTTTCTCATCCGCCAAAAACAAATCACCCCTCTACATAGAACTTCCATGTCCTCATTACCTCTGAGTTGTTCTATGTACCCCCCGTCAAAGAAACCCTCATGCTCACCATGTCCTCAGTACCTCTGAGTAAGTATGTTGGTTCCTTTTTAACTTGTTGTCCGTATCCAAAACCAGGGTACGTTAGGGGCAATGGGTCCACCCAAAATGTCTCAATAAGATGACTAGTACAAAGCAAAAGAGAGAAGCAAATATATTCCATTCATTCAGAAATCGGTTACATCTACACGACCACAAGCAAGTCAAAGAGGTTCTTCATGCAGAAAAGAAGAAAAGCGAAACATAACAAAAACTACAGACAAAAGATAGACATCTACGAGAAGCCCCTTAATCCTAGTTGCAGAAGCGCGTATAACATTCCCTCAACCACCTCACGTATGAAGGATACAATTGAGGAAGATCCTCGTCCAGAATAGGAGAATCAGAATTCCCAGCGCTACCACCTTCAACAGTTTTGATACTTGGAGGGCTGTCATCCCCCTTAGGCGCCGGTTCTTCTTTCATCACCTCCTCCTTAACAGAGAAAGACCGCTGGTTGATGATAAGAGGCTACGGCTCCTCTGACACTGCAATATCAGCATTCGGTGGAGATACTGCAAGAACCAAAGACGAAGAAAATGAAAACAGTCAGAAGACATTCAGAAAGGTCCATGCGGCTCGTTTAAAGACAACTCTCATGCGGCTCAGACATGGGGTATACCCCCATGCGGTTAAGTTATGAGACGTTTATGCGGACCATGTAGTTTGAAGAGTTCGCGTCAAAGGCTTGTGCTCGAAGCAGGCAGCAAAGCAGTCTCTTTTAGGGTTTCAAAGTACTCAATCATCTACATAATCATTACCTTCGATGGCAATGTGAACGTCAAGACGAACGGGGGGCACGACAGTTGAGGAAAAAGCCAATTTCTTACTCTTCGCCATAGCTTTCTTCACAGCCTTAGAAGCCCTGGGTGCCATCGTTGTCTGATGATCAGAGGAAGAAAACAAGACAGGAATCTAAGCCAAGAAGAGTTTAAGAGAGAAGATCGTCCAAATACCCTTCTATTTATAGACAAGGAGGACCACGGACCGACGCTTCGTACAACGTGATCGACTCTTCGGCTATCGAGCCAAACTTGCCAATTAAAGACTAAGCTCTTGGAATCCTGCCCCAAAAAGATCTGCACGCATGGCATAATGACGTGGCAAAGATCCTATGCGGATTCAGATGGCTATGCGGCTGAAACAACTATGCGACTCAGATGGTCATACGGTCGGATTTTCTATACGGCCAAAGACATCTATGCGGCTAGGACCTCATATGCGGCTAGAAAGAGCTTGCACATGGCCATGCTTCTTATTCAAAGTATTTTAATTTTGCAAATTAAAAACATTGAAGGAGGTCTTGTAGAAGCATGGAAAATAATAAAGAAAGAGCCATACGGCTAGGAAACCCCATGCGGTTCGAAAAGCCCATGCGGCTCAGAAGACCCATGCGGATCAACGCGTCTATGCGGCTTTGTGATCTCCATGCGGCTCAGAGAGGTGCCACGTAGCATACAAACAACTCTTCCCTTACTGCATTAATTGCCTTGACGGCTGACAGCTCTGACAAGACGACAGCCCTGACACAAAGAGGTAGTTATGACTCTCATAATGACAGACTCCTAGGAAAATGAAGGAGATCTCTGACATAATCTCCAGAGATCTAGAAAATGCCACACGACCTAGACACGTGGAAAGTCATATACGGCTCGAGCGGAGACTCCCCATGCGGCTCGAGCGGAGACTCCCCATGCGGCTCAGGCCGAAGTTGTCCTATACGGCCCAGATCGAAACAGCCCTATGCGGCTCAAGCAGATGCTCCCCCATGCGGCTCACGAGGACCATCTCCATGCGGCTCACGAAGGGGTTACCCGTTATGCGGCCACCTACGTCCATGCGGTCCAGAATATCATGTGATTCGAAGGTTCGGGGCCACTCCCCAACAGCCTTGCCACGTGGCCGGGCTTATGCGGCTCAATCTTCATGCAGCTCAGATCCCCTCAGCGGCTCCCAGGATACGTGTCATAGAGCAAATCAATTTCCCAGATTTACTGCAATCAAAGATTGGGTCAAATCCCAATAATCTGGGACACGTGGCAGAAGAATGAATTAAACTTATTCATTCAGATTCGCAGACATCAGCAGATCATCATAAGGGAGATTTATTCCAATCAGCATTAATTACTGAGAGAATTTGGCACAATCTACATTAATGGCCCATATCCATTACACTCAAAACTAAGGGCCCAGATTGATCAATCAACAGGCCGCCGCCACTTTAAGGGACAATCATTGTAAACCCTAATGATAGCATTCCCTTCTTATAAATAGTAAGGTGCCATTCCCTTGCAAAGAGGCTCCCTTTTTCGAGATCAGAGAGCACCAGAATACTTGGAGAGAAAAAGCAGAGAGAGAGAGAGCAAAGAGAGCATTTCTTCAACGCCAAGCAATCTTCTGGAGTCAAGGCTGCATAGGCAGAGCTGCCGTAGCTTTCCCGAGCCTCTATTGTCACCCCCCAGACTCTAAAATAAACAATTGTACTTAGACTGCTGTACCTAGGTTTTCGTTCCTAGGCTTTCTTTGTACAAGCGAGTTTGTATTGTGAAGTGAAAGTCCAGTCCTCCGATAATTGTTCTGTTCTTTTATATTTCATGGCAAAGAAAGATTTTGGATATAATTTCATATTGAAGTAACCTTGGTTTATCTTTAACTAAATTGTTTAAAGGTTGACTAGATTATTTTGGAAATTTTTGAAAGACGAGAAATTGGTTTGCGGAAAATATTTGCTAGAGATTGATTGAATCCAAAACTTTAAATTAAGGGCGGGCATTAGGAGATATCGAAGGCATATATTGGTCGACATCTAAATTTTGTTCATATATCTAAAATTTAGGAATGTATGTTTTGCAAAAAAAAAAGAAAAGAAGAAAAGAAGAAGTTCGATGGAATATCAATTGGGAGAAGAAATATTTTTTTGAAGATTAGTGATAAAAGGATAATGACGAATTCAAAGATTTAACAGAATTGAAAACCACAAGTGACTCGAAACTAATGCGCTCGTAATCGAGGTTTGAGATAAGGAAGTTATTGCCTATTGACAAGATTGCAAGTCTATAGGATAATGGTAGCGTTATTGATTTAAACACTCATGGGTTGTCATGCATTAACCATCTTCGAGCTGTTGATTTTTTTCGACTAGAATTATCTAAATCTCTCATTCCCCCATCTTATGGCTTGAACTTCTTGCCCGAGGATTTAAGTTATGATTCTTATCGACTAAACTCTTTTCATTCCCTTCAACCCTACCTACCCTATCTATTCCTATATTTCGAGGACGAAATTCTTTTAAGTTGGGTAGGATGTAAACCCCCTAAATTTCTACTACATTTTTTTTAATAAATAAATTTTGGTATTTATTTCGTATCTACACATCGCATACGAGATCGTATTGTTGTAGTGTGCGAGATTTGCGTTTCGTATTTGCTCGACGAGTGCGAATATGTGTCGAGGTACATATTTTAGAAAAATATTTTTATTATAAATTTTATTTTATATAGGAAAAGTACATGTTCAAACAAATGTGATAAATATTCTAATTTTGTATAAAAGAGTTATTTTATTCGTCGTTTAAAAATAAGTGATGATTTAAAATTTTTGGTTTATATACAATGTATTCTATATATTTTGTGAAATTCAAAATTTGTTATTAACATATTTTTGTTATTTATAAAATTTAATTTATGATTTATTATTTAAGTAACTATCATGATTTTTGAAATTATTATTATTGGTATTTTTAGAAAATATATTTCTGAAATTATGGTGGTAATTTAAAAACCTTGATTTGATTTTATTGATTTATTTAAATAGTTTAATTAATATCTATATTTGAAATTTGAATTATCTATATGAATTTGAACTAGAAGATGGAATGTAATTTATATTTAAATCGATTTGGATTGGATTTGAAATTTTCAAATTAATTTAAATTAGAGGTGGAGATTATCTAAATGGAGGATTTAAACAATCTTAGTCCTTATCCAAGCAGGAGCCCCACCTCCTGTATAAGAAGATGCTCCATGCTCTCTTTTTCCATAATTCCACAACCTAAAATCCTCCACCAAAAGACATTTGTGCATCGTGTCTGTGTCCGTGCCCTTCCCATCCATTATATCCGTTCTATTACAAATAAAGCTTCCTCTCCGTGTCGGACATGCCCGACACACCATCCCAGCCACCGTCGTTGCCACCCCGCGCTAGCCACGTTACAACCTGCCTCCGTCCCAGCACAACTACCACTAGCCAACCCGCCGGCAACCAGCACCACCCAAATCCCAATACCACCACCGGAGATAGCATCCAAACCCAGCAGACCATCACCGGTCATCACCAATCTGGTTGATCGCTCGTCTGCCACGACAACCACCACAATCCCGAAGACCCCAACAACCATCGTCACCAAATCAACTCCAGCACCGCCCCCATCATCACCAGTCCTCCGCTGCCGCTACCAACCCCGCCATCTCCCCTGGCTCACCACCACCAGTATCTCCGTCATTACCATCATCGTTCCGACCCGTCCCGACAGCACCCCCACCACCGTCACCACGACGACCACAACTAGAAAAAGAAAAAAAAGGACCCCCAAACCCTCACCTGCCCGCACCACCGCTTGAGCGTCGTGCCCCGGTACCTTCCGCGGCCAGCGTTCCTCACCCGTGCCGTCTCCTCACAGTGACCTCGCTGCATCCGCTTACGGTAGCATACCCTCCATGGGTGGAGTCGCCGTCGGCCAGATCGGCCGCGTGCCATCAGCATCGGGCCCTCGCCCAGGTCCGACAGCCGCCGCCTCCGCTGCGGCGCTCTCCGCCGCGGATCCGCCGCTCGCTTCCACCAGCGCATTCCTTGAGCTCCCCTCCGCACGCACGGGAAGCCACCGCAGTCAGTGCCATGGCCACTAGGCGGTTGACGACGACTCGAGCTCGATGACAGCCAGGCAACGCCACATCCTCCGATCTCCTCCACAGTAATCGCCGCCTCCATCGGAGCGTCGCCCGCCGGTGAGAACCCCCTCTCTCTCTCGACCTCTTCCTCTTCTCAACAACTCCCTCTCTCTCCACTTTATTTCTTTCTTCCTTACATCTTCTAAGAACATAGGCTGTCCTATTTATTATTATTATCATTATTATTATTATTATTATTATCATTATTATTAACGTTTTTACAGAAGAATAAAGATTAAGGGTTAATATTAATATTATTAATTATTTTTATTTAGTATAGATAAATGTTACAAATAGCACTAGTATTTGTAGAAGCATGGAAAATATCAAAATAATGGTCCATGCGGCTCCGGGTATGAAGCCCATGCGGCTCATATGGGAGCTGTCTTATACAGTTCAAAGGAAGACTCTCTGTCTCATGCGGCTCGAAAGTGTATGCGGTTCAGCAGGAATATGCGGCTCGATCCATGCCACGTGTCCTCCTGTGATCCTTCCCTACAGCTGGCCCTTTGAATAGTGGCCTCATTTAATGCTCTGACACGATTTGACGACTGTGGCGGCTCTGACATAAAGTGTCATAATGGCTCTGCCATAATGACAGACGCTTCGGGAAAAGAAGAAGATCTCTGACCCGATCCATCAGAAATCCTAGGTTGCCACGTGGCAAATCTCATGCGGCTTAAATAGAGAACAGCTTCATGCGGCTCACTGAGAAGTCACCCTATATGACTAGCAGAAATCAGCCATATGCGGCCCACTAAGAGCTCAGCCCCTGCGGCTCAATACAACGCTAGCTCATGCGGCTCGCAAAGACTATGCATATGCGGCTCGTTGAGAGTTCGTTCCCTGCGGTTCGATGAAGTATTGTCCTATGCGGCTCACGAAGAGTATCTCCCTGCGGTTCAAGTGTTGCCCATCCTATGCGGCTCTGGCAGGACCCACAACCAGAACACGTGGCATCGGATCAATCAACGATTTAACCGAATCTCAACAAATATATTTGACATCATCATCATAATTACTGAGATCAAGGCATATCATTTATCATCAAGCCAACGGGACACGTGGCGAGCAATCGGATATTGGTAGAATCCATCATGGAGATTTAAAGCAGTTAACATTAATTGCTCACAAGATTCGGTGCTATCCTCATTAATGGCCAAGATTCATTGTAATCAGGATCAAGGGTTCAGATAGATTGAAGGAGCGCCGACATTCCAAACAAATGATCATTAGCAAACCCTAATGATCATACCCTACTCTTATAAATAGCCAGCATCATTTCTTCGCACAGGACGGGCAACAAAAGAATAAAAAAAATATACAGAGTCAGAGAGAGAATACACAGAGAGAGAGAGAGAGAAGCCAGGAGAGCAACAGAGGAGCAAAAAGAGCACTTCTTCGTCAACGCCAACCATCTTTTCACAAGGAGCCAAGGCTGCATACCGATCGTCCAAGGAGTAAGGCAGGGCTGCCGTCGCCTTTCCGAGCCTCTATCGTCACCCCCCAGAATCTAAAATAAACAATTGTACATAGATTGCTGTACCTAGGTTTTCGTCCCTAGGCTTTCTTTGTACAAGCAAGTTTGTATTATGAGTCTAAGTTCAGTCCTCCGATAATTGTTCTGTACTTTTACAATCAATGGCAAACACGATGGCGACTCTGCTGGGGACTAACTTCTCCACGGCTGAGGAGTTGGTGACGCAATTGGATGCAGCCAAGCTTGGCTCCATGCAACAAAAGATGGTCGTCCGTTTCGACCAACAAGCGTTTGAAGAGATGCTCTCCGAAGGAAGCGCTGGTCCGGTCCAGAAGCGCACCCGCACGACAAAGGCTCACAGAGAGTGGAGGCCAAAATCATTTGCTCCTCCCCAAGCCCCCGATGGTGTACCCTCTGTTGCTCAAGACGGTGAGAAGGACTCTTCTGCGGCCCCACTTCAGACCGTAGACAACTCTGCTGTCTCCAAGTCCGACAGAAGAAAACACTATGATGCTGGACTTACAGAGGCAAAGAGGAACTCTACGCGAACTGAGCCGCAAAGGGGTGCTAGCCGAGTGAAAAAGGCTCATGCAACCACATTCGCTAGCCGCATGGACAAAGCCCATGCGGCCACAGTCGCTGGCCGCATGAAGAAGAATCATGCGGTCACATCTGGCAGCCGCATAGTTTATGCAGCTACAGTCGCCAATCACATGGATGAAATACATGAGGCTACAGGAGGCAGCCGCTTGAAGAAAACCCATGCGGCCACTATTGCCAACCGCATGCGGCCAGCCTGCACGGTCGTGACTCCTAGCCGTCCAAAGACAACTCATCCGACAGTAGAAGATGACCGCATGCAGACAGCCTGCACGGTACCCAACTCTAGCAGTATAGCGTCCGTTCCACGCTTCTCTCGATCGGTCTTTGACCGTCTCTCATACGGTCCCGACCCTGATGATTCTCTGTACGATAAGCCAGACTCTGTGGCATTTAACTTGGACTCCTCCTATTATGCACCCACCGGTGCTAAAGGAAGGAAGTCTAGGGCAGCGCGGGCTCATCGAGCCCAGTCAGCTGTTCCAACCTCTGACTATCGGAGCGTCCCGTTGACTATCACACGGGCCTCGGATGGAAAGTTGTATACAACTGCTCAAGTCCAGTCCCCAGTGGCAAACAGACAGAGTGGTTCCTCTGACCTGCGGGAGATGACCCTCCACAAATGTAAGGAAAGAGAAGGAGTGTCGGTGTACAAGGAGTCCTCGCTTGGACATCGCTGCACCCAAATCATCGTCAATTGCTGCTGCAACAACGCGGCAATGACGGAAGCTCGGCCATCCGTCTTCCAAAGGCTACAGTATCCAAACTCAGAAGATGAGGCACCTCCTGTTGTCTCCTACAATTCTGCTCAAAAAGTCCCCGCCGAAGAGAGAAGGAAGAAAACGAGCATCTCCAGTCCGAAGATATCAACCAAGAAACTGTCGTCTAAACAGTTGTCCTCCACTGGTGTATTCCAACACACCCGTTCAAAGACGAAATTTACCGCGATAGGAAATTCATCATCCACATCGCTGGGGGTTGAAGGAGTTGGAGGTAGCACCCCTCCGAACATCCGTAACAATCCGATGTTCCAAGGAACCGAGTCCGAACAAACAACTCTTCCATCAGGAGCAACGGACGCTGATGCCCCCGAGGACATCCGTAACTCTCAAGACAAGGCAAGCTCTGAAGCTGGGGATACCATTCCCTCCGAGTCCAAGCCCGAGCCCGAAGAAAACATTCCCACCTATCCCGATGACTTCTCGGTGCATGGGTACGACTCAGAGGGCACATCCTCTACCGTACCTTCCATCACTCCTCACGTAAGGACGGTATTCATGAGGACAGCGATCAAGGTGGTTCCAGTGATCGCCAGTGCATCGACAGTCTCGAAGCCATATTACTTGCTTTGGTCGAGTCTGTAGACGAGATTAAAGCGGCCCTGCCCACTCTACAAGGAGGAGCGCCTGGTCAAACAAACACGGGCCCTGCGGTCAATATAGATTCGAACTCAGCGGCACCAAACCCGGGCAATAATCCTCCCGAAATAACAGTCCCCGCCGCGACAGATGAGACCCGAGAAGTAAGAAGAGAGGTCCAGGAGCTCCGTGCCATGTTTCATGCCCGAAAAAAACGCTCAAGATCTCAGAATGCGGCAACCATACCCTGCTGAATGGAGGGATGTTCCATTTCCACCAAGATATATGCCGTTCAACATCAACCCGTATGATGGCAAAACTTTAGCAAGTCGGTACATCACTTACTTTGAGGTCACCACCGACCATCTGCCCCATGAAGATGCGATCCTCACACGGTTATTCATTGGAGCATTGGAAGGAGTCGCCTTCGATTGGTACCGCAATCTACCGGACAACTGCATCCATTCCTTCGCCGGCTTCAAGCGCATTCTTGGAACGGTTCTATGAAGTAGGACAAGACGTCACGATGTCCACTCTCATGGACGTCGTCCAAGGGGAGAAGGAGTTAATGAGGAACTACATTGAGCGGTTCCGCCAGACCGCCATGAAGCTGCCTTCCGGAAATCCGAATTCTTCTTTGATTGAAATCTGCCAAAAGAGACTGCTCCCAACGATCAGTCTCTGGATGGGCGAGAGTCAATTCAAAGATTGGAAGGCGTTCATCATCAGCGCCACAAGCGCTGAAGAACGACTGAAGAAGGCCTGCCAACTGGGGTTGCACATCTCAGAAGGGGAAAACAAGGGCAAGCGTCTCAACAACGATAATGGGGGTAACCCCTCCAACAATCGGGACAGCAAAGGAAAACAGGCTATGGTGGCCGACACGACCCAGAAGCCCGAGCCACAGCCAGCAGACAAGCAATGGCCTCAGATCACTTACTCCTTCGAAGACGGCCACGTCAAGCCTATCTTAGACATGCTCATACAAGGAGGTAGAATTCAGCTTCCTCCACCAAGGCGGGAGCCTCGGCCGGCTGATCTGGAGAACCCGAAGTTCTGCCATTACTACCGTTATGTACACCACGCTACACATGACTGCTACCAATTGAAACGGTACATCCAAAGCCTCATCGATTCGAACGCTCTGGCCATCGACTTCGAAGAGGTAACCGTAGCAGCTAATATGGTGTCCGTACAGTTCGGCAACTTCCCTCCGACGGAGACTCGAGATGGGGTAATCCCCGTCCCTCTCACGACAATGGAGATTACCAATCTTCCTCCGTCCCGAGAACAAGCTGCTGGTCTAGTACCTCTCACCACCTCACAAGGAGAGGTCATGTGGGTCCATCTAGACTTGGTGATAGAAGTGACTCGGCCCACACCATCTCCCACCAACAAAAAGAGTGGAAAAATCAAGAGCTGCCGCATAGTTTCAGCAGACAACGAGGAAGCTACAGCCGTCGTCACGCGATCCGGAGCGCAATCCCAACCTTTGGTTGACAGTCCAGCTGAAAATCATCAACCCACTACAACTGATGCTCTGGGACCGGCTCAGCCTTCGACGACCGACAAGCCTAGGCCGAAGGAGACTCGCTTCGACAAATCTCTCCGAAAGGACGCAGCCCAAGGGCTAGAGAGGCCCTACAACTTTGACATCTTAGCACAATTGGCTAACACTCCGGCCAAATTGTCATTATACGAACTCCTGAGGCTCTCCAAGGACGTTCGTATTGCATTGAGCGAAGCACTCCAAAATTCCGATACCTATCTCGCTCAATCTAACCTTACTGGGGAGGACTCACCCATGGATCTCCAAGATAGTGCCTGCACGGGAGCAATGCCCAACATCGTCTTCACTCCGCAGGATATGCTCATCAAAACCAACCTGCACGATCGCCCGTTATACTACACTGGATACATCGGCGACGTGAAGGTGGACCGGATGCACATTGATCCTGGGTCTTCCATAAGCATCATCCCGAAGGGTCTGCTACATCATCTTCGCATTCCGATGCATCGCCTGACGCCTACAAACACCACCATCAGCTGTTTCAATTCAGGCAGGAGCTACCCAATTGGCAAGATCCGAATCTGTATCGACTTCCGTAATCTGGATGAGGCATGTCCGAAAGACGAATTTCCCCTTCCTATCACAGACATCATGATCGACAATACCTGCGGCTTCAAACGTATGTCATTCATGGATGGCTTCTCGGGGTACAACCAAATCAAAATGTCTCCTGATGACGAAAAGCATACATCATTCCGAATGCCAATTGGCACGTACTGCTACACAGTCATGCCTTTCGATTTGAAGAATGTCGGCACCACCTATCAAAGAGCCATGAGAATCATCTTCAGAGACCACTTACGCAAGACAGTGGAGTGCTATGTTGACGATATAGCCGTTAAGAGCCGCTGCAAAAAAGACCACCTGCAGGATCTAAGGACGATATTCGACCTAATGCGAGCGCACAATTTGAAAATGAACCCTACGAAGTCCTTTCTGAGCGTATCCAGCGGGAAGTTCTTAGGCTTCATCATCACTGCAAAGGGTATCCATGTAGACCCTGAGAAGACAAAAGCAATCATGGAGATGGGTCCCCCGAGAAATCTCCGTGAACTCAGAGGCCTCCAAGGGAGGCTAGCCTACATCAGGAGGTTCATTTCCAACCTCTCCGGGCGATGCCGACCGTTCACGCACCTCATGAAGAAAGGAGTCTCATTCGTATGGGATAAGGAATGTCAGCGTGCTTTCGACAACATCGAAGAATATCTGTCAAATCCTTCAGTCCTGGTGGCCCCGGTTGCCGAAAAAACCGTTCCTGCTCTATGTACGAGCAATGGAACACTCCCTCGGTGCCCTGTTGGCACAAAACAACGATGCAGGTCACGAACAAGCTATATACTATCTCAGCCGAATGATGGTTGGACCCGAGCACCGATACACCGCGGTTGAGAAGGAATGCCTCGCCTTGGTGTTCGCCATTCAGAAGATGCGACACTATGTGTAATGCCTGTGGTCGTATCACGTATTCTTGGAATACGTGTACGTATTTTATTGCATGATTTCCTGGCTTGGCATTTCCTTCTTGGCTTGGTCTATTCCTGGTTCGGGTTGGTTGGTTCGGCCTGGCTTGGTTTTTCTTGGGTTCATGATGAACCATGGATGAACCCCCTACCTACCACCACCATTTGTATTTATTAGCCCATTCTTTTCTCTCTCTTCATTAATCTCATCTTCTTCTTCCTCATTTACTTCCTTACCTACCAGAAAGAGAAGAGAGAGGTCTAGGCAAGTGCAACTTGCTTCATGGAGGAACTCTAATTTTATTGCTTCATTCTCTTCCTTACAGCATTTTAACTTACTTTAGAACTTGGCATTTTTACTTTCCATGGCTAGATTCTTCTAGATCTACGTTTACTTTATTTTCAGATTTCTTGGGTTTTGATCTACTTAATCTTGTTGTTTTTGTGTTTTGATGGTTCCATGTTGTAGAGAATCTCGTTCTACCCCATTTTGACCTATGGAAGTTCGGATTTGGGCTTCGGATGAAGATTTTATGGAGCTTGGAAGCTTGGGTTCATGGTGTTCTTCTTCTCTGAAATTTGGGGAAGAAGAACAGTGCTTGACTTGACCGCATGGTAATTCATGCGGCAAGTGATGCAGCCGCATGAGACTTTCTGCCGCATGTGCTGAGTCTCATTCTTAAACCGCATGAGGCCCTTGCTTCCCAGCCGCATAAGTCTGCCTTTCATCCCTGGCCGCATGACTACGAATTAAACTTGACCGCATAAGTCCTCAGTTCCTGCTTGCCGTATGGGGTCCCACTTGCCGTCAGCCGCATATGCGCCTATCTCCTTGAGCCGCATGAACTCTAGTACTTGCGGACCGCATAGGCTTGGTTCCCCGCTAGCCGCATGTGCCCCTACTCCGAGAGCCGCATGAGTCTAATTCATCCTGGCCACATGGAGCCTTCCTTCCTGCTTGCCGCATGAGAGCTAGTCCTACTCCCAGCCGCATAGGTTTCTGCCCTTCAGCCGCATGTGCACCCGTTCCCCGCCAGCCGTATGAACCCCCATCTCAACACTTTCCAGCCGCATAGACCCGAACTCCTTCTTAGCCGCATAGGCTATTCTCACCCAGCCGCATGAGATCATTCCTGGCCGCATATGACCTAGCCGCATGGCTCTCCTATAGCCCTAAATATTGATATTTTATTAGATATTTTACGTCCATTTTATATCCTTACGCCTTTTGTCATGAACTTGATTTTTTACTTGCATGTTTGGAATTGGTAATGGAGCACGACCTGATAGTGACCCGTAGTGGTGCACTCTTGACATGATAAACCTGACATGACATGATAGTGGCCCGCTGTGGTGCACTCCTGACAAGTACACCTGACAGGACCTGATAGTGGCCCGTCGTGGCGCACTCCTGACAAGTACACTTGACATGATAACCTGACGTGATTATATCTGATAAGCTGTTACGACGGCTACCTGACATAACATGACCTGTATAATAACATGGACACCGTGGGCGATTGTGCTTGTACAAATAAACCAGTCCTGTCTTGCATCATGTCTAGGGAGGGACTCCTGAGTACCACGGTCAGGAGTACCTACTGAAATGGACTAAGGCTAATAACTAGATTAATACAGTAGTCATGAAGAGATCTCCCAGCTACAGGCAATCCCGTTACCTGGGCGCGCCTGGGATCTGTAGCCTGCCGTCGAGTAGGGCATATTTCCAGCACACTGTCATGTGTTGCACCCTTCAAGCTACCTAAGGGTACATGCATTTCCTGGACGATGTACCCACCTGAATTCAACCCTAATCTTTCGTCCTGGGTAACCTGGATGGTCTGCAGGGCTTGTGGCTGTGGAATAATCTCACTGCATCTTGTTAGTAATTAGGCTTGTGACAACCCTAGTTAGTTAAAGTATCAAGCCGTAGTTCTTGCTTGGCCGTGAAATGATTGGATGGAGTCTAACCAGTCTAGTCTTGTCCTGATTCTGTTCCAGATTACTACATGACCTGAATGCCTGTATTTATTTTACCGATAAATGGTGAGAAACCAAGCTCCGTTCAGACGAAGGGTTACAACCCCGGTCCTTGTTTGGTTTACGGGTTGTAACCTGGTTATCTGAATAGTTCCATGGTTATCTCGTCGTATATCATCCTGATGTGTTTTCCTTATTTTCCAGTTCTTACTTTTATTTATATCTTGTGCTGATTGCTGGTTTTAGTTCCTAAGTGAAGCTTCCTTTGTGGCACTTGCTCTTTCTGGAGTCTGACCCAGCTGGTTTTGTGTGGCCAGATTTCGGAGCAGCTCCAGAGGATCTACCGCTTTTCCAGCCCAATGGTGAACACCAGACGTAACCCGGGCAACGAGTGGATTTATTTTTGCTCTCCCACTTTATTGTAAAAATATTCTTTTGAGGCGTTTAGCCGACGAGCACCTGTTTAGCTCGATTGTATTTACTTACTATCTGCCTACGGGCTGTAACATGATTGACAGATCCTAGGGTTGATCATGTATGACTAAACTCTTGCTAGTCCTCACATTTTGTAACGACTAGCTTCATGATCAGCTGAATATGTAATATTTGGGATGCCTTATTATTGTATATTTAATGATCATACATCTTGTAACCTTTACTTACTTGCTTGTGATTGAGATACTAGGCTTGTTCATGACCATAGGAGACTGTTGGCTTATAGTAAACCCTCATGTATCTAGACAGCCGTGACCGTATAGCGAGGTGGAATCCATTTCAATATACGTAGCTGGCTATGTCTGTCCCCGCTCTCCAGTATTCTGGTTCTGGGGCGTGACACTATGTCACCGGACAAACGATACATGTGGTCTCACGAGTCAACCCTCTGAGGGTCCTCATGACTAAACCGGGGGCACTCAGCTCTCGACTCGCTATATGGGCAATATTGCTGTCCCCTTATCATATGATCTTCGTCCCCCAAAAGGCAGTCAAAGGTCAAGCCCTGGCAGATTTCTTGGCAGCCCACCCAGGCTCGGAGTCTTCCAGGATATACGAAGAGATCCCAGATGAGGTCGCCGACTCACATGCAACCTTCCACGAAAATATATAGCGAATGTTCTTCGACGGCGCTTCAAGGACCGGACCTAAAGGCAATATAGTCGTCGGAGTCGGAGTAGTACTAATCTCTCCTTCCGGATTGGTGATTAACCGCGCTTATTCCCTCACTGAACCCTGCTATAACAATGTGGCCGAGTACAACGCTCTGGTCATTGGCCTCCAACTTGCAAGAGAGCTGGGGGTAGAATACCTTGAAGCGTACGGCGATTCCCAACTAATCGTCAATCAGATCCAGGGTTCGTACGAGGTACGCCATGAAGACATGATCCCTTATCATCAAATAGCGATCAATATCATCTCGGCATTTGAGGGGTTCTTCATCGAGCACATCCCCAGACTCCGAAATATTGAAGCCGATGCCCTAGCTGGTCTCGCCGCTTCCCTAGCAGTTCCGAATTATGATCGACAATCAGTGGAAGTGATAGGCCATGAACTGGTCTGTCCCAAAAACAATGAGCAATTCGTCGCAAGTTATTCCGCACAGACGATCGATGACGCCCCAGATTGGAGACAACCATTCATCGACTTCGTCGTCTACGACATCCTGCCTGAGAACCCAAAGGAAGCTACTTCCATCAGAAGGCGTTCCCTCAGATTCTTCTACGATACAGAAACGAAAATGCTGTATCGCCGCTCCTACGACGGATTACTGCTTCGGTGTCTGTCAAACGCAGAAGCCAAAGAAGCCGTACGAGAAGCCCATGACGGTGTTTGCGGGGCCCACCAGCCCAGCCCGAAACTGCAAGACCGCCTTCGCCGAATGGGCTACTATTGGCCCACAATGGTGGCAGACGCGATAGATTATGCTAGAAAGTGCAAAGCTTGCCAAGTCCACGCGGACTTCATCCACCAACCCTCCGAATTTTTACATCCGACAGTGGCGTCCTGGCCATTCGAAGCATGGGGAATGGATATCATTGGTCCAATCACACCACCTTCCTCCCGAGGACATCACTTCATACTTGCGATCACTGATTACTTCTCTAAATGGGCGGAAGCTGTCCCACTCGCAGAAGTCAAGACTTCAAACGTGATCAGCTTCCTTAAACACCACGTCATCTACCGCTTTGGACTGCCCCGAAGGATCATCCATGATAATGGTCCGCAGTTTACAAGCCACGCATTCTATCGGTTTTGCGATAAGCACCGTATTCAGAATATCGCCTCAATGCCGTACAACCCGGCAGCAAATGGGTTAGCAGAGGCATTCAATAAAACAATCATCAAACTGCTCAAGAAGTTCGTCTCCTCCAACAAGTGCGACTGGAACGAGAAGCTCGGCGAGTGCTTATGGGCTTATCGCACCACGGTCCGAACAGCCATCGAAAATACGCCATTCTCCCTGGTATACGGGAGTGAGGCAGTCCTCCCCTTGGAGACACAGATCCCCTCACTACGTGTCGCCCTCACACACCAATTGACAACCGATGATAACTACCGACGTCGACTGCAAGAGTTAGAGGCCTTAGATGAAAAGTGCCTCCTAGCTCAGCAAAGGATCGAGCTATACCAAGCACGTATCTCAGGAGCCTTCAACAAGAAGGTCAAAATCAGAACATTCCAGGTAGGCGATCTCGTCTTGGCAGTCCGGAGGCCAATGGTCATGACTCACAAGACCGCCGGCAAATTCCAGCCAAAGTGGGAGGGTCCATTTATCATTGAGACGGTATTCTCCAACGGTGCTTACCGCCTTGCAAAGCAAAACGGAGACTTGCTCATGCTTCCCGTCAACGGCAAGTTCCTGAAGAAATATTATGTCTAAACGACATTCGCTACAAAGTCTTTGAGTCATGTACCCGCTGGTACCACTGAACTCACACCCTCAGCATTTTAGATTATCGAGTCATGTACCGGCTGGTGCCACAGAACTCACACCTTCAGCATTTTAGATTATCGAGTCATGTACCGGCTGGTACCACTGAACTCACACCCACAACATTTTAAGATCATCGAGTCATGTACCTGCTGGTGCCCCTGAACTCACCCCTACATCCCCTTTAGATTATCGAGTCATGTACCCGCTGGTGCCGCTGGACTCCCACTTTCTCAATATGTTAATTTGCCGAGTTATGTACCCGCTGGTGCCTCTGAACTCACATTGCGGTCACTCTTTCAGATGGTAAGTCACGTATGATTATACCTCTGAACTTTCTTCCTGGAAGAGATCCTTCCTCATGATCCAATGCCCGTACTCCCAGTGCACAAAAAAGGGTAATCGATCCACAAATTTCTGAAAACGGACATGTCCTCATTACCTCTGAATCGTTTTCACTTCCACCAAAAACAAACCGCCCCTCACATAGAACCTCCACGTTCTCCTACCTCTGAGTCATTCTATGTACTCCCTCTTCATTGAGCCCACTCCTGCCATGTCATCATTACCTCTGAGTGGGAAGGCTCCGTTGAAGAACCCTTCATGCTTGCCATGTCCACATTACCTCTGAGCAAGTATGTCGGTCTCCTTTCGACCTATTATCTGTACCCACAACCGGAGTACGACAAGGATAATAGGTCCACAAATGTCCGTTGTTGACCACGAATATCTTCCGTGAAACCTCTCCTGCCATGTCCTCACTACCTCTGAGAAGGAAGGTTCTACGGTAAAACCCTCATGCTTGCCATGTCCTCATGACCTCTGAGCAAATATGTTGGTTTTCCTTTTCACCCTATTATCTGTATCCCGAACCAGGGTACGCCAAGGATAATAGGTCCACAAATATTCCTTTGCTAAGCTTCTTAGCATAAATCCACTACCCCACCATGCCCCGGGAGCCCAGCTGCTCTACGGCATTCCCTTTTTTTAAGCACCGGGAACATCCATGACCACTTTGCCACGGCTGTTCCGGACATCCTGTCTAAACTTGTTATCCGTACTTAAAACCAAGGTACGCCTAGGATAACAGGTCCACAAATAATCCCCCAGCAAGTCCAATTTCGCAAACGCCACAAGTACAAGAAAGAGAAGATGAGTTGAAACATGCTCATTTATTCGAAATTCTAAGTACTACATCATTTAGGGATCACACCCCTTACAAGAAAAAAAAAGGAGAGAAGAAGAGAAAACAAAGAAAACAGACGGCTGATCACTGCTCTGGGGCACATAACGTCCTGAGACGGTCTGTCAGCAAAGCAACCGACCGCTCAAACCTCTGGGAGGCTCGACGCTCTGCCTCGTAGGTCAGCACCGCCTCATCCTCCAGATGAGCGTGAGCCTGCCAGTTATATTCAAATTTCTTAAAAGCCCGCTCCAGGCTATCGGAAGATCGGGAAACCTTCTCGACCTCCCGAACGATCGACTCATGCTCCGCCTGAGCAGCCTCCAGCTCTGACTCTAAGAAGGCCAATTGCCTCTGGAGCCCAAGAATCCGCTCCTTCGTATCAGCAATTCCACGAGAAGCGGACTCTTTCCGAGCACGGCAAGCCTGACTCCTACGACCCAGCTGGTCATACGAAGCGGAGAACTTATCAAGGTCCCTCCGTACAACTGGTCCAGCAGTATCTCGGGCTAGCTTAATCCTATCCCGAGCAGCAATGAGGAAGCCACGCTCCCGCTCGATCGCAGCAGGCAAGCCCGTCTGTCGTATCGCCAGTAGTTGGGTCACAAGCTGATCAGCCTCTGTCAGCTTAGGTTCCAGCAGTGCAGCCAATCCCACCCTGCCAGGAAGGGACTTCAAGGTTGCAATTTGACCCCGAGCGGCTCGACAGGAGCCTATACGGACAGATGAATCTATGCGGCTGGGACACTTATGCGGCATGAACGGGACCATGCTTCTTATTCAAAGTGTTTCAATTTTGCAAATTGAAAACTTTGAAGGGGGTCCTGTAGAAGCATAGAAAATATCAGAATAATGGTCCATGCAGCTTTGGGTACGAAGCCCATGCGGCTCATATGGGAGCTATCTTATACAGTTCAAAGGAAGACTCTCTGTCTCATGCGGCTCGAGAGTGTATGCGGTTCAGCAGGAATATGCGGCTCGATCTATGCCACGTGTCCCCCTGTGATCCTTCCCTACAGCTAGCCCTTTGAATAGTGGTCTCATTTAATGCTCTGACACGATTTGACGACTGTGGCAGCTCTGGCATAAAGTGTCATAATGGCTCTGCCATAATGACAGACGCTTCGGGAAAAGAAGAAGATCTCTGACCCGATCCGTCAGAAATTCTAGGTTGCCACGTGGCAAATCTCATGCGGCTTAAATAGAGAACAGCTTCATGCGGCTCACTGAGAAGTCACCCTATATGACTAGCAGAAATCAGCCATATGCGGCCCACTGAGAGCTCAGCCCCTGCGGCTCAATACAACGCTAGCTCATGCGGCTTGCAAAGACTATGCATATGTGGCTCATTGAGAGTTCGTTCCCTGCGGTTCGATGAAGCATTGTCCTATGCGGCTCACGAAGAGTATCTCCCTGCGGTTCAAGTGTTGCCCATCCTATGCGGCTCTGGCAGGACCCACAACCAGAACACGTAGCATCGGATCAATCAACGATTTAACCGAATCTCAACAAATATATTTGACATCATCATCATAATTACTGAGATCAAGGCATATCATTTATCATCAAGCCAATGGGATACGTGGCGAGCAATCGGATATTGGTAGAATCTATCATGGAGATTTAAAGCAGTTAACATTAATTGCTCACAAGATTCGGTGCTATCCTCATTAATGGCCGAGATTCATTGTAATCAGGATCAAGGGTTCAGATAGATTGAAGGAGCGCCGACATTCCAAACAAATGATCATTAGCAAACCCTAATGATCATACCCCACTCTTATAAATAGCTAGCATCATTTCTTTGCACAGGACGGGCAACAAAAGAATAAAAAAAATATACAGAGTCAGAGAGAGAATACATAGAGAGAGAGAGAGAGAAGCCAGGAGAGCAACAGAGGAGCAAAAAGAGCACTTCTTCGTCAACGCCAACCATCTTTTCATAAGGAACCAAGGCTGCATACCGATCGTCCAAGGAGTAAGGCAGGGCTGCCGTCGCCTTCCCGAGCCTCTATCGTCACCCCCCAGAATCTAAAATAAACAATTGTACTTAGATTGCTGTACCTAGGTTTTCGTCCCTAGGCTTTCTTTGTACAAGCGAGTTTGTATTGTGAGTCTAAGTTCAGTCCTCCGATAATTGTTCTGTACTTTTACAATCAATGGCAAACAGTATTATCGATATTTCTATTTGTATTATTTATCACGAAGTTAATAAACATCTTTTATTTCATCATGATATTTACTAGTTATAATAATCTTTTCAAAATTTTCTTGTAAAATATATATACAGAGTTATATATAAGTATTATATTGGCTTGGTCTATATTTTAAAATATGGTTTTAAAACCCTAAATAAAATTTCTAAATTATTAATATTTATTTACAAATATTTTGGCCATAAAAAGTAGTTTCTAAATTATAATTTTCTACTATTTCAAAGAAGTAATCTAAATTATTTTTAAAAAAAGCTGATAGTTTTACCTAAAAATCATATTTTTACAAGTTTTGAGTTTTCTTGCCTAAAAACGTTCCTTCATTAGGAGGTGTTATATAAAATATTCTATTAATAAGAATTTAGTCCTCAAATTATTATAAGTATATTTTTCCTAAATTTTTTTGATACTACTAAAACCTAGTTTTAAATTATTATGAATATTTTCTGCTAAAAAGTATTTTTTTTCCACAATTGCTCTTCAATTATCATAGCTGATCGTAACTAATCATATCCCTAATTCCCTCGTGACTTCAAACCTCTACCCAACAACCATGGCTACTGGATATCATGACTTGTTGGATCATACCACATTAGGCGACACACCAGGCAAGATACCTTGCCATAACTTACTATTTATAATTAGTCTGCATTTTATTTATTGCATATCAATGTGTATTTATTTTCAGTTCTTTTAGCTGTACCATTATTACAATTTCTGATTTACTACATGTTCAGTGATATTAGCTGTACTTTGTTATTATCCTTTGATTGCATATGGTCGTGGATGTGACTTAGACAAGAGCATTGGGTGGGGAGGACAATACCTGACGTATGGGCTTCGTTGCACTTTCCTGATTTTTCTGTGCGCTCCACCGGAGACGCAGGCTCCAGGTGCCCTCTGACGTTTTCCAGAGCGTTATGGACGTAGCCCCTTGCATATGATGCCCTCTGACGATCTTCGGACGTTACGGACGTGGGCCCCTGGTGCCCTATATGGGGACTTTGCTGATCCCAGTTACAGCCAGGGCACATGCGTCGAAAGCATTATTTCTCAATTGCATGATCACTTTAGTACGGTTAGGTTACCTTATTTTTGTCTTGTCACATTCTTTGATTGTGGCATATTTTATATTCAGTATTTATTTGGTATGTTCTTCATGTATCTTGTTACATCCCTCTGAGGACCTGGTGATTCCTCCAGGTGTGTCTTATGATTTCTGCAGGTGCTCTATTTAAGGCCATGACATGCGCTCTATACTTCGAGATGTTGTTCTTGGATCGTCATCCCCTTCGCTCTACCAAATTACTTTCCTTGTATATTTCTTTCCTATTAAAATTTGTTGGTAGTGAATTTGTCTCCGCCCAACGATTGAACCATAATTATGCAAGTTGATTTTATATTATTATTATTTTCATTATGGATGAGATTTAGTCTTGGATTACTGCATTTTATAACTTATGTATACATACAAGGTTTCCATACATTGGAGCGTACTTCGTATGTATACAACTGGCATGGATACGTACCTAGCCCTAAGTATTTTGGGACTGGTGCGTTATAGTCGGAGCCTAGTGATAGGTGAGCGGCACGACCCGAAGTCAGCACGCAAGCTGGTACCGCCTTGCCGAGAGCATCCTGACACCCGTTGCACAGCCGGGAGAAACATCCGTGCCTCCAATGGCGGAGCCATTGGTTGGCTGAGGTGGGCTCCAGCCCACCCCAGTTTTTCAGGGGTTTTTTCTTTTTTTTAGCACTCCAATCCACATCCAAGACCATAGCATTACATAATCTAAGCAGTGACCAGCCCAAATTCTCGCCCTCTCTCACCCAGTTCCTTATCTCTCACTCACTCTCTAATCAAAGCTCGCACCACACACCATGTTTTAGTAGCAGCATCAAGCCCACTAGGGCCAGAACCCCCATCAAGCCCCGAGCATCTTTATTATGTTCGACAAAATGCGTGTGCCATAACGCCATCTTTACATGCTTTGATACATTAACTTAGTAGAATTGACACCTAACATTCTCTTCTGTTTGGAGACATAATTTCCTGACTAGAGATTAATTGCTCTTCCTTTTATTTTTATTTTTAATGCTTTTTATGCCTGTCCCACTACCTGAATTATCATCTTTTGTCTGTGTTAATCTTTTTTGATGTTTTAAGTTCAGTCCGGGGTAAACTAAAATCATTGTGTTAATATTTTTTGACGTTTTAAGTTCAGCCCGGGGTAAAGTAAAATTCTGGCTCCGCCCTTGCGTGCCTCTCGGTCATTTAAGTATTAGCAGAGTTTATTTTTTGTAAGTTTCCTTTCTTTAGTAATAGGAAGGAGTAGGTAACACCTCACTGTGTTCATGTTTAGTTGTATCAATTTTCTTAAGCTCTTATATTTATTAATTAGTTAGAAGAAAATAGAACATGTAGAGGTCTTCCTCAGGAGGAAGAAGAAGGATTACTGTGCGGTTAGTAACATAAATATAGTTATCATTAAATATATGGTTTAGTCTTTATATGCTTTTCACTTGAGAAGAAAGGAACTGTTCAAGTGTTCCCATGGTTTCTCCATGCTGGACATGTGTTCGAGTATACATAAATAGGTAATTGATAATTGCATATAGACCCTCTATTAGCTACAATTCTGAAATAAAACCCAACAATACGATACAAAGGAACTTTACACTTAGCCTCACTTTTTTCTAAATGCACATTACCCAAAATTGTGTAACAGTACACGTCAATCTCTCTTCTTCCAAGACATAATAAATAAGTTGATAGGAAAGTTTCACTTTAGTCCTTAAAAGAAATAAATCAATCAACTCTCCACATGTCACTTAGTTGTTTAATAATATATTTAAGTATGTGTATATTTCGGTTGAATCAATTATGCGGTTTACTTTCTAATATAACATTTTTTCACTTAAGCCCCCATAGTGATTCTTATTCAATAAAAATCTTTTTTTTTACCAAACAAGTGTTAGTGGAATAGATTAAATTAGTTGGACTAATGGAAAGTTAGGATGGATTATAATTAAATTACTAAACTAGTGACAGACAAATAGTTAGGTGCAATAATATATTATTGTATATGCAAACATATAAAGGTAGATTATAGGATATTAATGTTGTGTTTGTATATAGGTGTTCTTGACTAAGCCTTGGTTTAAGACATGCACAAAATCTTGGACAACAGGCATGTATACCTTACCCACTGTACATTATTTCATGCATTCTTCTATATTGCAGTTTCTTTCCTGTCATATTTTATTACCGTTTTTTATGTTCATGCCAGTGATATTTTTCTCATTTTACGTGCACTATATTATTCTTTTTATCCTACATATCACTGCTACTCCATATATTAGATCATGATAGTGTTGCCTAGTCTTGTGCCACATTTATTGGTATGTCTTGACCTGTACCTTACTTGTATCTTGATTTGAGTCGATCTGACCGGACACTGTAGAGTTTCTTGAGACAGAGAGGACTTTTACTAGGTATGTGGGCTATCTGATAGTTTCAGTTGGCCGGTAGTTCGGACGAGCTTCGGTTGTATTGATGATTCTGTTGGCCGTTAGTTTCGTGCTACAGTTGTGATAGTCTGTTGGTCGTTAATCTTGGTTGAGATGCGATTGTGTATATCTGTTGGCCGTTAGTATCAGTTGAGATGCGGTTGTCATGGTGTCACTTTTCGTTCCCAGAATACGTATTCTAAATACATGTACTGCTGGAATGTATTCATTTAATATTTATCATGTATTGTTCTGTATTTAAATTCCTTTAATTTTTGTTAATTAATTTCCAGCAATTTTATTTCTGCACTTTACTTTCTGCTTTTATACTCTGCTTTAGCCTTGCTATGGGTTCGGCTCAGATTGGTTTAATTATGTTGGTTCATCATGAACCGAAATAAACCCCCACCTACCACCACCCCTTCCATTTAAAGCCCATCTCCTTTCTCTCTCTTCATTACTTCACCATTACTCTTCTTCTTCCTCATAACTCTTCCACCAACCTAGAAGAGATAGGCAAGTGCCAACTTGCTTCTTGATGTATCCCTATTTTTATTGTTCCATCATCTTCCCTATTTGATTTTTAGTCTCTTTAGTACTTAGCATTTTCAATTTCCATGGCTTAGTTGTTGTAGATCTAAGTTTGTTACATTTTCGGATTTCTTAGGTTTTGATCTAGTAAACTTTGTTATCTTCAAATTTTGATGGTTCCATGTTGTAGAGAATTTCGTTCTACCCAATTTTGACCTATGGAAGTCCATATTTGGACTTGGGATGAAGGATTTATGAAGCTTGGAAGCAATGGCTTCCATGGTTCCCATGGTTCTGTTCTCAGAAAATTCGGAGAAGAAGGACAGTCACAGCGCATCAAATCTTCATTCCTCAGCGCATGGAAATCTTTATTCCCACAGCGCATCAAATCTTCATTCCTCAGCGCATGGAAATCTTTATTCCCACAGTGCATCAAATCTTCATTCCTCAGCGCATGGAAATCTTTATTCCCACAGCGCATCAAATCTTCATTCCTCAGGCGCATGGATTATTTATTCCCCAAATCTTATTCCACAGCGCATGGTTATTTATTTCCCAACCTTTCCCACAGCGCATGATATTTATTTCCCACAGCGCATGAGATTATTTGTTTCCCAATCTCATTCCTCAGGCGCATGAGATTATTTGTTTCCCAATCTCATTCCTCAGGCGCATGGATTATTTATTTCCCAATCTTATTCCACAGCGCATGACATTTATTTTCCAATCTCATTCCTCAGGCGCATGGATTATTTATTTCCCAATCTTATTCCACAGCGCATGATATTTATTTCCCAAACTCATTCCTCAGGCGCATGGATTATTTATTTTCCAATCTTATTCCACAGCGCATGATATTTATTTCCCAATCTCATTCCTCAGGCGCATGGATTATTTATTTCCTAATCTTATTCCACAGCGCATGATATTTATTTTCCAATCTCACTCCTCAGGCGCATGGATTATTTATTTCTCAATCTTATTCCACAGCGCATGATATTTATTTCTCACAGCCGTATTCCCACAGCGCATGAGTTTATTTATTTCCCAATCATTCCCCTCAGGCGCATGATATTATTTATTTCCCAACCTTTTCCACAGCGCATGAGATTCTTTATTTCCCAAACATTCTCCACAGTGCATGGGATTTATTTATTCTCCAATCATTTCCTATAGCGCATGAGATTCTTTATTTCCCAAACATTATTTATTTCCCAATGTTTATTTTCCGAATTTGGCATTAATTAACATTGATTGTTATCTTGATTTATTATTGATCATGCGTTCCTAGATGGAACTAAGAGACTGGCTAGTCGTCTTATTGAATTAAATGGAATAAGACACGTTCATATTAAGTATGAACTACTATAATCGATTGGCCGATTCCCGAATATTGACATACAGGCACACATGCAGACTTCAATTTATTAATTTATTTATTTTACTATAAAAAAAGCATGTGTACTTTATGGTCAAGGCATGATTGTTCCGTGGTTAGTTTGGATTGTTGCATTACGCTATGTAAGACCTACAACCTAACCGCACGGGCATCGTTGTAGAGTTGTGCATATCGTACCCCGTACGAAAGTACTCATTCCGAATGACCATGATCTACGGCATGGGATTTCACTCAACGTAGAGACTATTAAGTTAAATAAAAATAATGATTGCATAGAGAGAATGGATTCCCGAGTTCTTACATGGCGGCCCTCTTGGGACTAGTAGTGCCCGACAGGCCGGCTGGTCCTCACAGATACTGCAAACCTGCCACACGGGCATGGAGCGGTATCTGGTAATACTATTTATTGTATATTGTATATTGATGACGGGCGTCCTGCTGGGACTCGTCTAATTCATGATTGGCGCAATTGATTGATTGGATCGACTAGCCTTGCTTGTCCATAGTAAGAACTGAGAAATCTTTATTGCATAATTCCAGGATAACTTGGGACACACAGTAGTAAGCCGTAGGAGTTGGATGGCCATTTAAGTTGATTTGTTTGTGTACTGTACCTACTCTGTTACCTAACTGAGATGATCAGAGCATCATGACATGACGGGCCAACTTCTGTCCTTGTTTGGTTGGGAGGTTGGTTCGAAGTGTCGTGATGTTATGTGAATCCCAGTAGCAAGCAGAGATCTATTATTATTTTCTCTTATTTACTGGTTTAATGTCTCATATCGTGCTTCCTTGCGGTACTTGCTATTAGAGGTCTAACCTCTCTGGTTTTGCATGGCCAGATTTAGAGCCGGTTCCCGAGGACTCAGCTTACCTCTACCTCCAAGATGGTCAATACTAGAGGAATGATCGCAGGAGGACTCGAGTGGGTTCCTTACTTCCCCGCTCGTTTTGTTAATTACTTTACATTTTGCCGCTTGGCACCGACATGTTAGTCGGATTGTCTTGTACTTACTTTTACATAATTGTAATTAAGTCAGACTGCAGCTGATAACAATTGTGTATATGTTGCTATATCATCTGTCTATATTTTGTAAAGCCAGATCTCAAGAATATTTTGACTAAGCGTTTGGGACGCCTTATTGCTTATTCTTAAATGTTCTCTATTATTGCTTCTTATTTGAATGATTGAGACAATAGATGTGAAGTGACCATAGCGAGACTTTCATGTAGTATGCACCCTCTTGTCTTTTAGACAGTATTGATCGTATTATACGGTATTCATCTACCCGTAATACGTAGCTGGCTGAGTCATTCCCCCGCTCTCCAGTATTCTGGTTCTGGGGCGTGACAAGGTTTTAGTGGTGGCCCATGCAGGTCTAATTTCAGACTTGTGGGGTGTTTTGATTTATAGGATGTCTCAATCACACATGTTTCCCCTTGATCTCCTGATTCGTTATTCTCGATTCTAACTTGACATTTCGGTATCCTTTGACTTCGTTGATCTTTCCTGTCCGATCGTTTGATTGTTCTTTTGTTCCTTTTCTTAGGGGCACTTCGTCCGTATCTGCCAGGACTGGACAACAACAGCAGGAGCAACATGGACAACCTGACCCTGTTGGTCAGCAACAAGGGCCAGTCTCGCCTCAGGAGGCTGCCCAGGAAGAAGTGATAGTAGAAGCGGCAGCTGGATCACAGTATCCGGATGTTCTACCACCACCAACAGTTCCACCTACCCAAGTGGACACACCAGCCCTTCTGGAGATCATAAGAGGAATGATGGCTACTCAGCAACATCAGATGTTAGCCCAACAGCGCATGTACGCTCAGTTGCAAGAGCAGAATGTATTGCTTAACCAAGGATTGCAGACGACATTGAAAAGAGGAGTGGGGACAGATTCAAGAGCGTCAGCCAGGTTTTGCAAGTACAATCCCCGTCGTTTCGAGGGCACGGAGGATGCCATCTCAGCAGATGCATAGCTTAAAGATATGGAGGCTATTCTGACAGCAGCGAAGGTGCTGGTAGAAGAACGTGTGGATCTAGTGAAGTTGTTACTTCAGGATCTCGTACGTGATTGGTGGGAATCAGAGGAAGTGGGCATCAGGCGTCCTGTGGCTTGGAACGATTTCACAGCAAGATTCAAGACCAAGTACTATGGGGTTGTGGCACAGTTTGAGCTACAACAGAAGTTTATCAACCTCAGGCAGGCCGGCAAGACTGTAGATGCTTATACAGCAGAGTTCTGCAGATTGAGTAGGTTCGCCCCAGAGATGGTAGCAACAGAGAGCCAGAGGGCTATGAGGTTCCAGCAAGGGTTTCACCTTGAGCTCTTGCAATTGATAGAAGGGCACAACTACCAGACTTTTGACGAAGTATTGACGGCAACTCGAAGGCATGAGATCACTATTTAGAGGCTTGCGGTGAGGACTGGGGGTCAGAAGAGATCCCATAGTCAGATTGAAGGAGGAGGGGGAGCGGCGCCCCGAACAACAGCACCATCCACTGGCATTTGTATCCACGATTTGGCGATACGAGGACCAGCACCACCACCCAGGCAACAGCAACAGCAACAGAGGAAGAACCAGCAACCCCCGGCGGGCTGCACTTATTGCGGGAAGATAGGGCACACTAGAGATGTGTGTCGGACATTGAACAGACTGTGTTTGATATGTGGAAATCCAGATCATCGGGTTACCACATGTCCTATAAATTCGAGGTCAGGAGGACCAGTACAACAGTTTTCTGCTCTGCCAGCACCAGGGGCAGGGCAGTATCGAGGACCAGCAGTGGCAGTGAGACCATTGGCCCAGCGTCCGTTAATGCCACAGGCTCAGATGTTTCGGCAGCAGGGACCGCCGATGCAGCAACACCAGCATAGACCACCCCAGCATCACCAAGGCAGGGACCAGCGGCAGCACCAGGCTAGGCCGCAGCATGGAAACCAGCAAGGAGGTCGAGGGCAGGCATTCACTCTGTCCTTGGAAGAGGCATTGGCATCGGGAGATGTTGTGGCAGGTAACATTCTCGTCGCCTCATATCCCGCAGTAGCATTATTTGATTCGGGAGCATCCCATTCATTTATATCTGCACGATTTGCGACACAACTAGGAATAGAGTTCGAGGCATTGCTAGGAAGGTTGAATATACTCACTGGTAATGGGCTCGTAGGAGTTAGTCGAGTTATTCTAGCCTGTAGCGTTGTAGTTTGCGGGCATTCCTTACCCGCCCGGTTGATATTATTTCCTGTTGGAAATTTCGACGTTATCTTAGGCATGGACTGGCTGAAAGACAGTCATGCGACAATAGATTGTCGTAGTGGGAGTGTATCTTTTGATATTCCAGGCATGAAGAGATTCACCTTAGTCAGATCAGAGGCAACTCAGCAAGAGCAGGGTGTAATAACGGCAATGGAAGAAGTTCAAGTCCCGAAGGTAGTTGAATAGTTCCTAGATGTATTTCCTGAAGAACTTCCAGGTCTACCACCAGTTAGAGATATTGAGTTCAGTATAGAATTGGCACCTGGAACTAAACCGATATCAGATCGAGTTTATAGAATGGCAGACTCAGAGCAGGCCAAGGTATATCAGCACATAGAGGAACTGAAGGAGAAGAAGTTCATCCAAGCTAGCGTGTCACCATGGGCAGCACCAGTGGTACTTGTGGGGAAGAAGGATGGGTCATCCAGATTGTGCATTGATTACAGGAAGCTTAACGCAGCAACAGTAAAGAACAAGTACCCACTACCCAGGATCGATGACTTATTTGACCAGTTGAGCAAAGCTAGAGTTTTCTCCAAGATAGATCTTCGTTCAGGGTATCATCAACTGAGGGTTCGAAAGGAAGACATTCCCAAGACAGCATTCAGGTCGAAGTATGGGCATTATGAATTCTTAGTAATGCCGTTTGGTTTGACCAATGCTCCAGCAATCTTTATGGATTTAATGAATCGCATCTTTATGCCGTACCTGGATCAATTTGTCGTTGTGTTTCTCGACGACATTCTGGTATATTCTGCCAGTGAAGAGGAGCATGAAGATCATCTCCGGAAAGTGTTACAGGTTCTGAGAGAAAACCAGTTGTATGCCAAGCTCAGCAAGTATGAGTTCTGGACGAATCACATTTCATTTTTGGGTCATATCATATCAGGAGCTGGAGTAGCAGTAGATCCCAAGAAGGTAGAAGCAGAAGAGAGTTAGCCAGTACCCAAGACCGTAGCAGATGTGCGAAGTTTCTTGGGATTGGCAGGATATTACAGAAGGTTTGTATCAGACTTTGCGAGACTTTCAGCACCCATGACCCGATTGACACGAAAGGATGTACCATTCGTCTGGTCGACAGAATGCCAGGCATCATTTGAGAATCTGAAGCAGAAGTTGATATCAGCACCTATTCTTACATTGCCAGTTGGACCCGGAGGTTTTACCGTTTATTATGATGCGTCAGGTAAAGGACTTGGATGTGTCCTCATGCAACACGGGAAGGTGATAGCGTATGCATCTAGGCAACTTCGGGACCACGAGAAGAATTATCCAACTCATGATTTGGAGTTGGCGGCAGTAGTATTTGCTTTGAAGCTATGGAGGCATTACTTATATGGTGATCGAGTGGACATGTATACGGACCACAAAAGTCTGAAGTACATCTTTACTCAGAAGGAGCTGAACATGTGGCAGAGAAGATGGTTAGAGCTGATCAAGGATTATGACGTTGAGCTTCAGTATCATCCAGGCAAGGCTAATGTGGTAGCAGATGCTCTCAGCCGAAGAGGTGGCGCATTTATGTTAACAACACAGAGGCATATCTTAGAAGACCTTCAGGAAATGGGCATCGAGGTTGTACTTCCTAGTGATGTAGGAGTTCTGGCGAGTCTGCAAGTTCAATCCGACTTAGTAGACAGGATCAAGGCAGCTCAGGCACAGGACCCAAGGATTCAGAAGCTTAGGGCAGGATGTGAGTCAGGACTCAGGAAGGAGATGAGAATTTATAAAGATGGTACATTTAGGTTTGGATCACGTCTATGTGTGCCTAGTGGAGATATCAGACATAAGGTTATGGCAGAAGCTCACAGTTCTCAGTATTCTATTCACCCTGGAGGGACCAAGATGTACCAAGATATCAAGCAGCACTTCTGGTGGAACGGGATGAAGAGGGAGATAGCTAGATTCGTTTCCTGTTGCTTGGTATGTCAGCAAGTGAAGGCACAACAGCAGAGGCCAGCTGGGTTATTACAATCGCTTCCTATCCCAGAATGGAAGTGAAAACACATCACAATAGATTTTGTGACCGGTTTACCGAGATCACCAAGTGGTAAAGATGCTATTTGGGTGATAGTAGATCGGCTTACAAAGGTGGCACACTTTCTTCCTTTCAGAGTAGGGCAATCTACAGAAAAATTGGCAGAGTTGTACATGCAACAGATAGTCAGACAGCATGGAGTCCCTGTCAGCATTGTGTCAGACCGAGATACCCGTTTCACATCACATTTCTGGAAGAGCTTACATCATAGTCTGGGCACCAAGTTAAGATTTAGTACGGCTTACCATCCGCAGACGGACGGACAATCAGAAAGGACAATTCAGACTTTGGAAGATATGTTACGAGCTTGCACCCTAGATTTTGGAGGATCTTGGAAGAGCCACCTGCACTTAGTTGAGTTTTCTTATAACAACAGTTATCAAGCCAGTATCCAGATGGCGCCATTTGAAGCACTATATGGTAAGAAGTGTAGGTCGCCACTAGCATGGGATGATATCGGGGAGAGAAAGATGTTAGGCCCGGAAATGATTGTTCAGACAGTTGAATTAGTCAAAGGAATTAGAGAGCAACTTCGAGTTGCACAGGATCGGCATCGTCATTGGGCGGACCAGCATCGTAGGCCGCTAGAGTTTTCTGTTGGGGACCACGTGTTCTTGCGGATCTCACCTACCCGTGGGGTCATTAGATTTGGCGTTCGCGAGAAGTTGAGTCCGCGGTACGTGGGCCCATTTGTTATTCTTGATAGGATAGGCGATATTTCTTATCGTTTATTCCTTCCACCTTCGTTACGAGAGGTGTATGACGTATTTCATGTATCTCAGTTGCAAAGGTATGTATCGGACCCAAGCCATATCCTTGATCATTCTGAGCTGGTTGTTGGTACCAACCTGTCTTACGAGGAACAACCTGTGTCTATTTTGGACCGAAGAGAGAAGGTACTCAAGAACCGAATAATTAGCCTTGTCCGGGTTGTTTGGGGTCATCACTCTTTAGGAGAGTCAACGTGGGAACGTGAGGATGATATCCGATCACGGTATTCGCACCTGTTTGACTCCCAAGGTATATCTCTTTCTGTATACCTTGATTGTCTTAACTCCTCATGCTTGCCACCTTACGAGTAAAATTGCTTGGTATCGTAGAATGTTCAACATAGAGATGTTACATACTATTGACATTGTAGAATGATTGCTTACTTAAATTGCTTATACTTAGATTAGTTTAGCTTCGATATTTCTATCATGCTTGGATCTGAAATTCCGAGGACGGAATTTTTTCTAAGGAGGGTAGAGATGTCACTTCCCTTTCCCAGAGTACATATTCTAAATACATGTACTGCTGGAATGTATTCATTTAATATTTATCATGTATTGTTCTGTATTTAAATTCCTTTAATTTTTGTTAATTAATTTCCTGTAATTTTATTTCTGCACTTTACTTTCTGCTTTTATACTCTGCTTTAGCCTTGCTATGGGTTCGGCTCAGATTGGTTTAATTATGTTGGTTCATCATGAACCGAAATAAACCCCCACCTACCACCATCCCTTCCATTTAAAGCCCATCTCCTTTCTCTCTCTTCATTACTTCACCATTACTCTTCTTCTTCCTCATAACTCTCCCACCAACCTAGAAGAGATAGGCAAGTGCCAACTTGCTTCTTGATGGATCCCTATTTTTATTGTTCCATCATCTTCCCTATTTGATTTTTAGTCTATTTAGTACTTAACATTTTCAATTTCCATGGCTTAGTTGTTGTAGATCTAAGTTTGTTACATTTTCGGATTTCTTAGGTTTTGATCTAGTAAACTTTGTTATCTTCAAATTTTGATGGTTCCATGTTGTAGAGAATTTCGTTCTACCCAATTTTGACCTATGGAAGTCCATATTTGGACTTGGGATGAAGGATTTATGAAGCTTGGAAGCAATGGCTTCCATGGTTCCCATGGTTCTGTTCTCAGAAAATTCGGAGAAGAAGGACAGTCACAGCGCATCAAATCTTCATTCCTCAGCGCATGGAAATCTTTATTCCCACAGCGCATCAAATCTTCATTCCTCAGCGCATGGAAATCTTTATTCCCACAGCGCATCAAATCTTCATTCCTCAGGCGCATGGATTATTTATTCCCCAAATCTTATTCCACAGCGCATGGTTATTTATTTTCCAACCTTTCCCACAGCGCATGATATTTATTTCCCACAGCGCATGAGATTATTTGTTTCCCAATCTCATTCCTCAGGCGCATGAGATTATTTGTTTCCCAATCTCATTCCTCAGGCGCATGAGATTATTTGTTTCCCAATCTCATTCCTCAGGCGCATGGATTATTTATTTCCCATTCTTATTCCACAGCACATGACATTTATTTTCCAATCTCATTCCTCAGGCGCATGGATTATTTATTTTCCAATCTTATTCCACAGCGCATGATATTTATTTCCCAATCTCATTCCTCAGGCGCATGGATTATTTATTTCCCAATCTTATTCCACAGCGCATGATATTTATTTCCCAATCTCATTCCTCAGGCGCATGGATTATTTATTTCCCAATCTTATTCCACAGCGCATAATATTTATTTCCCAATCTCATTCCTCAGGCGCATGAATTATTTATTTCTCAATCTTATTCCATAGCGCATGATATTTATTTCTCACAGCCGCATTCCCACAGCGCATGAGTTTATTTATTTCCCAATCATTCCCCTCAGGCGCATGATATTATTTATTTCCCAACCTTTCCCACAGCGCATGAGATTCTTTATTTCCCAAACATTCTCCATAGTGCATGAGATTTATTTATTCCCCAATCATTTTCTACAGCGCATGAGATTCTTTATTTCCCAAACATTATTTATTTCCCAATGTTTATTTTCCGAATTTGGCATTAATTAACATTGATTGTTATCTTGATTTATTATTGATATACGTTCCTAGATGGAACTAAGAGACTGGCTAGTCGTCTTATTGAATTAAATGGAATAAGACACGTTCATATTAAGTATGAACTACTATAATCGATTGGCCGATTCCCGAATATTGACATATAGGAACACATGCAGACTTTAATTTATTAATTTATTTATTTTACTATAAAAGAAGCATGTGTACTTTATGGTCAAGGCATGATTGTTCCGTGGTTAGTTTGGATTATTGCATTACGCTATGTAAGACCTACAACCTAACCGCACGGGCATCGTTGTAGAGTTGTGCATATCGTACCCTGTACGAAAGTACTCATTCCGAATGACCATGATCCACGGCATGGGATTTCACTCAACGTAGAGACTATTAAGTTAAATAAAAATAATGATTGCATGGAGAGAATGGATTCCCGAGTTCTTACATGGCGGTCCTCTTGGGACTAGTAGTGCCCGACAGGCCGGCTGGTCCCCACAGATACTGCAAACCTGCCACACGGGCATGGAGCGGTATCTGGTAATACTATTTATTGTATATTGTATATTGATGACGGGCGTCCTGCTGGGACTCGTCTAATTCATGATTGGCGCAATTGATTGATTGGATCGACTAGCCTTGCTTGTCCATAGTAAGAACTGAGAAATCTTTATTGCATAATTCCAGGATAACTTGGGACACACAGTAGTAAGCCGTAGGAGTTAGATGGCCGTTTAAGTTGATTTGTTTGTGTACTGTACCTACTCTGTTACCTAACTGAGATGATCAGAGCATCAGGACATGACGGGCCAACTTCTGTCCTTGTTTGGTTGGGAGGTTGGTTCGAAGTGTCGTGATGTTATGTGAATCCCAGTAGCAAGCAGAGATCTATTATTATTTTCTCTTGTTTACTGGTTTAATATCTCATATCGTGCTTCCTTGCGGTACTTGCTATTAGAGGTCTAACCTCTCTGGTTTTGCATGGCCAGATTTAGAGCCGGTTCCCGAGGACTCAGCTTACCTCTACCTCCAAGATGGTCAATACTAGAGGAATGATCGCAGGAGGACTCGAGTGGGTTCCTTACTTCCCCGCTCGTTTTGTTAATTACTTTACATTTTGCCGCTTGGCACCGACATGTTAGTCGGATTGTCTTGTACTTACTTTTACATAATTGTAATTAAGTCAGACTGCAGCTGATAACAATTGTGTATATGTTGCTATATCATCTGGCTATATTTTGTAAAGCCAGATATCAAGAATATTTTGACTAAGCGTTTGGGACGCCTTATTGCTTATTCTTAAATGTTCTCTATTATTGCTTCTTGTTTGAATGATTGAGACAATAGATGTGAAGTGACCATAGCGAGACTTTCATGTAGTATGCACCCCTTGTCTTTTAGACAACATTGATCGTATTATACGGTATTCATCTACCCGTAATACGTAGCTGGCTGAGTCATTCCCCCGCTCTCCAGTATTCTGGTTCTGGGGCGTGACACATGGTACCCCTGTCTGTCAGCCCAGGTGTTGAACATTGTCCTTGATGTTGCGTTGTCATGTATTTGTTTAGAAGTAGAGTGCTATATTTTTGTTATCCCTTTTACGCATGTTATTTACTGTCATAGTGGCATGTTCTTCCTGTATCTTGTTAGTCCCTTGAGGACCTGATGATCTCTTCAGGTCCAGCCGAGTTTGAGCCAGGTGCAGACGGCCAGGTATATGAGCCACGCTACGGTACTACTGCAACTGATGACACCATTGAAGCTTAGCGTTGTTGGATCATGTTGTTTTATTTCCATGTCTTTATTTTATTTTCGTCTACTGGTATTGGATTTGTATCCACCGAACCTAACTTGAATTCTTGATAAACTTGATACTTTATTTTATATTATCATTCATTATTCAGTCTTTCAGTACTTATTCGTACTCATTTGAGTTAGTTGTATCTTCTGATTTCTGTGGATGAGAGATAGATTGCCATGTGATTCTAGAATCCAGTGACTTGCGTATACCAGACAGCGTTCTACAGCTGACACTACGGCGTAGGCTGGACTTGGACATAGGCTCGTATCTGAAAAACGGGTGCGGGTAGTGACACAGATAGCACTCGTTCTCGAACTTATACACCAGGTGTGAAGGTATGATCATCTTCAACCAAGAAAAGGCTGCTGGAGGTGGACGGATAGCAATAGTCTCTAGATCTATGACAGGGGCCGGATAAGTCTCGTACCCTGGTAAAGGAGCAACACAAGGGAACTTCCATTTGGAGCCCATATTCAGCGTCTTTCTACAGTTAAATAGTGAGTCTACCTTCTATCAAAACGTGGCATATCTACCGATAAAGTCTCCTGATAAGGCCCCACCAGCACTGAGAGCAGGATCCATCTGAGAAGGATGGTGCGATATCAACCAGCCGAACAAGTATGTCAATGGCATCTCCGTACGGGGAAAGTCATCTGGAGAATCGGGTTTCTCCATCATGGTGGTCGTGAACTCACGGAGACCTATATTCAGCTGACTAGTCATGGCAGAAAGGATATCCATCATGTACCCAAGCACCAAATGCACTGCGGCAAACTGTACGCCTCGGTGGATTCGATCGAAGGCACTGGCTCCCGGGACCACAAATCATCTTAACCAAAGAGAAAAAAAGCCCGCTAGTGTAGTCTCCTTAGACATCTCTATACCACCCTGTTTTATGTAACTCTCGATAGGACTACCAGCGATGTAACCTTGCCAGTCTTCTGTCAGCTCGTTGTCAACATAGTCGGATTTTTTTATCAATCTGACATTAGTTTCACCATCAAGTGGCTCAAAGAAATGAGGCTTACCCTGCAAATGTTCATGCACCTTGTTCTTCGTGGTATAACTCAAGAAGAGGTACACCAACCACTTGGACGTATAGCATGTCCCGACTGCCTTATTTTTGTAGAGATGAGTAAAAATCATAAAATAAGATAGTAGCTCATCGAAGACCGCAACCATCTGGGGATTCTCCTTGGCCAGAGTCTCCAGTTCGTCTTCCGTCAGCATATACTCTTCATAAGGGTTCTCACCCATTGGCAGATATGATAAGAATTGCATCTCGTGAAGAACAAGGCCTATTTCCCCATGGGGCGTAGAGAAGGTGCCAGTCTTGTTGTTGTACCTCTGTACTAAGGCCAGGAACATGTTGGTGTTGGTGTGGATACCACAAGAAGTTGTCAACACAGCTTCATAGAGATCCAATTCCTTCAGCTTGTCGGTGAAGTTGTCCATGGCCCATACGGAGAGTCGATTCCAGCATTTAATGTCTGGGTGCATTAAACCTGTCAGTCTCGGGGCTGGGGCAGGGTACTCCTCTTCTGCTGCAGCAAAAATATTAGCAAAAAAAGGCATTCAGATAGGTATCATCAAAGCCGAATCCTCCGCAGGCACGCAACTAGGCTTCAGACCCCGCAAGTGCGTGCTATACTTTTCGAAAGAACTAAAGAATATGTCCTTCCTCTTTTCTCCAAACTTATGACATATTCGCCCAACCTTGGCTTGCTGGAACGAAGTTATGTCCCACGACATCTTCCGAGGGTAACCGGCATGAGCATATGGGGACAAAGATAGACTCCTGGACATATCTAGGAGATATATCAATTTATCTTCTCTTTTGAAGAGCTGAGCCTCTCATTTTGCCTTGGGCTGAGAGCTCGCTTCAATTGCCTCCTGGAATAAGAAAGCTGGCTTCTTATGAGGAGCCTGATCTGCCGTCAAGTAAGGTACACCATTCATTAAACATAGCAGAGTCCTATCGTCCTGAGACCCCAGAAGAGCTCTTCTAGTAGTCGGTCCATCATGGTCGAACTGCGGGATGGTAACATGAGAAAGGTCTTCCCGGTATTTCGATATACAGAAAGCAGAAGCCATTATTTCAGCCTGAGGATCCTCCCTGAGGTTAACTGCAAAAGGAAACAAGAGTTAGAATCATAAAGGAATTATTCTTACAAATTAAGAAAATTTAAGTGATTTTTAAACTCTCCACAAATCATGGATGGTGCAAAACACAAAGTAAGAGTCTCTAGTTTACGTATGCAATACGACAGTCCATGTTTTACGCACATATAGAACCATCCATGTTTTGCGTACATGTAAAACAATTTTGTTTTGCACAGTGTGATAATATGTACACTGTCTTCAAATCATGATACATAACGCCGCGTACTTTGGGTGAACAAAGATTGCGCAATTTATGAGATCATGATCGATATGTTTTGGCCAACACTCTGAAAGATATGGCACATTTTGAAGATTAGTTCAGCGCCAACCAACACTCTGAAAGAGGTGGTTGGCGCTGGCCGTGATTTACGTTACGTACAAATGGCTCTGGTCATATTGATCGTCTACCCCGACCGATCATTTACCTCCAAGAGCGGGGTTAGACTCTTCGGCTCTCGCCGACGATGGTGCATACCTTGGTACCCTCAGTGATGGAGCTCGCGACGAAGCTCCGGCAATGCTCTTGCCTTTCTCCGTTGCAGATCTCTTCGGCGCCATTGATTTTGGTTGAAAAGAACTTCGAGAGCTTAAAGAAGGAAGAAGACGAAGAGAGTTTGAGAGAGGAATTTTTGTGAGAAGAACTCTCTCTCTCTCTCATCTCAATGGGGTATTTATAACCTAACCCCATGCGTAACGGCTGCGCAAATCGTGCACGAAACGACGAGTCTATTGGGATTCTTTGCGCACAAAATCTTCTGAATGCTTCTTATTCAAAGTATTTCAAATTTCAAAAATTTTAAAATTTGAAAACTTTGAAGGGGGTCTTGTAGAAGATCAAAAATATCAAGAAAGTGCACTACGCCATTCACAGATAGTGCACAACGTAATCTATCAAATGGTTCCCAACATAAAATGGCGCTCAACATCAAATGGCGCCAGCCATCACATAGCACTAGGCCGCCATGTGGCAAGCTTCCTCAAGAAGCTAAATCATCAGTCATGATGACTAACAATACAGCAGTCGAGGAAATCTCTTCGAATCCCGAGTGCGTGCCGCTCAAGAAGGATCCTGTCAGATCTGTCATAATGATGACTGTCAGTTACTTTTTTTAGCGCCATCTATCAAGTGGCATAAAGTAATAAACTTCTTAGCAACTTAACACTCAGTACCATCCACAGTTGGCACCAATTAACATGATGTACCATTCATTAACTGGCACCAATCAAGTGCCTTTCTCTCACAGATGGAAGCGTCAATGGCAACATGGTGGAGCACAAAAAGAGGCACAGATCTGGAGGATTGGCTACTGGCAATGATGCTCGAGGCACAATCGGTGGCGCTGGGGACATGATAGTCGTGGTCGGATATTTGAGGAGCGGTCGCCTTTTAGGGATCATAAGGATCCGCCAACGAAGGCACGCATACAGACACGGTAAGGACGGCTTGCTCTGGTCAGGGTACGATCGTCACACGGAAGGCCAGCGTAATAAGGTTAGTCGGCCGTCGGATAGGTGCTAGTATCGATGGCTTCGGCGATGGATCGATCTAGTGAAGCGGCACATGGACATGAGGCCATAGAGGATGGAAGCAGCGATAGAGGAGTTGGTTGTGGTGAGGGGTTCTGGAGGGGTGCAATGATTCTCATGGGCTATATCGCTGGATAAAGGTATAGAGGTCTCCGACGGGCACGCTATCGCCAGAGAGAGGCTCAGCTAGTTCGGATCTGTGGATAAGGAGATCGAGGCATGGCTTGATACCGGATCTGGTTAATGGTGGCAGAGGTAGGCAAGCGGGCGAGGCCGAGGTGATTATGGACGGTGATGGCACAGGTCTTGGTAATGACATTTGTGGTTCTATCACCAGAGTTGGTCGAAATGGTGACGACGTCGTGAATGCGATCTGCGACAGCCACGATTAGATTAGGATTAGGGTTTAGGCTGCGGCCACAGTAAGGATTAGATGATTGTGTCGTGTCCGAATTATTGGACACGACATTGAGAGAATTGGGATTTTTGTAAATATTAGATTTGTGTTTGGTGTGTGGACATGAAGATGACGTATCTATAATAGAAATTAGTGGAAGAAAAAAAGATGGACACAAACATGATGTTCAGACACAAAATGGCTGCAATAATGATTATGGCTGATTGGCTATGATGGGGATGTTTGAGAATTGTGTTGTTCTGTGGAAAAAAGCAAAAGGAAGCTCTCCTTAAAAAGGGTAGAAGCTTCCTTGATAGATAAGGATTTGGAATACAATAATAAATCTTTCCCATAAGTTTAAATCAAATAAATTAAATTGATCAAATCTCAATCCATTAATTGATCATAATAATAATTTACAAATAACATCTAATATTTCAAATAATATTTAAAACATATTTTATAAATTCAAATCATGAAAATAATTTGGCAAATCTCTGTCATTCAAAAATACTTATAATTTTCTTTTATAAAAATTCAAATAAAAATAATTTTCTAACACAAAATATTTAAAATAAATAAATTTTTGGAAATTCGGGAACATGGGTTACAAATCTGTCCACCTTAAAAGTTGCGTCCTCAAAATTTCAAATGGTACAACTAGGCACGAATAAGAATCTAATCAAGTATAAAAGTGACACGATTAAAGATCAAAATCAGTTACGCATGATTGTGAATAGAATCAAAACTTAAGAGAAAAATGTGATTTGGCACTAACAAAAATATAGTCAAATGGTCTAGTCACAATCAAATCACTATCTAAGCGTGGGCACGATCAAAACACCTAGGCTTGATCATCTATACGACGTGATTGGTCATGACTAAGAATAATTAAAATTAAATCACGAACATCTTGATACGATCAAAATTACTTTAGCCACGATAAAATACAGAAATTTAAAAATGGCACATTTTGGCACGATTAAGATCTATGATAAGGAATAAATCAAATTGCTTAGGCATGATCAGGGATTGAAATCTAGACATGATAAAAAATAGTTTAAGAAAGATCAAAATTGAAATTATTTTGGCACGATCTACTTAACCAAAATTATTTAGGCACAATCATAAAATCAAAATCTAGGTACCATTATGAATCTAGTGGAATGGAATCAAAATCTAGTAATGGGTTTTTAAATGATAACTAGGAGGAAGCCAATTGATGGTTCGAGAATAGGAAAGGAAAGAAAGAAAGAAGCTACAAGGTTTATTGGGAAGACTTGTAATAAGAAATAGGGTACCAAATCAAATTGATGTAAGAGTATAGGGATTTGTGGACCATAAAAAGTCAATAATTACATGCCAAAAAAGATATCGTATATATAGTATCCGAAAACCGTATGTATATCTGAAGTCATTTTATCGAGAATCCTTGCCACGCCAGCGTACACCTGGCTGCAGTGAACTCTTGGTTCAATAACTCAAATAATGATAGGTTACCAAATATTCTGCCAACTTTATCCAATATTGACATAATAACTTAAAGGATCAAAATGCTACAATTAGGACAGAGTTTTAATAATATCTGAAACCTATGCATACCTAAAATTACTTCAACTCAGGGGTCATTCCTTGCCATTGCACTGCTGGCTGCAGTGAACTCGCAGTTTTCTTGATTCAGATAAATGGCTGCAGTGTGCATATGTCTTGCCATAGTAAGTTACTGAATATTCTTTCAACTTCATCCATAGAAATTTTCAAAGAAGCTTCTGAAAATTTCAGCAAGTTCTAAATGGATCATGATAGAAAAAGGTGTCGATATCTGTCCTTCAAGTGTAAGTATCAACTTAAGAATCATATGATCGATTAGGAAAAAAATAATCGAAGTCAAGAGAATTATAAATTTTCCAATCCCTATTTCACGGATATTCAACGATTGAGGGAGAAACTTATGTTTAGTGAGGACAAATTATCAAGGTTAGGTGTACGGTAGATTATTGAGAGTTAGAGATAGAATTTCCATTTTGCGATTGGATACTTCCTTAAATCGTTATATCCTATTATTCAACTGGAGGCTCATAATAGCACACTAATCCTAAGTACTATTACGACATCGTACAATTTGTGATGACAGACCTACATGGGCCACAAAAAATGTATTGGGACTTGGGTTGGCATGTGTTCTTATGCAACATGGTAAAGTAAAATCTTATGCCTAAAGACGGTCAAAGAAGCATAAAGAATTATCCTATATATAACTTGGATTTGCATTAAAATTGTGGTGGTACTATATCTATGGTGAGTCTTGTGAAATCTCCATGGATCACAAATTCTTAAGTACATCTTCTCAGAGAAAGAATTAAATTTAAGGCAAACGTGTTTGTTGGCACTAATCAAAGATTATGACTTATCGATTGTTGGATCACAGTCCATAGCAAATAAAGTGCTCCGGGATTTGGAATAAATGGGTATCGAATTCAGAAAATGAACCCAGGGAGTGCAATTAGATCAACTGTAGTTGGAATCGAGTTAGCGAGAAAAGATTAAGATCGCTCAAAAGGATGACCTATTCGTGCAAAAGGTACGTGAGTTGATTTTAGCAGGAAAGGTGTTAGATTTTAAGGAGCATGGGGACAGAATATTTTTTGTCATGGGAAGATTTTGCATTCCTAAGGATAAGGAACTCAGAAAGAAAATACTGACTGAAGCCCATTATGCAAAGTATTATTTACATTTGAGGAGCACCAAGATATATAAAGATTTATGCACCACATTCTGGTGGCTTGGTATGAAGAATGATGTGGCCATTTTTGTGGCGCAATATTTGGCTTGCCAACGTGTAAAAGTTGAACATCAGCAGCCGAGCGGGGAGTTGGATAACCTCGCTATCACGCAATGGGAGTAGGATCTTATCTGCATGTATTTTATAGTTCGCTTACCGAAGATGCAATGACGAATGACATAATTTGGGTCATCGGTGATCGATTAATTCGTTGCATCCCAATTAAACTTTCATGCAGCGTCGACCGGTTGGCTCAAATTTATGTTGATGAAATTGGTCGATTGCTTGGGGTACAAATCTCAATAGTATCTGATAGGGATGGACAATTTTATCTTATTTTTTGGAATATCCTTCAGTTTGTGATAGACAGGAAGTTCAAATTCAGCTCGGCGTACCATCCCCAAACTGATAGGTAGACAAAAATGGTGAATCGGATCCTGAAGACATGCTGCGAAGTGCGTGCTAGATTTAAGACAAATTGGGATAAATATTTGTTATTGTCAGTGTTTGCCTTTAATAGCAATTACAGTCTAGTATCCAGATGTCCCCATATAAGGTAATTTATGGATGAAAGTGTTGATCACCGATATATTGGGATGAAGTAAGTGAACGACAAGTACTTGGACTGGAACTAGTGTAGCAGGCCATCGAGAAGATTCGTATGACTCGGGACAGACTACGAGTTTCTCAAACCCGACAGAAGAGTTATATGGATATTCATCGACGACCCTTGGAAATTATGTTGGGTTATCATGTGTTCTTGAAGTTAACAGCCATGCGAGGGGTAATTCACTTTGGTATAAAAGGAAAGCTGAGTCCGAGCTTCGTTGGACTCTTCGAGATACTTGAAAGGTTGGTATATGTAGCTTATTGACTTACATTACCCCTACTCTTGGCTGAAGTGTACAATGTCTTCCATATTTCCCAACTACGAAAGTATGTACATGATCGAAGCCACGTGGTGAACTTCGATCAGCTGGAATTGAGTGGTTACATGTTTTATGCGGAAGAACTTGTTCATATTCTGGATAGAAAAAAGAAGTTCTGCGGAATCGATCCATTCCTTTGGTTCGCGTACTGTGGTGGAACCATGTTGGCGAGGAATCGATGTTGGAACTTGAATAGGAAATAAGGGAGAAATACTTTTTTGTGATAGCTAATTTTGATGTAGGACTTTGTTTTAAGTTTTGATGACAAAACTTTTCTTAGTAGTATATTATATATTTCCCAGCTCCTACCATCCACTATATAATGATTGTGGCTTGATAGACTCGATCAGAATTGAGTATTAGGGAAACCTTTTGGCTTTTAATCGATCACGGACGAATGCATAGGAGCCTTACCAACTCACAGATTGGTTTATATTGGTATGAGTCCAAAATATCATCGGATTGTGTATTGGCTGGCGAACGAGCATAAAGAGTTCTTTTCGTACCTTTCCGTTATAGTTTTTGCTGGACATTTTTTACGGCTTGGTTTTGATGATTATATTTTCATGATGGTTTTCGATGATTGATTCTTTTGCCTAATTTTATCAAAATTCATGCATTTATTCTTGATAATTTTGAGAGAAAGGTAGATAGAAAAGGTGTAACGATTAGATATTAGTGTCATTGCTGGCGAACATATAACTGAAGCCTGACCGTGCAAGTGTTCCTTCTTCTCTCGACAATTCTTTAATTGGTGAGTAGTACATTTTGTGCTAGCTTGTCCTTATCTTCTACTCGTTCACGCTTAACAAAATGAATTTTCTTGCTTGCCTTGCTATGTGTAATGCCCCAGTTCCAAAATACATAGGACTAGAAATACGTCTACATGCCAACAACGTATCAAGTGGACTCCAGTCCTACACGAATACATATAAGTTGTCTAAGTTAGGTAATTATATCTCTATACCACTACGATTATTCTATATCTCAATCCACAGAAGATAAATCTATTGTAAGACCAAGTGCACTAATGTTGGTCAGACATTAACATACCAAATCCTACAAGCACACAAGAATAGACAACATATAATAAAGTGGACTAGACTTTATTATATTTGTCTGAACAAGCTTATGTCAAAGAATAAAGCTCATAAAACTAGGTCATATCAGCAGAATAAAGTAATGGAAATAAATATTGTCATGTCCCAATTCCGAAAATACTTAGGAACTGGAGACACGAACAAGACAACTAATACAATATAGAATAAGTTCTCAATTCAATGGACTTATCGCATTTGTACTACATTGTCGAGTAGACTAAATATAAACTAGCTAAACTATATCTCAATCCACAATAATAAAAGAAAATCAAGAATGAACATAATATATTAAAATTGGCATACATGAAATATACATGTTCGAACAAGCTTGAGAAAAGAATAAGCTTGCAAATCGAAGACGACTTTGGTATGTGTGAGTAGGTAAAGGAATAAAGCATAACATCCACTAGAGGCTTATGTATATAATAGCTTACCTTCCGACAGTATTCTAACGTGCAGTTAGCGGCCACTGCTGGATATATCCTCTAGCAATACACCCATAACCGGGAAATAAATAACCCACAACCGGAAAACAAATAACCCACAACCGGGCAACCACTGAGGCTAATATGTGGCTTCTTATATGCCTACAAATAGTCTTCCCCACAGATGATTGCAATAGTCATATCCATGACTCATATAATCTATATCTTATTACAAGTCACTAGCTAGACTTATACTAACTCTATATGAACCAACACATGAACCTTCCACATCGATAGTGAGCCAGTTGTGTAAATGCGTGCTAACATAATGAATTCACTCACAATATTGTGTAGGATATGTGACAAGGCATAAAGGTTATCAAGAATAACTCCACAACTATCATGTACGTCTTCTACACACTAAGTCATATACACGCACACACGTATCAATAACACCATCGAAGGTACTCAAGTCATACTTGGACGCACCAACTAGAGAATAATACTAAGAAATACAAGCACATTAATATGAAACAGTACAAGTATGGCAAGGTATCTTGCATGGAACCTTGGAATGAGTGTAAAGTAAAGGTCTGGCTCCAACAACTGCAAGCGAATAGTCACGAAGTCCTAGAATATAAATAAACAAAATCAATACTAAATCCAAGACAACCCATTACTATATATATATATATATATATATATATATATATATATATATATATATATATATATATATATTAACCAAAACACTACCCTATTTTATTCCATCCAAAAGAAACAGCTATACAAGTATACCAGCAGGCGTAATGTCGAAGCCTATACACGTATACTAACAAAAAGTCGGGTAGGGATGGATGCCAAACGACTAATCCCAAGATCGGAGAGGGTTCCAAAAGTTTGCTTGGTCGTGAAGACAGAGGGATCTCCACTTGATGTATTGCCTAATGGTCTCCCCAATAATCTGGTCTGCGTAGTCGCAGCTAAAACGATCTGGTGGCCGTGGGACGCAGCACCCCATGCCGCTATATGATCGTCGAAGCCCCCGCCCCCTGGGACTATCCTGTATCGTTGGGAAAGAATACTCTACACCTTGCCCGGAATTTCTTCATGACAGAAGATGTGGTCTACCGTTTCCGTATGACGCTCTATGCAGCATGTACATGCAGACCCAAGGCTGTACCTAATAGTGGTGAGTGTATCATCGGTGGGGAGAATCTTGCAAAGGGCTCTCCAAATGATGAAGGACCACTTCTTTGGGATGCATGTCTGTCGGATTGGGGTAATACTAGAAGATAGCCGTCGTACCTGTCACGCCCCAATTCGGGGAATCGTTCACTTTGCTTCGATTCACGCCGAATCGATCGTCCTCACTAAGGTGTGATGCCGTAAAAGTCTAGAGTTGCACTTGTACAAGGGTAGAACAAGCACATTTATGTCATTTCAAAACATTTGCAAATAGGCCACAGTTGCAGAAATATTGAGTAAGCGGAATAGGAAGAAAATATTCATTTTTATTGATGATTGTAGTCAGAATACAACTTTTTTCGATAATATTTGAAATGCCTTTTCGGCTATATTGATTCATGAAAAGAAGTACAACTGATAGGCTGCCATGAAATAATTTCCGTTCCATACATCATGCCCCTTTAGTACTTTGAAATATAAGCAGCAATCTTTTGAAAACTCCGTAATACTTTGTGCTTCTTTTAGGGAAAACAACTTGAAAGGAAACAACAGTTCAGAAAGCTTTAATTGCGGTGTGCGCCCGAGCCTTCTCCAGTACCTATGGAGGAGGGGTTAGCACATTATAACAATGCACTGGTGAGCCCCGTTGGCCTACTCTGCTATACCAATATTTTATTAATGACAAGCATTTTAAAGATATGAACTTATTAGGAACATGCGACATTCAGAGTAATTCACAATTCAAATAACATGGTATTTCATGAAACCACGTTTACTTTGCCATCGGCCGAATCCAGCTTTCCTGCATAAGATACAGGATAATGATAATAATGATACTTATCGCCCCTGCATAAAATGATCATTAGCATGCATCCTGAATACATGGTCACTGGCACTGATAAACCATATGGATATTGCTTTGCCATATAGAACTTCAAGGTAATGCAGTGACTCCAAAGTAGGTAGCTAGCCCCTAAGGATGCCTCGCAAGACCCGTGCTCTCATTAGCACGCCAATGTTTCCTCCTAGGCCGAATCAGTCCCGGTGCCCCAGTACCGATTCGAGGAGACACACCACCAAACCTTGTGCACAAGTTGTCCATGACCATGTGAATGCGTGACCGACTCGATAAGCATACAGTGCATGGTAATTTTGAAAGTAAATAGATAACTTGTTCAATTTGTAGCATTTCATATTCATCATTCCAGGCATCAATTCAATTTCAATTCAATGTTCAATTCATTGCCGTAAAATCAATGTTCAATGGACAAGCATAATCTCAATGTTGTTAACAGTGTAATTGATTCATTCAATGTTCAAGGGACTAGCATTCATTTCAATGTTCAATGTTCAATCCTTAGCTTCTTAGTGGTATTGACTTGTGGCATTAGCAACTTGGTATCGATCAACGGGTGTTGCAAGATATTTATTTAGTTGGCATGAAGAAATAGCGAGAGGGACAATACCACCACAGAAATCCACACTCAGCAAATTAGAGAATCACAGAGAGGGAGAGGAACTCTTGCACGCTTAGCTTTTCGTCACGTGTCAGTCTGCATTGGCACCAAAAGTTTGGTTAATAATCCGTCTCGTTATGTTCTCTTCTCTCAGAATTCTCAAGAACGAATGCTATGCAAATCGATGAAAATGGGCAAGAATCAAATCATCGAAAATCATTCAGAAAAGCATCCATCAAAACCAAGCAACAAAACCAGCAGCAAAACATTCAGAGAAAACCCTTGGACGCATTTCAAGAGAGACCGATCCATTAGTTGGAAAGGTTCTTATGCACTTTTCCATGATCGATTCGGTGTCGATGGTAAGTTTCCCCAATACTCGATTCCGACCGAGTTGACCAAGCCACAAGCCTTATATAGTGAACCACTAGGAGCGGGGTACTACGTAATATACCACTAAAAAAAAGTTTCGTCCTGGAAACTTAAAGCAAAATTCCTACCTCAAAATTATAAAACAACAAGGGGTATTTCTCCCGCATCTCCTCTTCTAGTTCCCACGTCGACTCTTCGACAGCATGGTTCCGCCAAAGTACGTTGACTAGAGATACTGTCCGATTCCGCAAAACTTTCTCCTTCCTATCCAAAATTTGGACAGGCTCTTCAGTGTAGGATAGGTCAGCGCTCAGCTACAACTAATCGAAGTTCACTACGTGACTTGGATCATGCACGTACTTTTGTAGTTGGGATACATGGAAGACATCGTACACATCAGCCAGAGCCGGAGGTAGTGTAAGTCGATAAGCCACTAAGGCTACCTTCTCCAAAATCTCGAAGGGTCCAACGAATCTCGGGTTCAGCTTTTCTTTCATCTCAAACCGCATCACACCTCGCATGGGTGTGACCTTCAAGAAGACATGATCTACCTCCGTGAATTCCAAAGGTCGTCGATGTACATCCGCATAACTCTTCTGTTGACTTTGAGCAACTCTAAGTCTTTCTCGAATTAAGCAGACTCTTTCGACGGCCTGCTCCACAAGTTCTGGTCCGAGCACTTGCCTTTTACCGACTTCATCCCAGCATATCAGTTATCGACATTTTCGTCCATACAATGCTTCATACGGGGCCATTTGGATACTTTCCTGATAACTGTTGTTCTAGGCAAATTCTGCTAATGTGAGATGTACGTCCCAATTTGTAGCTCCCCTTCCTGAAAATTTTGACTTATTTTTTTTTATTATTAATTATTTGATTTAAATGGTGATTATTAGAATTTTAGGAATAATTATTTAGATAATTATTACGGTAGGTGACTTTAGCCATGATTTGGCAGTATACCATAGCCTTGACAGCGTTTATGTATTCGAGTCGGATTGGAGTCCGTTCGATACGTAGCTGGGCTTGCTTACGGACTCGCGTCCGAAAAGCGGGTATGGGTCGTGACAAGTTTTTTTGGTGGCCCATGCAGGTCAGAGCATATCGTATCGGTTACGTAACTGTACTGGTACGAGCCTGCGCAACTGACTAAACCTTAGAAATCTCAATCCACTCTGCCTTAAAAAATTCACCTAGAAATTCTCTACGTCCTTGAAAACTCTATATTTGCTCTCGATTATACTTCCTTGCTTCTTGTGCCATTGATTCTCGTCCTTTTTATTTCGGGATGACGAATGATCGTGCTGTCTAGGGTTCATCAGAAATTCTTAAATTATAATATAATATTGTATGTTTATTGAGCTTTGGTTGTTTATAGATATGAGAGATTATAGATACCATATGTCCTAGATATTTTTGGTATAATTAATAGTCACTAGTTAGAAGATTATATGATTTTATTGACCTGTGTTTTAAGGGAGTAGTGTGACCAAAGGTGGGTAGAAGTCCGCGAGATTTCGTAAATACCAAATGGCTAGCGAAGGTCATAGAAATATTATTGAGAAATTAAATTTGAGGAGGTTAAGGTGATAGTAGACTTTGAATTTTAAGAGATAGTCATGAATTGGAATTTCGAGGACGAAATTATTTTTAAGGTGGATAGATTTGTAGCTCCCCTTCCTGAAAATTTTGACTTATTTTTTATTATTATTAATTATTTAATTTAAATGGTGATTATTAGAATTTTAGAAATAATTATTTAGATAATTATTACGGTAGGTGACTTTAGCCATGATTTGGTAGTATACCATAGCCTTGACAGTGTTTACGTATTCGAGTCAGGCTGGAGTCCGTTCGATACGTAGCTGGGCTTGCTCACGGACTCGCGTCCGTAAAGCGGGTGCGGGTCGTGACACAATTTGTCTTTGAATCGAGCACGCACAATCTCAATATATCTTCAAGAATTTGATTTACTCTCTCTGTCTGACCATCAGTTTGCGGATGGTATGCCGTACCAAAATTCAACTTTGTACCCATTGCCGAGTGCAGACTTATCCAAAATCGTGACAAGAATCGCCCTTCTCTATCTGACACTATATAAGCTGGCACCCCATGCAATCGGACAATTTTATTTATGTAGATCTGAGCCAACCGTTCTACGCCCCACATAACTTTTATTGTAATAAAATGATCCGATTTAGTCAATCTATCTATGATCACCCAAATCGCATCATTCCCCTTCTTAGTTCTTGGCAAGCCGACTATAAAGAACATACAGATATTATCCCACTTCCACTACGGAATAGCCAAATTTTATAGATCTTCGCCTGGCCATTGGTGTTCGGCCTTCACACGCTGACAAGCCATGCATTGTGACACGAAAAGAGCAACATCTTTCTTCATACCATGCCACCAAAATGTTGAGCGCAGATCCTTATACATCTTCGTGCTTCCCGGATGCAAGGAATACTTCGCAAAATGAGCTTCGGTCAGTATTTTCTTTCTGAGCTCATCATCCTTATGAACTCACAATCTTCCTTTGACATGAATAGTGTTATCTTAAACTGTAAAGTCTAACACCTTTCCTGCTAGAATCAACTCACGTATCTTCTACAGAAATGGATCATCCTTCTGAGCAATCTTAATCCGTCCCTGGAAGCTCGGCTTAAGCTACAACTGAGCCAACTGTACATTCTGTGGACGGATCCTGAATTCGATGCCCATCTCTTCAAGATCCCATAGTACCTCTTTGCTATTGCTAGTGACCCAACAAATTTTTGACTCAAGGCATCAACTACCACATTTCCTTTACCTGGCATATAAGAAATTGTCAAGTCATAATATTTGATCAATTCTAACCAACGCCGCTGCCTCAAATTCAATTCCTTCTGCGTGAATATGTACTTCAGGCTTTTGTGATCCGTGAAGATCTCGCAGGACACACCATAGAGATAGTGTCGCCATAATTTCAACGCGAACACAATCGCCGCCAGTTCTGAGTCATGATTTGGGTAATTCTTCTCGTGTTGTTTGAGTTGTCTTGATGTATATGATATCATCTTTCCACATTGCATGAGAACACATCCCAAACCAAGTCCCGATGCGTCACTGTAGATCTGAAATCCCTCATAGCCTTCTGGAAGTGCTAAAATTGGAGCCATAACGAGCCGCTGCTTGAGTTCCTGAAAACTACTCTCACCGTCGTCGGTCCATTTAAATACGACTCCCTTCTGAGTGAGGTGAGTCAAAGGCAAAGCGATTCTTGAAAAGTCTTTCACAAACCTATGGTAGTACCCGACTAAACCAAGGAAACTCCGTATCTCACTAGCTGATGCAGGCTATTTCCAGTCTACAACTGCCTCAATCTTCTTTGGGTCGATGACAACGCCTTCTGTCGAGACAACGTGTCCTAGGAATGACACGTTGTTCATCCAAAATTTGCACTTTCTTAGTTTTGCATACAACTGATTGTCTCGCAGCGTCTGAAGTACTTCTCTCAAGTGTCCGACATGAGTCTCTCTATCCTTTGAGTAGATCAAGACGTCATCGATGAAGACAATAACAAACTTGTCTTGGAACGGTCGAAACACTCTATTCATTAGATCCATAAAGGTTGCTGGAGTATTAGTCAAACCGAATGGTATGACCAAAAGCTCATAGTGTCCGTATCTCGTACGAAATGCTGATTAAGGAAGTCTTTGGGTCTGATCTTCAACTGATGGTATCCTGAACGAAGATCGATCTTAGAAAACACGGTCGCCCCTTGTAGCTGATCGAACAGATCATCTATTTTTGGCAAGGGATACTTGTTACGGATGGTTGCGTTATTCAGTTCTCTGTAATCGATGCACAGCCGTATCGTCCCATCCTTCTTCTTTACAAACAGCACTGGAGCTCCCCATGGAGATACACTTGGGCGGATATATCCTCGGTCTAGCAACTCTTGTAGCTGTACCTTTAGTTCCTTTAATTCTGCCAGAGCCATCATGTATGGCGCCTTCGATATCGGGCGAGTATCCGAAAATGTATCAATTGTGAATTCAATTTCTCTATCCGACGACATTCCAGGTATCTCGTCCGAAAATACATCGGGGAACCCTGCCACAATCTCAGTTTTATTCGAGCCTACACTCTTCATTCGAGTGTCTTGAACAGAAGTAAGGAATCCTTCACACCCTGAATACAGCATGTGCCTTGCTGTAACTGCCGATATTACCATAGGTCCTTGGAACGTCGAGCCGCACGAGTAAGAGAACTCCATTTCTTCGGGTAGGCGAAACACAACTCTCTTATCCGTACAGTCGATTGTTGCATGACAGGCGCTGAGTCAGTCCATTCACAAGATGATATTGTACTCTTTGATGTCGAGTACAATTGCGTCCCGAGATAAAGTCTTGCCTCCAATTTTAATGTAGCCATCCCTGCAAATCAAAGTTGCAGGCATATCTACTCCCGAAGGAGTGCTAACACACAAAGCTGTCTTTAGTAGAGTCTTACAAAATTTATTTTTCGTTGCAAAATCAGACGAGATAAAGCAATGAGCAGCACCGGAATCAAAAAGTACTCTTGCAGGTGTGCCTTTGTACAGTAACATACCTGTTATTACATTCTCTATGGTCTGTGCCTCTGCCTGAGTCAAGGCAAAAAACCTTGCTTGCCCACCTTGTTGATTCGGTGCATTCCCAGTTGGAGCTGGTAAGGCTGGTGGCGCTTGGCCACGATGCTGGTTGTTATGTTGGCCTCGGTTCTGATTGTTGTTATGCCCACGATACTGATTGTTGTTATTTCCACGTGGAGGATACTGGTTCTCTCCCCTAGTTCTGTATTCGAATGCCTTATGATTCATACCCCCATATTTGTAACACCCGACACGACAGTCTTTACGATGATGTCCAATTCGATTGTACCTGCTAGAACTCAGTTCTTGATACGGTCCTTTGTTATTGCCCGTATTCGGATGCTTAGATGCGTTATTTCTTCCTGCAGACCAAGTTTGTTTCTGATTATTGTTGCCTTGGTTGCTCTGTGTTGTCCCACGACTTACCGGCTGATGAAATCTCTCCATCTCGAGAGCTGTCTCGTACGCCTCCCGGTAAGACGTACATTTTCGACTTAGCACACCCGCTGTAGGCCCTCATTCAAGCCTTGCACGAATCTTCCTCTCTTCGTGTCGTCATTCGGTACCATGTACCTAGCGAATGCGACCCTCTTCAGAAATTATGTCTCATATTCATCCACTGACATACTGCCCTGCTGGAGTTCTGCGAACTCATTGTCTTTCTGTTGACGGACAGCTGGTGGAATGAATTGGGCAATGAAAGCCTGTTTAAAGGTCTTCCAAGATATCTTCATATCTTGACTATTTCCACAAAGTGCCTGTCTCTGCAAAATCTACCATTCCTGGGCCTTAAGACGAAGTAGTACAGCGGTACACTGCACTCTCTTGCTGCCCTGTATATCCAGCATTCGAAAGTAGCCCTTAAGTGTGTTCAAGAAGCCCATCACCTCATCTGGCTCCGCTCTCTTATTAAACTCAGGCGGGTCGCAGCTCTTGGATTTGGAAAACTTGAAGCTCGTTCTCTTTCATGTCTACGTCTGAGGTTTCTCCGCCAACACTTCTACGATCTCGGTTGTTGCGGCCTTTGCAGAAATATTAGAATCGGCCGTCAGCTTGGCGATAATCTGAGACAGATTATCCACTTACTTTTGTTGAGTATCTAGCTGCTCTTAAAACTGATACTGAAGCTGCTCTTGAAGCGCACGATGTTGAGCTTCGCTCTGCTTCCTCTGAGCCTCCAATTGTTTAATCAGTTTCTCCATTGGGTCAGACGATGAATTCGTCTTTGTGCTATCACCTTTGGTCATTCTACAACAAAGAAACAATTTCATTAGCACTCATAAAATATTTATGGGCTTATTGTAAGGAATATTATTTCATGCCAGCGCTATCGACACCATCAATTGAAAAAATTTGCATCAAGGCTTCCTTTTTGAAAACATTTATTTTTTGAAATTCGAGAACGTGAAACCGTGCTCTGATACCAACTTGTCATGCCCCGATTCGGGGAATCTCTCGTTTTGCTTCGATTCACGCCTAATCGATCGTCCTCGCTAAGGCGTGATGCCGTACAAGTCTGGAGTTGCACTTATACAAGGCTAGAACATGCACATTTATGTCATTTCAAAACATTTATAAATAGGCCACAGTTGCGAAAACATTGAGTAAGCGGAATAGGAAGAAAATATTCATTTTTATTGTTGATTGTAGTAAGAATACAACTTTTCTCGATAATATTTGAAATACCTTTTCGGCTACATTGATTCATGAAAAGAAGTACAACTGATAGGCTGCCATGAAATAACTTCCCGTTCTATACATCATGCCCCTTTAGTACTTTAAAATATAAGTAGCAATCTTTTGAAAACTCTGCAATACTTTGTGCATCTTTTAGGGAAAACAACTTGAAAGGAAACAGCAGTTCAGAAAGCTTTAATTGTGGTTTGCGCCCGAGCCTTCTCCAGTACCTGTAGAGGAGGGTCAGCATATTATAACAATGTGCTGGTGATCCCCGTTGGCCCACTCTTCTAAACCAACATTTTATTAATGACAAGCATTTTAAAGATATAAACTTATTAGGAACAGACAAGATTCAGAGTAATTCACAATTTGAACAACATGTTATTTCATAAAACCACGTTTACTTTACCATCGGCTGAATCCAGCTTTCCTGCATAAGATACAGGATAATGATAATAATGATACTTACCGTCACTACATAAAATGATCATTAGCATACATCCTGACTACATGGTCACTGGCGCTGATAAACCATATGTACATTTCTTTGCCATATAGGACTTCAAGGTAATGCAATGACTCCAAAGTAGGTAGCTATTCCCTAAGGATGCCTCGCAAGACCCGTGCTCCCATTAGCACGCCAATGTTTCCTCCTAGGCCGAATCAGTCCCGGTGCCCCAGTACCGATTTGAGGATACACACCACCAAACCTTGTGCACAAGTTGTCCATGACCATGCGAATGCGTGACCGACTCGATAAGCATACAGTGCATAGTAATTTTGAAAGTAAATAGACAACTTGTTCAATTTGCAGCATTTTATATTCATCATTCCAGGCATCAATTCAATTTTAATTCAATGTTCAGTTCATTGCCGTAAAATCAATGTTCAATGGACAAGCATAATCTCAATGTTGTTAACAGTGTAATCGATTCATTCAATGATCAAGGGACTAGCATTTATTTCAATGTTCAATCCCTCGCTTCTTAGTGGTATTGACTTATGGCATTAGCAACTTGGTATCGATCAACGGGTGTTGCAAGATATTTATTTAGTTGGCATGAAGGAATAGCAAGAGGGACAATACCACCACAGAGATCCACACTCACCAAATTAGAGAATCGCAGAGAGAGATAGGAACTCTTGCACGCTTAGCCTTCCGTCATGTGTCAATCTGCATTGGAACCAAAAGTTTGGTTAATAATCCTTCTCGTTATGTTCTCTTCTCTCAGAATTTTCAATAATGAATGCTATGCAAATCGATGAAAACGGGCAAGAATCAAATCATCGAAAATCATTCAGAAAAGCATCTATCAAAACCAAGCAACAAAACTAGCAGCAAAACATCCAGAGAAAACTCTTGGACGCATTTCAAGAGAGACCGATCCATTAGTTGGAAAGGTTCTTATGCACTTGTCTGTGATCGATTTGGTGCTGACAGTTAGTTTCTCCAATACTCGGTTCCGACCGAGTTGACCAAGCCCCAAGCCTTATATAGTGAACCGCTAGGAGCAGGAAACTACAGTACCTTAGACGAGTCTCTTGGCTGATCTGACCGAAAAAGTCCCTGTGGCATCTAACGACCATTGGATCTTATTGGCGTCGGTTCCGATCGATAATCCGCCACGATGGATGCACTCGACTGCCTGAGGTCTGCCCTAATCCCTGATCTTGGACCAACTCCAGGTATTACCATTGGGGTCCTACATGTCCTAGATCTTGTAGTTTCTGTGGGCTTCAGATAGGATGGGGAGCAAAGTGTCGCCTACCCACAGTTCGTGAAAATTCGATGATTCTCCGGAAGGGAGCAGGTCGCGAGGGTGTAGATGGGTATGGAGGTGAGGACGTGCTTGATGAGGATCATCTTGCCCCCTGGAGATAGGGTAGCATTGTGCCATCCTTCAAGTTTCTTCCTGATACGGTTGGTAAGGTCCTCGAAGGTACTGGCGTTAGATCTCCCATACAGAAGGGGATAGCCGAGGTAGTGAAACGACGGATGCTTGATGGGTATTGAGGTGGTGTTGGTGAAAACGTTCGTGTGATCTCTCTTGATATTATGGTGGGTGTAGATGACACTTTTCTCCTGATTGACCCTCTGGCCCGAACACCTAACGTATCTCTTGAGGGTATTGAGGATGACATCTATCGACCCTACGTCCCCGACTGAGAAGATGAAAATGTCATCAGCAAATGCCTGGTGTGTGATAATCGGGCAGCCACTGGCTGTATAATAGTGATGGAAGTTCGTAGATCGGGCCATTTTGTTAAGATTCCTGCTCAATGTGTCTACTATTATGATAAAGATGGTGGAGGAGAGCGGGTCGCCCTGTCTAACCCTGCGGCTCGATTAAAAAAATCCGACAGCCTGCCCGTTGATAACCGTTGAAAACAAGGAGTTGTTGATCGATCTCCAAACGATGTTGGTCCAAGTTTTTGAGAAACTAAAGGCCGTGAATACCCAGATCATGAACTGCCAGTCTAGCCGATTGTATGCTTTCTCCATGTCCAGTTTGATAGCAATATTACCCCTTCTGGCCGGCAACTTCATACAGGTGATTAATTCTTTGGCCAGCTTGATATTATCCTGAATATTCCTACTGCAGACAAAACCACTCTGCTCCTCGGAGATGATCTTGGGGAGGAGACAAGACATACGGGATGCAACGATCTTGGATATTATCTTGTTGGTGAAGGTGCAAAGGCTGATGGGGCAGAAGTCGCAGAAAGTCTCCAGGTTCTCCTTCTTCGGGATAAGAATAAGGTTGGTTCTCGAGATGGCTCTGGGATACATGGCTCCTTGGAAAAAGGTAGAGATTGCTTCGATGATATCCGTCTTTATGATGTCCCAGCAAGTACGGAAAAAGACTCCCGAGAAGCCGTCTGGGCCGGGAGCGCTATGCTTGTCAAGGTTCTAGATGACATCTTTTACTTCTTACTCTGACGAAGGGAGTTCGAGCTGAGTGTTGTCGATGTCGATGATAAGGTGTGGTATCTCTTCCAGGAAGTCATCGTCCCTTATGACCGTCTCTTTGGAGAATAGTTTGGAGAAGAAGTCGGCAGCCGCCTCCTGAATACCCCTTTGCTCGTTGATGATGGTCCCATGAATGTCAGCTATCTGGTAAAGTGTGAGCTTCTGTCTGCGGCCATTAACGTAGGCGTGGAAGTAGCTCGAGTTATTATATCTCCCGCTGTCCCATTTAAGTCTCACTTTCTATTTCCAAAAATCTGTTTCGACTTTCAGCCGAAATTTGAGGATAGCTTTGGTAAGGTTAAGTACGGTCCTGGCAGTAGGCGATCTGTCAGTCATGAATCTGATCTCAGTACAGTTGACATCATCCTCCGCCTCACGAATAGCCTGAAAGATGTCCCCATAGGCCTGCTTGCTCCAGATGGTCAGAGCTGTCCTAGTGGCCATGAGTTTGTTGGCCATCCGAGTGAGAGGGTCAAGGGAGGCCATGCTGTTCCAAGCATCAGTAACTATGGCCAAGGATTGTGGGTGTTCCCTCTAGAAGTCCAGAAAGCAGAAGCTCTTAATGTTCTGGCCAGCGGTGCGAGTGATACCCACAAGAAGGGGGGCGTGGTCTGATTCGGTTGTGTTAAGGTGCGAGAGCTTGGTGGTGGTTTCCATACCCTGCAAGTTGACGTTCGTTAGGGCTCTGTCAAGACGAGAGTATTGACGGTGATCGCCTTCCTGCATGTTGCACCAGGTGAAGGCATTGTCGTTGAACGGAAGGGGGGATAGGTGGGAGTTGAAGATGAAATTGTTAAAATTTTTTATGACCGAAAAAGGGGGAGGGCGCCCGCCAGCCTTCTCTTCTCTGCAGGTGATAGCGTTAAAATCCCCGATGCAAAGCCAAGGGATGTTATTGTGGTGGAGTTGGATGTCCTGAAGGTTGTTCCAAAGGTGTTTGTGCTCCGCTATGTCGCAGCTGCCATGAACCGCAGACAAGATGGCACGCTTGGGGATCAGAGGGTGCTCCATCCAACAGAAAAGGGCCTGCCTAGAGTCCTGAATGACTCCCATATTGAGGTCCTTCGAGTAGAGGATCCAAATATCATGTCTGCCAGCAATGGCCTTAGGAAAGCCAAGCTGCAGCTGTATAGATTTCAGTCTCGTGTGGGGGATTTTGGGTTCAATAATGATCAAAATATCAATCTTATGAGTCTTGTTAAGGCCGGTGATTCTCCTCTTGGTAGGTTTGTTCGCCAGACCGCGGACATTCCATGAGAGGATATTCAGCATTAATATAGCTGGAGGTGTTGGTTGGCCCGCTTGGCTGCAGACCTGGTACGGATTGCCGGTAATTCTCCTGCTCCTTTCTGAGCTGGTTCCTTGATCGAGGTTGAGGTCCCTCCTGTCTTTGAGGAAGATGGGTTGAGGGGGGAGTCTTCAGGGGGTAGGCTAGAGTGTCTTCGGGGTGTGCGAGCGATTCTCCAGCAGAGTCTGCCGCGAATTCCTGGAGGGGATGAGGATAGTATCGTCCAATTCGCTAATCAGTGCTCCTTCCGAGTGGAGGGAGAATCCTGCCTCGATAACCTGAAGACCTCTGTTAGCTTGATCTGTTCCTAGAATGGAGAGGACTTCTACTACTTCAACTGCGTGAGGTGGGTTAACCTCGCTTAGGCAGCCTTCGGTGGTATCAAGAATGGCTAGGATGGTCTTCTGGGTGTCTTTCGCGGAAGGGTCATTGACGGCCACTGAGCCCGACTCTGGGGCTACTGAGGAGTCATCAAGAGGGGCTGTCTCGGGGATGGTATCCGGGTCTTCCGCTTCTAGGGCATTAAACTGGTTGGAGAGTGTCAGCGTTGGTAGGAGATAGGGGATCACCGATCTGTCCGTGGATACATCGCTGCCAGTTATGCTTTCACCGGATGGGAATCTAATGTGTGAGTTCGGTAGTAGGAGTAGGGGGATCAGGTCGACGATTGATGCTTGCCCTCTTTAGTGGTAGAATCTTGCCTACTAGGTTTCCTCTTAAGCTCTGGGAGGAGACCGAAACAGTGTTTCGACAGATGGCCGCACAGGTGGCAGTTAGAGCAAAAGATTATGTGATTATCATAGATGATTTACTGGGTGTGGGACTTGTTCCCCAGTTCGATGAGGATGTGGTTGGGGGGCTCGAAAGTGAGATCGAGTTCCACGCAAATCTTCTCGTAGTGGGCTTTGGTCAGGTTGCTAGTTTCTGCTGCGGTAGCCACATAAGTACCAAAGGAGTTGGCTATGCGCCTAAGTGATGCTGGGACGAAACAAATGAAGGGGAGATTGGAAAGGGTCACCCAGACGGCGACCTTCGCTGAGGCTTCTTTGGTGCTAATGGTCGATGACCACTTGATGATCTTCATCTGGTGGGAATCCACCCTACAGGTGCCTTTGGACCACACCGTCATGTGGTCAACCTCGGAGGAGAGAGGAGCAGGATATGCCTAGGGTCGAGAGGTGCCACCCTGTAAACTGCTGAGAGTCTCCAACTGGCGATTACCTCCTAAACTCGGAAGAGTTTGGGGCAGCCAGATGAAAATTTGAGGACGAAGGAGTAGGGGAAGGAAGTGGCCAGGGAAGATAGTTCCTGTTCGGGGAAAGGAATCGTTGGCATAGGAGCATCCAAGGGGTACTCAACGTCTGGGAGTGAGATGTCGGGGAATAAGGGGTCTGCTGGACCGCCCTGTCCGGGCGAAGCTTGTCGGCGAACGAGGGCACCGCTAGGGAGGGAGCTTGGGCTACGCAAGGGGGACCCGCGCTGCATTGGAGGGGAGGAGAGACTGTTGGCCGTGGTGCCTGAACCGAGTCGGGGAAGAGGGCGACAAGGTCGGAGGGGATAGCGCAGCCAGAGGGGGGAAACATCGATGAAGGGCCACCGAAGAGCTGGGACGGGCCGTGGGGACCGGCCATGCCAGGGGAGATCTGGCCGGTCGGAGGGGATGGGCCAATAGGTTAGGCGCCATATGCGCCTCCGGGGTGAGGGTGCACAGATGCCCCCGTGAGCACGAAGCATGCGCCCGGAGAGGGGTCGCATGCACCTGAGGAGCAGACGGAGAGGGCGCAGTGGGGGTGGGATGAAGTACGGCTACGGAGGAAGAGGCCATGGGATCGCTCACACTAGGCAGGCCTGAAGTGCCCGCAGACCCGGGGACGCATGCGCCTACGATAGGGATGAGTGGAGGAGCGGTACCAGAGGGGGGACCATTGAGGGAGCCTAGAGAGCCCAATCTAAATGCGCCAGAAAAAGCGGATCCGTATGCGCCCGAAGGCGCCTCGAAGGGGAGGTTGGGGTACGCGCCCACGCTGGGGGATGGCCATATGTGCCCAAAGACGGATGGCACTTAACTGCGTCCAAAGGCGGATGGCCATATGCGCCTAATAGAGCCGAGGTGGGGATGCTGGGGTATGCGCCTACGCAAGGGAGAGGGCCATATACGCCCAACAGCAAAGGGCAGCCATATGTACCAAAGAGGTCCGGGGCACATGGAGGCGTGATCCCCGGAGCGGGAAACTTGAAATTCAAAAATGAAGGGGGAAGGGGCTCTGCGCCCGCTGGGAACGATATTCGTCGAGGAAGGAAGTGGCCGGAGATGGAGGCCTCACTCAAGGGGGAGGGAGGGTGGTGGGAGATGGAGGGCGCCCGACGGCCAGGGGCCCCACTGTGCCGGACCCCGGCCCTACGGAGGGGAATAGGGGGCAGTTGAGGTGATAAGAAAGAGGAGCCGGGGATGGCCAGAGAGAAGCAGAGGGGTTGGGGGGACGATGAGCGGAGAGGGGGCATTGTGGAGGCAAAGGCGGGTGGTCCGGGAAGGGAGACGGCTAGGGAAGACCCGCAGCTCGGGGGGGAGGTGTGCCAAAAATGGCGAATAGGTCGAGGGAGATCTCGAATGGGCTGACCAGAGGGGGCGCCGATATATGCTGAGAAGGATGAACGGGGGCGCCGGGCTAACCGCCTAGGCGGGGCCGGGGAAGGGAACATGGGAGCTGACCGCTGGGGAAGGGACCATGGGAGAAAAGATTATATATATATATATATATATATATATATGTTTGTAAAAAGAAAAAAAAATATATATATATGTTTGAATAGTAATCTTTTATTAGTACAAATTTATGTTAATGATATTATTTTTGGTTCTACGGATGAATCTCTTTGTCAAGATTTTTCTAAGTGCATGCAGCGTGAGTTTGAGATGAGCATGATGGGAGAGTTGAAGTTCTTCCTTGGACTGCAAATCAAGCAAACCACAAATGGGATGTTCATTAATCAAGCCCAATGCACAAAGTATCTGCTAAAGAAGTTCGATCTGGTGTCAGCAAAACCACTTGGAACTCCGATGGCAACTTCAACTAAGCTTGACATAGATGAATAAGGAAAACCAGTTGACATACGTAAGTATCTAGGTATGATCGGTAGTTTACTGTATTTAACTGTTAGTCGCCCCGATATAATGTTTAGTGTTTGCTTATGTACACAATTCTAAGCTAACCCTAAGGAATCATACTTATGTGATGTTAAATGTATCTTCTGATACCTTAAGAGCACTTCTTCTGTTGGCTTGTTGTATCCCAAAATTACGTTATTTGACCTAACTGGTTATTCGGATGCTGATTTTACTAGATGTAAAGTGGATAGAAAAAGTACTAGCAGAACGTGTCATTTTCTAGGAAAAGCTTTACTCTCCTGGTTTAGCATAAATATTTTTTTGCATTATCAACTACAAAGGCTGAGTATATCGCCATATGACGTTGTTATGAAAAACATTTGTGGATGAAGAAAACCCTAAAAGACTAGAATTTGTATTATTCACATATTCCCATATTTTATGACAACACTAGCATGATTAATTGGACTAAGAATCTTGTATGTTACCCACGTACCAAGCATATTGAGATACAACATCACTTTCCTCGAGATCATCAACAAAATGAAGACATTAATTTAGAATATGTTGACATAGAATATCAACTAGCTGATATCTTTACAAAACTTTTGGCAAAAGATATATTCAACTATTTACAACGAGAAGTAGAAATTTTAGATATCAATAATATTAATTAATTTTATTTCTTGAATTAATTTAAATATATGTAGCGATTGTTTTAACCACCACTTTTCTAAATTAGGATATTTTAGTAATTTTGTGATATTTTTGAATTTTTATTATTTTATTAGTTAATTTGATTGGTGTGTAGCTTTGATTAGTGTTTTGGATAGAAGAAGGTGGTATAATCTTAGTCAACCTTGGTTAGAAGACTAAATATGTAATTAGAATTATTTTTGGCCTTTTAGATTTTAATTTAAAGCTATTGTCTATTCTAGGAAACATTTAAATCATTTTTTAAGTCATTTTACACATAGCCTTTAAGCCTTTTTGTCAATGGACCTTTAAACCAACTTAAGGAGTGCTTGGCCCATGACTAAACCCTAACCCTAATCCCCCATGACTTGGCCGGCCAAACACGGCAGCTCCCCCTTTTCATTTGTGAGAAACTAGTAGTCGTCATAAATTCAAAACCATACTTTCCCTTCTCCTCCAAAAGTCCCATTTTCTCGTTTCTCACCCAAATCCTTCCAAACGAAGTGCATTGCGACCGTAGAGAGGAGAGAAATCTGCTGGAGACTTTCTAGCGAGGGATCAGAGGCGTTTGACCAGAGAAAATCGGCATCGACGTATTTGGAGGCTTGTTTCATTGAGTTTTGACACTCAATAGGTAAATCTTTCTAAACACTTGTTAATTCCATTTTTTCTTCATAGATACATCCATATAGGTACCCCGAACCTGTGCATGAAGTTTGGTAGGTTTGTGATTTCGTTTGATAGCCGTAACGGACACGTGTCGGTCCTATAGAACACGTGTTCGACGAAATGCCACTTAGAACTGAAAGTTGGTATTTTTCAATTCTGTTTTCACGAATTTATTGGTGTTATGATTTGAAATAACTTTCGTGAAGACAGATCTTGATTCGACACGATTTCAGTATCCAAATCGGACACGGACACGCGTGCACGAGGCCCGTGCACGGCCCCGTGCATGTCCTGCTGTCTATGCGTCATAACTCAACACACAGGACTCCGTTTTGCATGAAATGTTATGGACGCGTGGGGGAAACCTATGCCCATGTGCTCCTAAAATTTCATGATATTTTGTGGAGCGTGCGCGGAGAAATCCAACGCGCACGGTTCAGCCAACACTGTGCACGCGCCAGAATTTGCTGTTGATACGGCCTTCATATGCGAACACGACGCGTCGGGACCCATTCCAGGACCACGAGCACGAAGTCCTATACCTAGGCTACCCAGGGACCCAACCTCGAGATGCGACGTGGCTCGTGTCGCGAGCCACGGGGCTCCACACGCGCCCACGAGGCCGCACGCGCGTTGGTACATCCCTGCAGTCTGTGTGTCATAACTCGATGGATATGACTCCATTTCGCATGTAATTTTATGGACACGTGGGGACAACCTCTGCCTACATGATCCTAAAATTTCACGAGATTTTATTGAGTATTCGCGAAGTTATCGCGTCTGCACTGATTCGGCTGATACCGTGCATACGTGCGTACGTGCCCGTGCGATACGCACTTCGTGGACACGATACGGACATGGGTTTGACCCCGTGAGTACCCGAGCAGGTCACACACGTATACACCTTCGTGTTTGCCAAGTTTTACGAGTTCTAGTTGAGTATTTTGTGTTTTGGGCTTCGCGTTGGATTTTCTGGTTTTGATTTATATATATATATATATTTTGAGTTGTTTTGTTATAATTCGATTTTCTGAGAATTAACTCGGATTTTCTGGGTTTATATGAAGTTAGATAGATTCTGGACTTGTGGGTATTAGTCTCTAATTTTACATTCAAATGTTTCTACCTATACGTTATATATAGCCTCTTTGTTAATATATATATATATATATATAGCTAAGAGATTTTGAGAAAAAAAAATATATAGCTAAGAGATTTTGAGAGTTAATCTCAGTTTTAGCCAACAGCAGCTCCTTCACACACACACCCTATCTTTTCCCCTCTTCTTTGCAAGCCTATGTATATATATATATATATATATATATATATATATATATATATATATATATATATGTATATATATATATTTATATATATATATATATATATATATATATATATATATATATATATATATATATATATATATATATATATATATATATTTTATATATATATATATATATATATAAATATATATATATATATATTTTTATATATATATATATATATATATATTTTATATATATGTATATATATATATATATATATATATATATATATATATATATTTTTTTTTTTTTTTTTTTTTTTTTTATATATATATATATATATATATATATATATATATATATTGCATTGAATGAATGGATATATAAGTATATATATGTGTCTGCTATTGGGAATAACCTAGGGAGTAATGAGTCAGTTTAGGATTGACCCAATGAGCCTAATTTGGTCGAGTTGACTAGCATGTTGAACAAGTTGACAAAAGTCAATTTTGAGTCAAACTTGATCCAAATCGACTCAAACAGACTTAGAATGACTTGATAACTTGTGTTTGACCTAAAAATTAGTCGATGGACTAATTGACTTATAGTTGACCAAGTTTGACCAGGGTTGACCAGAGTTGACCAAGGGTTGACTTTGACCTAGAATCATTTAGAATGCATTATAGTGTTTGCCATTGATTGTAAAAGTGTAGAACAATTTTATAGGAGGACTGAACTTAGACTTACAATACAAACTCGCTCATACAAAGAAAGCTTAGGAATGAAAACCTAGGTACAGCAATCTAAGTACGATTGTTTATTTTTGATTCTGGGGTGACGATAGAGGCTCGGGAAAGTGACGGCAGCTCTACCTTACTCCTTGGACGATCGGACGTAGCCTTGACTCTGATGAAGAAATCCTCTTGGAATGGTTGGGGATACTCTTCTGTGCGTGCCTTTGTCTCTCTGTGTGTCCAACCGGATGGAGAGAGTCTTTTTTGCAAGGGAATGGCACCTCGCTATATTTTTTCGGATCTGGATCCTTTTTGCAAGTGAATGGCACCTTGCAATTTATAGGAGTGGGGTGTAATCATTAGGGTTTGCAATGATTGCCCCTTGAAAAGTCGACGGCCAATAATATGGACCATTGATCTTGATTGTATCACATTTAGGTAATTAATTTTGATTGCGACAAATTCGTATGGGCAATTAATGCTGATTGCCATAAATCTTCGTGATAAACTCGGATCTCCTGCCACGTGTTCATTCTGCTTGATTGCAATTAATCTGATTTGATTCGGGTAATTAAGATGATTGGAACAAATCTGGGTTTGTTCTGATTTGCTAGCAGCCATAACTCCGAGGGGGATAAGGCCACCACGTGTCTCAACTGTCGCGAGGACCGCCACGTGTCTCAACCGTCATGAGTGGGACGTCTGGCAGAGCCGCATGAGTGTGGTCTAAGTGAACCGCATACGGGTGGCCCCCACAATCCTAGCCGCATGAAGGTAGCCGCCGCATGGAGGCAGCAGCTTCGTGAAGGAGGCGGACGCATGAAGGAGGCAGCCGCATGAAGAAGGCAACCACATGAATGAAGCAGCCGCATGAAGCGGTCAGCCGCCTGAAGGAAGCAGCCGCATGAAGCGGGCAGCCGTATAGGGGTAGCAGTCGCATGAGGGAAGCAACCGCATGAAGGTTGCAGCCGCATAAAGGAGGCAGCCGCATGAAGAGGGCAGCCGCATAGGGGTGCTTGGGACTCTACGGATCCAGCCAGTTATGAAAGATTTTATTTTTTTCCCAAGGAGCACGCCATCATTGTTTCAGCTTTATGTCACAGCTGTCATTCATTGTGTCAGAGCTGTCATTCATTGCGTCAGAGCTGTCATCAGAGCAATTAATTGGGCGGCTGCTTTATAGCCAGCTGTAGAAGCAGACAGCGTATAGCCACGTGTCTTTGCCTGAGCCGCATGGAGCTGTTAGGGAGTTTCGAGCCGCATAAAGTTCTGAAGGATTCCTGAGCCGCATGAGGCTCCTTCTTTTTGGAGCCGTATGGGCTTTTCTTGTCCTTTTCCATGCTTCTTCAAGACCCCCTTCAAAATTTTCAATTTTAAAAATTGAAATACTTTGAATAAGAAGCATGGCTATATGTAAGCTCTTTTGGCCGTATGGACTTCCTAGCCGCATAGGATGTTCTGGCCGCATGGACTTCTTAGCCGCATGGCCTTCCTAGCCGCATGGGTCGTTTCTAGCCGCATAGACTGTCTGGCCGCATAGACTCTCCGACACGTCTCCCTGCAACGTATGCATCTCATTTATTGCCCTTGATTTACTTTGGATTTAAAGCCGCCTTTTTGGGCAGGATCCCAAGGGTCGGTCCGGATTTGCCTCGATGACTGAAGAGTCAATTTTGCAGCACGCGGATCGAAGCGTTCCCCCCTCTCCTTCTGCCTATAAATAGGAGCGTTCTTGGATAGGGAGACTTCTTTACTTTCTTCTGTCTTCAACTCTTTTTGTACTAAGTTGCTGTCTTCGTCTTCCTTCTCTGCTCATCAGTCAACAATGGCCCCCAAGTCTTCTACAGCCGCGGCGAAGGGTAAGGGAGTGGCTTCTTCATCAGCCACGGCGCCTAAAGTCCACCCCGACGTTCATCCCACCATTGCTGGTAAGGGTTTGGGCGGATCGTATACTTCGAAACAAAGACGGCTCTGTTGCATGCTTTATGCACAAGCCTTTAATGCATTCCTCTTTTTCGTCGAACAGTTCAAATTGTATGGGCCGCATGTACGTCCCATGTCCGAGTTGTATGGGGGTATACCCCATGTCCGAACCGTATGGAAGTTGTCTAGTGGCCGCATAGACACTTCACAAATTGAACAGCATAATGACCCTTCGAACAGAGCCGCATAAGTCCCTCTGATTTGAGCCGCATAACGCTCCGCTAAGTAGAACCGCATAAGCTCGTCTGGATTGGGCCGCATAAGGCTCTGGCCATCTATCTTTGTTTCTTTTTATCTTTGATTCTTGCAGCATCCCTGCCGAAGGTTGAAATCATTGTGAAGGAAGAGCTGTTGCTTCCTCTCAAACAAGGGTCATCGCTTGTTAAGGAAGAGGTAATAACAATAATAGAGGAACAGAAAGGAGAGCTGGTGCCTATTGCTGTAAAGGAGGAGCCCCAGTCTGACGGCGGTAGTACTGGGAGTTCTGACCCTCCTACTCCGGACGAGGATTTTGCTCAAGTAGATCCTTCATATGAAAAATGATTGAGGGATTGGTATATGCGCCCCTGCCACTAGGATTCGTGGGCTCTCATAAAGGTCTGTCTTTTGTCTTGATATTTGTGTCTGTCTTTAGCTGCAGTTTGTGCTTTGCTTCTTTTGGACATCAATGTAATCTTCTTCCTTTTTGTCTGAATGAAATGATAGAAAACTTTTCTGGCTTGCTCATGAGATGTAGTCATGTGAATGTAACCGATTTTGAATGACCGGAATACATTCGCTCTATTCTTTGCTTGTAGTAGTTGCCCCAATGGGAGACTTTTCTTGGACCTATTGTCCTTGGCGTACCCTGGTTCTGGATAAGGATAATAAGTTGGGAGGGAACCAACATACTTACTCAGAGGTAATGAGGACATGGTAAATATGAGGGTTTCTTCGATGGAGCCTTCCTACTCAGAGGTAATGAGGACATGGCAGGAGTGGGCTCCATGAAGGGTACATAGAACAACTTAGAGGTAATGAGGACGTGGATGTTCTATACGAGGGGCGGTTTGTTTTTTATGGAAGGGAAACAACTCAGAGGTAGCATCGACGTGGTTGTTTCGGAGAATCTGTGCATCTATTACCTTTTTTGTGCACTGAGAGTGCGGGTATTGGATCATAAGGAGGGAGCTCTTTTAGGAGGAAAGTTCAGAGGTATGATCATACATGACTTACTACCTAAGAGAGGCGATATAGATTTATCTGTAGTGATCAGAGTGTGAGTTCAACGGTGCCTGTGGGTACATAACTCGACAATCTGGAGATTTGGGATCAGAATGTATGTTCAGTGGTACCTGCGGGTACGTAACTCGACAATCTAGAGATTTGAAGTCGGGATGTGAGTTCAGCGGTACCAGGGGGTACATAACCCATCAACCAGGGATATTTGGATTTAGAATGTGAGTTCAGCGGTACCAAGGGGTACGTAACTCGACAATTTGGGGAATTCGTAGTCGGAATGTGAGTTCAGTGGTACCACAGGGTGCATAACTCATCATTTTGGCAGATTTGTAGTCGGGATGTGAGTTCAGCGGTTCCAGCGGGTACGTGACTCATCATTTTGGAAATTTATGGTCGGAATGTGATTTCAGCGGTACCAACGGGTACGTAACTCGATACCCTGGCAGATGTCGTTTCAGACGTAATACTTCTTTAGGAACTTGCCGTTGATGGGCAACATGAGCAAGTTTCCATTTTATTTTGTGAGGCGGTAAGCTCCACTGGAGAATACAGCATCGATGATAAACGGGCCTTCCCACTTTGGCTGGAACTTGCCGACAGTTTTGTGAGTCATAACCATCGGCCTCCGGACTGCCAGAACGAGATCACCCACTTGGAATGTTCTGATTTTAACCTTCTTGTTGAAGGCTCCGGAGATACGTGCTTGGTACAGCTCAATTCGCTGTTGAGCTAACAGGCGCTTCTCATCTAGGGCCTCCAACTCTTGTAGTCGGTGATGGTGATTATCATCTGTTGTCAATCGGTAGGTGAGAGCAACACGGAGCGAGGGAATTTGAGTCTCCAGTGGGAGAACTGCCTCACTCCCATATACCAGAAAGAATGGTGTGTTCCCGGTGGCAGTCCACACTGTAGTAAGGTACGCCCACAAGCATTCGCCGAACTTTTCATTTTAGTCGCGTTTGTTTGATGAGACGAACTTCTTGAGAAGCTTGATGATTGTTTTGTCGAACGCTTCAGCTAGACCATTAGCCACCGGGTTGTATGGTATTGAAGCAATATTCTGGATTCGGTGTTTGTCGCAGAACCGATAGAAAGCGTAGCTTACAAACTGCGGACCATTATCATGGATGATCCTTCGGGACAGTCCAAAGCGATAGATGACGTGATGCTTGAGGAAGCTGATCACGTTTGAAGTCTTCACTTCTGCAAGTGGAACAGCCTCCGCCCATTTGGAGAAGTAATCAGTGATTGCGAGTATGAAGCGGTGTCCTCGGGACGAAGGTGGAGTGATCGGACCAATGATGTCCATTCCCCATGCTTCGAATGGCCAGGATGCCACCATCGGATGTAGAAACTCGGATGGTTGGTGAATGAAGTCTGCGTGGACTTGACAGGCTTTGCATTTTCGTGCATAGTCTATTGCATCCGCAACTATCGTGGGCCAGTAGTAGCCCATTCGACGAAGGCGATCCTGTAGTTTCGGGCCAGGCAGATGGGCCCCACAGATGCCATCATGAGCTTCACACACGGCTTCTTTGGCTTTTTTATTCGACAGACATCGAAGCAGTAATCCATCGTATGATCGCCGATATAGCATTTTCGTCTCTGTATCGTAGAAGAATCTGAGGGAACGTCTTCTGATAGAAGTGGCTTCCTTCGAATTCTCTGGCAGGATGTCGTAGACTACGAAGTCAATGAATGGTTGTCTCCAGTTTGGTGCTTCGTCGACTGTCAGCGCGAAGTAACTCTCAACACATTGAACATTATTCCTAGGATAGATCAACTCACGACCTATGATGTCAACCAGATGATGAGCATGATTGGGTACTGCCAGGGAAGCGGCCAGACCTGCTAGGGCATCGGCTTCAATGTTCTGGAGCTTGGGAATGTGCTCTATGAAGAACCCTTCCAAGGACGAGACGATGTTAATCGCTATTTGGTGATAGGGGATCATGTCTTCATGGCGAACCTCGCATGAACCCTGAATCTGATTGACGATTAACTGTGAATCGCCGTATGCTTCAAGGTGCTCTACCCCCAGCTCTTTTGCAAGTCGGAGGCCAATGACCAAAGCATTGTACTCGACCACATTGTTTGAACAGGGCTCCGTGAGGGAATAAGCTCGATTGATCACCAGCCCGGTGGGAGAAACCAGCACTACTCCGACTCCAGCGACGATGTTGCCCTTGGGCCCAGTTCTAGAAGCACCGTCGAAGAACATTCACCATATGGTATCATGGGAGGCCATATTTGAATTAGCGACCTCGTCTGGAATCTCTTCGTCTATTTTGGTTGACTCCGAACCTGGATGAGCTGCTAAAAAGTCTGTCAGAGCTTGACCTTTAACAGCCTTTTGCGGGACGAAGATCATGTGGTAGGGGGACCGTAATATCGCCCAGGTAGAGAGACGAGAGCTGAGTGCGCCTGGCTTAGTCATGAGGACCCTGAGGGAGTTGACTCTTGATACGACATGGATGGTTTGTCCCGTGACGTAATGTCGCGTCTTCTGAATGGCGAAGACCAGAGCAAGGCACTCTTTCTCCACGGTAGTGTATCGATGCTCCGGCCCTATCATCATTCTGCTGAGGTAATATATAGCCTGCTCGTGGCCTGCCTCGTCTTGAGAATTGTGGACGTCCTCGGAGACGTCGTGATCTGTCACATCTGTTGGGTGAATCGTTTCCCCTGGATTGTCTTCTTGGAACACTAGGTTGTCGTAGATATTTGTAGGAGTACTACCCCCGGCTCCAGTGTCTCCCAGAGATATGGACGACGAATCTTCAAGTGTGGCAGATTTCGTCTTTGAGCGGGTACCTTGGTAAACTCCTCCTATAACGGTGGTAGACAACCGCTTAGAAGAGAGTTTCTTGGTTACTCCGGTTGAGATTTTCGGACTGGAGATATTTGTTTTCTTCCCTCTACCACTGCCAGGAATCTTCAGTGCAGAATTGCAAGAGGCGACGAGAAGTGCCTCGTCTTCTGAGCTTGGGTGTTGTAGCCGTTAGAAGACGGACCGCCGGTCTTCTTGTACTGCTGCCTTATTGCAGCAGCAGTTGACAATGACTTGGGTGCATTGATGTCCCTGACAGGACTCTCTGTACATCAAATCTTCGTCTCTTTCCTTCCGTTTGTGAAGAATCACGTTGCACAAGTCACCCATTTTGTGGGCCTGGGAGTTCTGAGCCTATGAGTGTATTGGCCTCCTGCCTGTTCCCTGATGTGGGGGTAGCGCGAGTACTTGCCCCTGATCCTTGTTGGAAGATTCATGATAACTATCTCGTTCGTTGGCCGTTGGGTGCTGGACACGGATAGTTTTATACAACTTTCTATCAGGGGCCTACGTAATAGTCAGCGGGATGCCCTGATAGTCAGAAGTTGGGACAACCAGCTGAGCTCGTCGAGTCCGCGTTGCCCGAGACTTCTGCCTTCTAGCACCTGAGAGTACATAGTAGAAAGAGTCCACGGAGATTGGCACATGAGAGCATCTGGGGTCAGGATCGCCTGAGAGGCGGTCGAAGACTGACCGTGAGCCGCATGGAACAGATGGTATGCGGCTGGGATCAGTGGCCGTACAGGCTGTCTGCATGCGGCTATCCTTTGTGGCCGCATGAGCCTTCTGTATGCAGCTAGAAGTGGTGGCCGCATGAATCTCAGGGATGCGGGTGGAAGTCCTGGCCGTGCAGGCTGCCTACATGCGGTTGGAAGTTCTGACCGCATGGGCTTTCTGCATGCGGTTGACTTTTATAGCCGCATGAGTTTTCTCCATGCGGTTGGCAGTTGCGGCCGTATGAGCCTTCTACATGCGGCTGGCGCCTTTATGCGGTTTGGACCGTATAGAGTTCCTCTTTGCCCCTGCAAGTCCAGCATCATAGTGTTTTCTTTTGCCGGACTTGGGAACAGCAGAGTCCTCTATGGTCTGAAGTAGGGTCGCCTGCGAGACTTTTACGCCATCTTGAGCAACAGAGAGTACTTCTTCGAGAGCTTGGGGAGGAGCGAATGATTTGGACCTCCACTTCCTGCGGGCCTTCTTCGTGCGGGCTCGCCGCTAGACCGGGCCAGCGCTACCGTCGGAGAGCATTTCTTCAAACGCCTGTTGGTCGAACCGGGCGACCAGCATTTGTTGAGTTGAGCCAAGTTTTGCTGCGTCCGATTGCGTCACCAACTCCTCAACCGTAGGGAAGTTAGTCCCCAGCAGGGTCGCCATCGTATTTTCCATTGATTGTAAAAGTGCAGAACAATTTTATAGGAGGACTGAACTTAGACTCACAATACAAACTCGCTCGTACAAAGAAAGCCTAGGAATGAAAACCTAGGTACAGCAATCTAAGTACGATTGTTTATTTTTGATTCTGGGGTGACGATAGAGGCTAGGGAAAGCGACGGCAGCTCTGCCTTACTCCTTGGACGATCGGACGTAGCCTTGGCTCTGATGAAGAAATGCTCTCGGAATGTGTGGGGATACTCTTCTGTGCATGCCTTTGTCTCTCTGTGTGTCTAGCCGGGTGGAGAGAGTCTTTTTTGCAAGGGAATGGCACCTCGCTATATTTTTTCGGATCTGGATCCTTTTTGCAAGGGAATGGCACCTTGCTATTTATAGGAGTGGGGTGTAATCATTAGGGTTTGCAATGATTGCCCCTTGAAAAGTCGACGGCTAATAATCTGGACCATTGATCTTGATTGCATCACATTTGGGTAATTAATTTTGATTGCGCCAAATCCGTATGGGCAATTAATGCTGATTGCCATAAATCTTCGTGATAAACTCGGATCTTCTGCCACGTGTTCATTCTGCTTGATTGCAATTAATCTGATTTGATTCAGGTAATTAAGATGATTGGAACAAATCTAGGTTTATTCTGATTTGCTGGCAGTCATAACTCCGAGGGGGATAAGACCGCCACGTGTCTCAACTGTCGCAAGAACCGCCACGTATCTCAACCGTCATGAGTGGGGCGTCTGGCAGAGCCGCATGAGTGCGGTCTAAGTGAACCACATACGGGTGGCCCCCACAATCCTAGCCGCATGAAGGTAGCCGCCGCATGGGGGCAGCAGCTTCGTGAAGGAGGCGACCGCATGAAAGAGACAGCCGCATGAAGAAAGCAGCCGCATGAAGGAAGCAACCGCATGAAGCAGTCTGCCGCATGAAGGAAGCAGCCGCATGAAGCGGGCAGCCGCATAGGGGTAGCAGCCGCATGAAGGAAGCAACCGCATGAAGGTTGCAGCCGCATGAAGGAGGCAGCCGCATGAAGAGGGCAGCCGCATAGGGGTGCTTGGGACTCGGCAGATCCTGCCAGTTATGAAAGATTTTCTTCTTTTTTCAAGGAGAACGCCATCATTATTTCAGCTTTATGTCAGAGCTGTCATTCATTGTATCAGAGCTGTTATTCATTGCGTCAGAGCTGTCATCAGAGCAATTAATTGGGCGACTGCTTTATGGCCATATGTAGAAGCGGACAGCGTATAGCCACGTGTCTTTGTCTGAGCCGTATGGGGCTGTTGGGGAGTTCCGAGTCGCATAAAGTTCTGAAGGATTCCTGAGGCGCATGAGGCTCCTTCTGTTTGGAGCCGCATGGGCTTTTCTTGTCCTTTTCCATGCTTCTACATATAGGCTATTCTTATTTCATATTAGACACTTTGTAACCTATGGTTGTTCTAAATAGGACTTTGTGACTCCAGTTGGGGCTCATATTCTCATCAGGCATTCGGAATTCCAGGCGAGGACATTCTCTGATAGTTCTTTCATTTACTTGTCAATTTCTATATTTCAGTTTTAGTCAGTTCTATTTGATTCTTGGTTACAAACACGGATTGATATTTCTAGAATTCATGTATATGACACACATACCTACTTTTCTAGCCTCTATTACAAGAACCACTACAAGAATCACCTACAAGCACCTTCATGTTCTGGCTAGATTTGTTCGATTTACGTGTCGTGTTATGGATTCATTCATATTTGTCGGGCGGAGAAATACTTGAGTAGACATGTAAATATTCCTAAATACTCGAACCACCTCCCTGTGAATTATACAAGAATGATAGCCATCCCACACTCGGCCAGTGTGTGATGTGTCGGATTATCCATAGCAGTTTACATGTCGATCTCAGTATTTTGAAACACACTGTGAGTATTGTCAAGAATCTTTACTAGAATCACCACAAGAATCTTACTGAAATCATCACAAGAATCGTTAAAGAATCTCCCTACTTGAATCATTGATTGGAATCACACTTGACATATATTGTACCACTGGACTCATATCATATTATTCTAGTTCAGCTAGCTTTTATTTACAGTCTTCATTTACATGATATTCTATTTCACAGCTTTTACTTTTCTTGTTTTTTTACTATTGTTTTACATCTTAAACTGTCTCGAACTTCCATGCTTCATCAATATAACTGTCTATAATTATTTTGTAGTCTTTGTCATTTACTTGGATTTACTTGATGAGATGTATTCGTTCCTGTCCTGACTGGACCTGTAAAAAATATTACAGATGTTAGCCCAGAGGATGCATACCCTACTCACTATGGATCTGGAGAGGAATTAGCTACCTTTGGCCCCGACTCTTAAGAGTGATCGGGAGACTAGTTTAGTAGACTGTTTTAGATTTCTTTACTAGAAATTGAGTTGTAATAATTTGAGAGTTGACTTATTTTGAGTTGTTTTGAGATACTATCATTTAGTAGATTTTATTTGTTTTCTTTTAGTTATTGAATTATGTGTTATCCTATCGTGCTTAGACTGTGATTGAGTTATATTATTTCTATTCTTGTCCTCCGTTCAGTGTTGAGATTTATTACGTGAGTTGGTTTAGATAGTGACCTAGAACAGTGTTCTACTACTGATTCTATGGCGTAGACTGGGCGTTGTTACGTACTTATACCGTTACACTGGGTGTGGATCGTGATAAGTTTTTAGTGGTGGCCCATGCAGGTCGAGATTCGCATTAGTGCGATATCGTGGTAGTACGGTGACTTAGTTGTACTGCTGCGAGCCTGTGGCAGGAATTAAGGAATAGGCTTTAGATGAGAGGATACTCAATCACAACTAGGAAATTTTCATGGATTTGAATCTACTGACACTCGTTCAAATCTAATTAATTTATTTCGTATCTGTCCTCTTTGATGATATCATCCTTGCTTCGTTATTGACCTCTTGTTTGGTCTGTCTTTCATGTCCTTCTTCTCCTATCTTGTTGTGTGATTTCATTAGTACCTACCAGGATATTCTTGTGATGTGCTAGATAGTATAGTGACCCTGTTTGAGACTGTGAAATTATGACCAGTAGGACCATGTTTTGCATGTTTTAGATATAATTTTTTGACCTTGATTGTCGGGGGTTTAACCTAGAAGAAGTGCAACCATCTTAAATTTTGAGGACGAAATTTTTCTGAGGGGGGTAGATCTGTAACCACCACTTTTCTAAATTGGGATATTTTAGTAATTTTGTGATATTTTTTGAATTTTTATTATTTTATTAGTTAATTTGATTGGTGTGTAGCTTTGATTGGTGTTTTGGGTAGCAGAATGTGGTATAACCTTAGTCAACCTTGACTAGAAGACTAACCATATGATTAGAATTATTTTTGGCCTTTTAGATATTAATTTAGAGCTATTGTCCATTTTAGGAAACATTTAAATCATTTTTAAGTCATTTTACACATAGCCTTTAAGCCTTTTTGTCAATGGGCCTTTAAACCAACTTAAAGAGTGCTTGGCCCTTGACTAAACCCTAACCCTAATCCCCCATGACTTGGTCGGCCAAACACAGTAGCCCCCCCTTTTCATTTGTGAGAAACTGTTAGTCGTCACAAATTCAAAACCCTACTTTTTTCCTTCTCCTCCAAAAGTCCCATTTTCTCGTTTCTCACCAAATCCTTCCAAACTAAGTGCGTTGCAACCATTGGGAGGAGAGAAATCTGCTGGAGACTTGCTAGCGAGGGATCGGAGGCGTTTGACTAGAGGAAATCGGCATCGACGTGTTTGGAGGCTTATTTCATTGAGTTTTGACACTCAATAGGTAAATCTCTCTAAACACTCGTTAATTCTATTTTTTCTTCGTAGATACATCTATATAGGTACCCCGAATCTGTGCATGAAGTTTGGTAGGTTTATGATTTCGTTTGATAGCCGTATCGGACACGTGTCGGTCCTTTGGAACACGTGTTCGACAAAATGCCACTTAGAACTGAAAGTTGGTATTTTTCGATTCTGTTTCCATGAATTTATTGATGTTATGATTTGAAATAACTTTTGTGAAGACGGATCTTGATTCGACACAATTTCAGTGTTCGAATCGGACACGGACACGCGTCCACGAGGCCCGTGCACGGTCCCGTTCATGCCCTGCTGTCTGTGAGTCATAACTCGACGCATAGGACTCTATTTCACGTGAAATTTTATGGACGCATGGGGGCAACCTCTGCCCACGTGCTCCTAAAATTTCATGACGTTTCGTTGAGCGTGTGCGGAGAAATCCAACACACACGGTTCAGCCAACAATGTGCACGTGCCAGAATTTGCCGCTGACACGGCCTTCGTACGCGAACACGACGCATCGAGGACCCGTTCCAGGAGCACGAGCACGAAGCTATATACCTAGGCTACCCAGGAACTCGACCTCGAGATACGACGTGGCTCGTGTCGTGAGCCACGTGGCTCGACACCCGCCTACGAGGCCGCGCGCGTGCGTACAATCCTCCAGACTGTGTGTCATAACTCGATGGATATGACTCTATTTCGCGTAAAATTTTATGGACACGTGGGGGCAACCTCTGCCCACTGTTCCTAAAATTTTATGAGATTTCGTTGAGTACTCGCGAAGTTATCGCGTCTGCACTGATTCGGCTGATACCGTGCATACGCGCGTACGTGCCCGTGCGATACGTACTTCGTGTAGGAGCATAAAAAGTACTTCATAGACCAAGTCAAAGAAGTTGAGAACTTTATACAATTCAAAATGAGTCAGGCTCAGACTTTACATGGAGATCGAACAGAGTACAACTTTACGCGAGCAACATTACGCGAGAGCTATTCACTGAGCTTTTTACGCGAAAGACAGGCTGTCGAATCATTGCATTTAATACGCGTGATACTGATGCTGACATAATGATTTTCTGACAGCGGACAGCACAGAAGCCGAGAAGATTTGATTTACACCAAATCCAATATTGTCGTTTAGTGTGCAGATGGGCTACTTTACGCTCAAGAGATTGCTTCTTTTACGCACGAAAGCTATTCGAGCTTTTACGCTCAAGGCTATTGTGTGCGTAAAGTTTATTTGAGCTAATTTTACGCTAAAGGATATTTTCAGCCACTTTACGTGGGAAGCTTATTTTGGGTTATTTTACGCCCAGTCTGCTACTTTACGCAGGCAGTATATTTTGGGACATTTTTACGCCCGATCTTTTCTGGCTATAAGAGAATGTGGTTTGCTTATGTGGCTTTCATGCCTCACTTATTGAGGTATGTGTGTACGTGCTCTCCTCGTTTTGTTGAAGTAGTGGGACACGTGTCACCATGCATAGAGATCAAAACTCTACATGGGACACGTGTCATCACGCGTAAAGGTTGATTCTCATTATGGGTGACAGTTACCAAACTTTGTTGCTTTTTATGCACAGAGGATCTAGTCTATAAATAGACTTATTTTTTAAACATCAAGGGATCGAAGAAGATATACAGGAGAGGAGATTCTGAGAAAACTCATACTTTCAGAGTGATATTCCTAGAAGCATTTCTTCAACTTTTTCTCAAGAACAGGGTGAAGCAAAGCAAAAAAGCATTCGACTGTGCCATCAGTGCCATTGCTCGATACCTTTCCGGTGACTTAGTTCTTCCGATTGTTTGTCTTCTTCAAGCAGTTTTCTTCATCATCATCGTATGGTCCAAGGAACAAAGTGATCGCTCTCAGATCAGACTTCCATAGCAATACTTCTCAGAACAATTTATACTTTTGTACTTTTTCTTGTCTTCTTTCAAAAGCCAATTTTTAGGCATTTTGTTAAGTGAAACAAAATAGCGACTCTGCTGGAGACGACCTTCTCCTCTGACGAGAAGGCAATTACTCAATATGATGATGTGTCGGTCGGATCGACAAAGAAGACTCTGGTTGTGCACTTCGACCAGACTACCTACGAAGAAATGCTCCGAACTGGGGGTAGTATTTGCTGCTCCAATGTTCAGAAATCGCGGAAGGCGCAAAAAGTTTGGATTCCTAAGTCCAAACCATCCTCGGATCTCCCTGTTGTCTCTAAGGGCAAAGGAATCCTTCCTACTCCTGTTGTGAAGACTTCCGTTGGTGACGAGGCAGTCTCTACTTTAGTGATGCGCCCTGGGCATAAACATCAGTCTCCTGTCGGTGACGTGGTACTCTCAAGTTTTACGCTCTGCGCATAAAAATCAAGTTTTACGCACTGCGCGTAAAAATCAAGTTTTACGCTTTGCGCATAAAAAACAGTCTCCCGTCTGTGACGTGGTAGACACCCAAGCTTTACACTCCACGCGTAAAGGAAAGTCGCCCGTCTGTGACATGGTAGACACCCAAGCTTTACGCTCCACACGTAAAGGAAAATCTCCGGTCTGTGACGTGGCAGATACTCATGTTTTGCGCTCTACGCGTAAAGGTAAATCTCCTGTCGGTGACAGAGTAGATAAAATTCACAATGATGCCTCTGCATCTAAAATGAATTTACCTACACGCGTGCAGCGTAAGAACATGAATTCTATTGTTGGTAAAACTTTAGTTTCTCACCAACAACCTTCTTACACTGCTTTACGCAAGGTACCAAACCTTCAAATTACGCGTAATGCTGATGGAGTCCTTTGTGCACAAAAATCTCAGGATTTACGCACGCAACTGCAGGCACGTAAAACGCCCAGTTTGGTTCTGCTAATGCAGCCAGTATTCTTCTTTATACACAAGGGACTAAACGATTCTCAGTCCCAAATATAATAAATAAGACTACTTATTCCACTCCTTCTGATTTACGCGAGCTTCTTGTACAAAAGCGTAAAGACAGAAAATCTCCTGTGATACTCCCCAAAGAAAATTACCATTGTCAGTATCACCAGATTGTAATCAAGTGTTGCTGTTCGGCTTCTTAACGGTCAATTTTTGACCGGTTAGGCTACAATGTGCCTCAGCAATCAGTTGATGACCAAGAACAAGAGCTGTCATATGCATCAGTCAACATGTCATCTCATACCAATAGAGGACGACGTCCAAGATGCAACTCGTCCCAAATTCCTGGTCAACAATAGTTCAACCGACTTCTTGATTCCTTTGAAGGAGTATATCAGCATACCCGTTTGAGAAGCCAAAGACAGTTGCAAGCTTCAGATTCAGAAGCTGGGGGTACTCAGTCTTTGGAGTCCGAAACTGATAGTGTTGATTCATACCTCTATACTAATCCCTCTGTATGTTCAAGGGAGGTTGAGTCCTATGCTATTGGAGATGAACCGGAGACGTCAACTGCTAATACAGAATAACATCTCTCTGCGGTTGAGCAGTTGCTGAAAGACATGCTTGCTATGATACAAAGTATGCATCAAATAATAATGATTCAGCAAACTGCTCAGCTGGCAGTGGTAACTCTGGTGCAGGTAGCAGCACAAACTCAAGATAGTAAAGGGGTTGATGTACCCTTGAATAATCTTAGTCAGGAGCCTGCTGTCAATCAAAATTCTGCATCTCCAGATCCTATCATTCCAGAAGATGTACCACCTCCGGTGGGGGTTACGATACATCCAACAACTATTCAATCGAATGTGCTTCGTCAAAATAGTGAAGATATTCAAGCCGTGCGTGAGCTAAAAGCACATTTTGAAGTTCTGAAGCACAAGGATCAACTCCAGAGGCTAGGGATTAAGCAACCTTATCCTCCTCATTGGAATGATGTACCCTTTCCTCCAAAATTCAAGCCACAATCGATGGTGTTATTTGATGGAAAGGCTTCTCCCAGTCAATATATTAATAATTTTGATATTATGACTATGCACTTGCAGAAAAATGATGCTCTTCTCACTCGAGTTTTATCGGGTGTTTGACGTGTTCAGCTTATGACTGGTATCGCAGTCTGCCCGACAATTGCATATCGTCTTTTGACGAATTTAAAGCAATTTTTCTCTTCCGCTTCTATGAAGGAGGCATGCTAGACTCAGCATTGATTGACACATGCAAGATGAATCTGCGACCAACTATTGCTATTTTCACAGGCTCTCAATTCACAGATTGGCCTCGTTCGTTATAGTAGCAGTTTCAGCCGAGACCAATGGTAGGTTGGCTCATGAACACGGGATAATCTTTGCTTCAGAAGACAAAGAAAATAAAGGCTCTTCTGGTAATAATTCCGACAATAGTAATGGGAAAGGAAAGGAAACCCTAGTGGTTAATCTTTTAAAACCCAAAACGACGCCAAATAATCAGGAGTCTTCCAAATCAAAGGAAGAATACTCTTTTGATGATAGTGATATCCCTAGGATATTCCAATATCTTATGATAAGTGGCAAACTCCAGATTCCGGAGCCAAAAAGGCCTAATGAGGTGAATCTGACTGACAATCCCAAATATTGTATCTATCATAGATACATAAATCATCCTACCAAGGCTTGCTACGTCTTAAAGAAGAAAATCCAAGAGTTGATAAATGCCAATGCCATCGCTTTAACCAATGATGAGCATACGGTTACAACTAATATGATTTCTCTTCAATTTGGAGGTTTTCCTCCACAGCAAGTTCCAGATGGAATTGTCCCAATCCCTAAGGCAACTATGAAGATTGTTAATCTCCCGCCTACTCGAGAGCAAAATAAATGATTGTTGCCTCTCACATTAAAAAATGGTGAAATCATGTGGGTACATCCTGACTTAGTACCTGAAATGGAAGATGAAGATAAAATTTCAAAATCCAAGAAAGGTCGAAAAGTCAGAACCTGCAACATGATTTCTCATATTCTTACTCCAGATCATGATGATTTGGATCATCTTTGGGACGGCATTCCTTTGGAGGATAGACTGAGGGGTTTGAATATATGCCCTCCAAGTTTGGCTCCTCCTACCAAACTCAAACTTACTCATCAGTAGTGGCTAGCTATGAATAGTATCCCCTTATACAGGACACAACACTACACCAAAATGGACACTTAGGAACACTTTTAATATGTACCCAATATTTTTAGGAACATTTGACAACCGTTCCTAAAAGTGGCGTTGCAATTATTGGAACGGTTATAAAGCGTTCCTAAATTTCATTTGGAACGGTTGTCAAATGTTCCTAAATTAGATTTTGAAACACATATAATGTGTTCCTAAAATAATTTTGGAACGACTTTGAAACGTTCCTAAAATTAGATTTTGATACACATATAATGTGTTTCTAAAGTATTTTTTGGAACACGTTTAAATTGTTTCTAACTATCAGTTTGAAACATTTTATGTTCGTTCCTAAATGTAATTTGCAACACTTTTTGCAATATACATGTGGCCAGTTTGAAACACTTTATTAGCGTTCATGTGCATTTTTTTTAAAATTTCAATTCCGCAAAAAAAATTTTGTTTGAACCACAAATATGATGATCATGAAATTACCATTAAAACACAATAAATGAGGCATTCTACACATTTCCTAAATCAACATCCAAGAGGTCCACTAAATTAATCAAAACTGTCAACTTAATATAAAACTAATAACATTTTTCAAATATTAATCGTTATAAAATGCTATTGAAAGATGATCCCAAAAGTTATAAATAATAAAATGTAGCTCGATCGCAAAAGATAATTTGTTTACAAATTTTAGTTCTCTAAGATGATCCCAAAAGTTACAAATAATAAAATGTAGCTCGATCGCAAATGATAATCTGTTTACAAATTTTAGTTCTCTAAAAGATGATCCCAAAAGTTATTCTCCAACCGAATGATGGAGATTTGAACGATGACAAGAAGCAACACCTGCATACAACATTATAAAACAAGTTTTAAGTTAAAATCAAGAAATTGAAGAATAAGAGACTAAGATAACCAAAATCTACTATGTTCAAGAAACTGGAGAATAAGAGACTGTATAATTCAGTCTCGGTGCCAACAAACAACTCAAAGCAATGAACCAAACAAACATCTAGAGATTACCATGTGAAGAATGAACCACATATATCTTTGAATTTATTTTTTGTGTTTAAAGCTTTTAGGATTGTAGGAGACAATTATGGTTCAGTATTGGGTATATAAGGGGGTTAAGATGCAATGTGTTGTGGCACAAGTCTTCGGGGAGGTATACAAAAAGATTATTTTTGAATATTCATGTAGCAATCTCCAGTTTTTGGGTTCTAGAAATAAATTTGGGCGTCCAATGCGACCTTTTAGAAGGTAGAAGTACTGTGTTATTTTTTGACAAAAGTGCTTGGAAGTCACTAGCATAGAGATAAAGTTCCAATCCTTATTTGTTCATTTGGCTGCAAGGACCTAGCATTTAGTTTAATTCCAGCTAAGTTGTTGCTTTCTGAAGATACTATGTAAATTAGAAGAGTTAGTGTGTTTTCCTTCAAGTATAGAAAAGAACTATCTGCATATGGTCTGGGTGATTTTTAGAAGTTAATGGTTGCTATAATGCTATGAAATGCTCTGTGGTCTCGAGTATACTGAGTTAAGATCCAAAAATATTGAGGAAATATGTGAGATGTGGATGCAATGAATCTGTATTTTTCTTTAGTTAGCCTTGACCATATTTGTGGTTTCCTTAATTATGTGACGCTTTATGTGCATATTGATCACTTTTTTGCCATATAATTTCCAGAAATAGATATCAAACATAGTGATCTAGATCAGTTTTGTTTACTGTAATGACAAGTATTTCAGGGAAACCCTCTCTACTTGTCACCAATCCAATTTCGTATTTCAGGAAAAAATATAAGGCCAAAATGAAATGTCTAAAGTCTATTTTCAGCATCTAGAGATTACCATGTGCCAAAATATAAGACCTACATAAAATTTATTTGCATAGGCATTATGAGAATGCTCTTAATTGTTCATGTGCCATTATCATAAATCTGCGAGATTACCATTTGGTGACTAAAGTCTGTTTTTAGCATTTGGAATCTGTAATCAGGTCTCGGATTCTAAGTATCACATCTTTGATAAACAAATGACCAAAATGAAATGGCTATCATTAGCACAAATAAAATGGCTAAAAATCCAGATATAACTTATTATAATGAAGAGAAAATATCACTTACTATGGCTCCATGTATTTGACGAAGGACTTGTTCCACACAAGGAAATCGCCGATGCTAACTTCTCCAATTTTCTTTGATTCTGGATTTTTATCAGCCTTATAAATCTTTGCAGAGAACATCTTTCGAGTAACCATGCTCACCTTTAATTTATCGGGTTCCAAGACATAACTATGGCATATACCCCGATGTACTTGATCATATGTCAACCACAAACTCAGTATATAACAAATACAAATGTGAGATATCAAAAGAGCCTTGTTTCAATAATTTTATAGGGTTAACCACGTAGTTAAGCTTGCAACAAACTTTTCAAAAAATAAACTTATGAAGTTATGCTTGCAATAGACTTTTCAAAAAATAAACTCAGTTGAGGACATAACCACAAAATATATTTATCAAGTAGTAACTTTAACAAAGAATGCATTTGCATTCAACTGAAGAGAACAAAGATTGCATTTGCATTCATCATTTGATAGCAGCAGCAGCAACTGCATATCCTAACTGCAGTAAGCAAGGGTAATGGCAGCAGTAGGTAGTTGCTGCAGCAAAGTGCAGAACAATGGCAAGGGTAATGCTACAGAAATGTAGAAACATTTAATGCTACAGAAATGTAGAAACATAGGTTCAAAACAATAAAAAATCAATGTTTCTAAAATGAGCCTCCCTGCAGCCCTTCATAGTTTTCAATATTGATAATACAGAACCTTAAAAAGATAACATTAGTTTACACCTGAGATAAACCTGAGATAAACCTAAAAGCCCCAAGCCTCAATCAGAACCCCTCTATCACAAGAAATTTATTTCCACGAAAGTTGGTGATGACTACCCAACTTGTTTAAAGATAAAAAAAATGTACTATTATGAATACACAAAATTGAACTGAACCAACTTAATCCAACACTTTTATCAGTCAGAGCTTCAATAAGAATATGACATTAGTTTCCTCGGAAATGAAATAATGGAAAAAAAAGTCATGATCCATGCTAATAAGGTCTGTACTGTCAAAGATCCCATTATTTCTATAGAGGGAAGGTAGGTGATCCTATTGCATTTATATAGGAAAGCCACTTTTAAGCCATTGGGTCAGTATCGTCCCAGCATCAAAATACAATGTTGCCACACATTTACAAACAAAATGCATGACCTGATTGTATGGCAAAATCAAACGCCTCTACAATGAAGAATTATTTTAGGGTTAAGTTCGATATTGATTGCAAGAATAGCATTCAGATAATCAATGGACTATAATCTTAGATGCATTTCAGTGAGTTAGCCTGCCATGTCAAAAAAAGATACAGATCTAAACCAACTTAATCCAATTCAATCTACCTGGATCAAGTTTTACTCGCCTTGGCAAGGAATGACATTCCCATTGACCCAACAGATTGTACAATGGTATAGAAAATTTTATTCATCTCTACGAGACATTAGGCCAAAGAGTGGAGAGGAATGACATTCCCATTGACCCAACAAATCTCGTAGGATCCAACTGAAATTAAAAACCATATTGAAAAGATAAGCGCATGTTTGGCAAATGGAAAAAAACTATAAAACTAGGAAAGTGCTACAATGTCAATATTTCCCAACAAAAGTGCAGAACAATGGCAAGGGTATTGGCAGTAGTATACACGACTGTTCTCACACTGATACAAAGAATGCATTTGCATTCAACTGAAGAGACAACAAAGGTTGCATCTGCATTCATCATTTGGAACTACATTTGCTGTCAAATGCAGAACCTTGTGGAAAGTCTAATTTCATAGGGTATTTGGAAGATAATTCTTATGTTGCTCATTTTTTTCAGGTTCCAATTATCATATCAAAGGATGCAAACAAATATATGATACTCCTATAAAATACTGTAGCTCACTTTTGCATTGTTCTTGCTTATATATTTAAAATATGGACTGTTAAAAGTGTGTATTGTTTCAACCAAGTCGATATAAACTTTCTGTGTATTTTTTCAACCAAGTCGATATAAACTCTCCACTCTAGAATTTTTGAATGTCAGATGTAGCTACAATGTCAATATTGCCCAACAAAAGTGCAGAACAATGGCAAGGGTAATGGCAGCAGTATACACCCTTCTAATCAACACACTGCTTGACACCAATATACCTTCATTGATACACACTCTCCCCCTCCTATGATATACTAACACACATCCATAGGACACAAACTTATAAGGTCTATGGTGCACCTACTCTTGCACATCCTACAGTGCACTGATACTACACATTATATAGTGCATTGATACTGCACATTGATACCTGTACTTCATTTCTCTGAGAGGCAAAAAATTGCCAGGGAAATTTTATTTTAGAAGAATTTTGTGACTTCTCTTAGCATGTGAATATGTGATAACTCATTGAACTCAGAAATCAGAAAGTTCACTATACTTGGGAATTTTTGCTAGTTTGGACTTACTAAAACTTTCTTTATTGTTATCAAACATCAAACTTGTCAATACAACAACAACAGAGCTTGTCCAAATTTTTTATGGCTGTAAAATTGATGATTCCACTCCCTTTTATTCCAATTGCTCTATTAATGGCCCGACATTAGTAATGTCATCAGACTCTTGTTAATATCGGTGTAAAAAAGTATTAGATGTTTGGTACTGTTCAAAATGGTATGGAACAAATAGCTAGCTTAATCTGTGTGTACTTTATGATGCTTCAGTAAGGTGACAAATGGTGGTCAGAGGGTTATTGCTTGGAGGATAGCAAAAGGGAGGACCAGAATTACTGTATGACACTATAATCCAGCTTAGGTGAAAAGATTTCAGGTAGAATCGGGAGATCAACTGTTATGCAAAGAAATCATGAAGTTGAGTATTTATAGGAAGTACTAGGAAGTTGGTTATAAGGTCCAGATCAAAGTTGCGTTTGGAGTTACACGTCTACTACATGAAAGTGGCTCCAAGGTTCGAGTTCTTTTTTGGAATTATGATGTAGCCTCTTATTCATACAGTTCAAACTCTTTTCACTATGCATTATCCCTATATTTTCTTTTGAAATGCAACCCATGGAACATTGGAAAAAAGATTATGTGGAAGTTTCTTACTATTAGGGAATTACTGTTATTCTTTCAGTACCAGAATCGCGCTCCCCTTACGAAGACCTTAGTAAGCCACCATGTCCATCAGAGATTGAGGAGTTATCAAATCCATTCCCCCGGCACGTCTCGTCTCTGCACAATCTGGAGAGAGAGAGAGAGAGATTACAACAAGTGGAGAAGGATTGTCTTGAGATTTTTGAAAATAACATTGGAGGGCTTCTTCAAGTTTTTTTTATTACATGGTCTTGTTCAAATATTGGATCTTCAGCCCAATATCTAAGAAGCTGCAAAAGTAGAAGAATTGTCAAAAACAAAACTTCATACTGGAAATAGTGAAAAAGAAAAGAAATAAAGAAAATACTTACCATGATGAAAATTTTGTTCAGGATTGCGTTTTTGTTGCACACTATAATGGTAGACAACATTGTCTTACCCTTAGGACAACCATTGTACAGAGGTTGTGTTGCCATCTCCCTATGTTTGTTTAGGATTGTGTTTCTGTTGCACACGATAATTTCAAATATTTTCATGAATACCCTAAACAATTAGAGAAGTGAGAAGACTAGAAATAGGCTTATTTCTCTTAATCAAGAACTGAAATTTTCTTAACAAAGCAGTAGCTTGAACAATAGTAAAATGGACATAAAACAACAGCTTCACAAACAAAGAATTGTGAGTGTTCACCTTATGAGGAAATCTAACATCCAGTGAGTTATTAACCACATATGCATCAGTCTTCAGGTCATATTCATGAGTCGCCAACAAAGTTGAAACCTTATTCATTATATGTTGTTGAGATCTAATTATTGGCAAGGGGGAATTTATTTATATCGTAAGTTGGCATCACTTGAGGATCATTTATGCATAAGAAAAATGAAACTTTGATTCTTAGTATAATTGTTTTGTACAAAATTTTTTACAACTTATCTTACAGGAGTTCCTATCATTTTTTTTCTAACAAGATTGCATAAAAGTTTACAACTAGCTACAACCTTATGTCAACTCTTTTAGTAGGTGTCTAGAGTCAAATTCCTTGGCAAGGAAGGAACCTGGGACATCCACCATTTCTTCCCTTGAGAAGTGTTGAATCCTACTCATCAGCGATGAAGAACTTAATTAGGCATACGGGATAAAAAGAAAAAAAAACACGACTTCATAGGCTCCGCAGACACCTGGAAGTATTTTTTTATATTGAGAAAATAAAAGTTATAAACAATCAAATTAAAAAAAAATCCAAAAGTATATAAATTATTACATACCACCACACTCATAGGATACAAAGTTAGATACCAAACTTTCTGGTATGGTATATTGAATACTACAACTATAAAAACAACAACAACAATAAAGCCTGTATTCCAATTATTTAGGGTTTGACTGACTGACCAATTATACACAGGTTACCAGCTACCAGATACAAACTCATTTATCCAGGCTTCATGAAAAAAATATATACCACTATTAGAAACTCACCATCCTATCATAAACTTCTTGGAAGCCCAACCGCGGACAACTTTATAAAATGCCTACAGTAGTAAGATTATAACCAGTTAACAAGGTTTTATTGTAACTGCCACAAGAATCTGAAAGAAATTGCTCAAGAAAAAAAATTTAACAATATAGAGTGAATAAAAATATTATCTATGTAAAAAAAATCAAGCTTTGGCACATAAATTAAGCTGATCTGGCAGGTGGATGCATCAAATCTTCGGGTTAGAAATCATGAGAATCATAAGAGAAAAAAGAGTTAGCTCACATGAGTATCTTTAATCATATTCCACAGAGTACATACAACAAAGAATAAGCCATAAGCTAGCATTACTGAGATCTTTACAGCTATGCCTACTTATGAGAACTTATAGTTGAAAGTTAAATCGATACATGCTCTGCTTGATATTACTAGTCCTATATATAGAAACCAAACAAAAAAAAACCTACATTAAAAAGTTAGCTTTTCCAATGTATAATAGTATTTTGTAATATCCATAACAAATACATCTGTCATATGAAATGTCAACAAGCACCTTCTCAGAGAAGTTAAAATATTCTATGGTTTATGCTTTTAACTGAAGATGGTTCTTCTCTCTTAACTATGAAGAATGAGAAATTCAAATATGAGAGAGAAAGCTATCATTCTCAAATATTCAATCATATCTTCACTAGAGGTGAACTCTAAATCGACACAAGAGTAACCCATACACAAACCCAACTTGACAAACCCAAAATCTTTGTACCAAACTAAATACATATCTCCTGAGATCAACTAGATATGATATCCACTTTAAAAAATCTGGATTAACACAAAAGCAAGTTGAACCAGATCCAAATGACTCTACATAGAGATGTGAAAATAGTATGTATCCAACTTTTACCCAAAGTGATTGAAGAGGATGTCAAATTATCAATACAAAGTCAGGTTTAACCTTGATCCAAGATAGTCCCCAAGATGATCATTCTCATGCACCAAAATTAACTTCAACATGCTCAACGTAGGTAAAACATTTGAAGAAAAGTTTAAGAAAATTGCCAAAGGCAAATAATTTCAAGAAAAAATTAGCTTAAAATGACCACAGAAAAGTTCAAAAAGAGAACAATAAGCAGTTTAAATATTCTATATGATTATTTACGTGAATTTGAAGAGGGTTTTCATCTAATAAACCCAGAATTAATATTGCGATACTTCACGCTATTGTGGTAAAGGAAACAGTAAACAAGAAGACAAAGAGATTGAAGAAAAATAAGAATATATATCTTCTGAAGGACCTACCTCTCTGTGTTCTCTCCATAAAGTGTGTGGTGCATAAAATAACTTAGGATGTCCTTTATAGGCCTTGTTACAACAGAAAATCTCTTAAGAATTAGTCCTTATGAGTAAGACAGACAGGTATCCTGCAACAGTGCATCTTCTAGAAAGATGTACCATTAAAGTAAGGACTTCTGAATTTTAGAAAACTAGTATGGTAGGAAAAAGAGTCGTCTTTCTCACCTGGCAACGGCGGAGGCAACAGGAACACCAAAGGTGATAGTGGATCACAAAGGTAACCATGTCCTGGCTGTAGAGGGCTCTCAATGATAATGGATCTGGCAACGATGGAGGCAACATAACAGACTAATGGCGGCTCTAGATGGCATTGGCTCCATGTAATAAAAAAGCAAAATGATGGAAATAGTGAAGTGAAGGTAGCTCCAATTGGTGCGTCAGCTCCTAATGGCAAAGAGGGGTGTCTATGGCTATTGACCGATATGATGGGGCATTTGGCTATTGAAAGGCATGTGGTAAAGTCTATGTTTTCCTTGGTTACTATGTTAGCTTGGAAACAAAACAAGCATCCATACCCAGGCTCGTTCAGCAAAGGTGGTCTTAAAGTTAAAACCTAATATATAAAATTTAAAACTTAAAACACTAACTATTTTAGTCTAGTCAATCAGCCATTTGAGCGCCATAATTAGCAAGAAAGCATTTTATCCTTATTTTTTTGTTTTTGTTGATGGTTAAGGAACTGTTATATTGCATCCTTCACCCTTTTCGACTTTAGCACCTAAGTTGAGGCCAGTTACGAGGCGGTTGACAATATTTACCAAAACTTGATTAACGTGAAACTCTAGGAATGAAAGAGAAAAAACAAGCATACCCTCTATCGAACTTAATAGTTGATGTAGGGACTACGACAACATGTTGTTCACAAGTCTTTTCCGTCTTTATCTTCTACGGATCCAATATTAGCTCCATACTGCCCCTGTTATGTCCTAAATTCACCTCTAATATCAACTAGGTTGAACAGACACGGGCACTGAAATTGATACGGGTAAGATACGAAAACAAAATATGGCATCTCTTACAAAAGAAATGGAATACAAGTAAGCCATGGATATGGTAATATATTCATAATAGATCTTTTTAATATCTATAATGATGCATGTTTTTTTATAATAACTTGGTTCTAAATATTACTAGAATGGACATCCTTTAAAGAAAAGTTATTTTCTAATATCTCAATTATGTTTTATCGCAATGGAAGCTACACATGTGAGGGTGATATTCGACAAGAATGTCAAAGAACTATAGCATCCATATGTATCAGACACGGATATTGTCCTCCGGAGGAGTATCCATAATATCAGATATATTTTCAGTATCAGATAGCCAATCAAATAAAACATAATAGCTAAAGATGCAGGAAAAAAAATTGCATGAGAGTACAGAGGCATCTATGCTTGGACTCTAGACTCGATTCTAACTCCAGAATTATATTTCATAGGACAAAACCACTCAAACTCCCTAATAGCCAGAATTCATAGAGTTGAAATTAAAATAGCATTCATAGAAGGTGCTATAGTTCATGTAAAGATTCATACTTCTCATAAAGTCAATATCCAATTCTGATTTAGTCAACCTTTACACAGTCTTATCTATTTTTGTCTCCTGTTCATAGTTTCCCACATAAAAATTTAGCCGTATCTACTCCATAGCCTAAAGTAACAAAACAAAAACATAGTTCATTGTCAATAAAAACCTTCATTTATGTGCAAAAATTCCCTCATCGAGAAGTGTGATCTATTGTATTTTGCTCAGGACTGTAGTAACAGGACAAAGAACCCTAGCAAAAATGCAAACCTTCTTCCTATACCAACTCAAATCAGAGTACAATCAAGCACTGAAACCCTAACAAAAATCCAAAATTTCCTTCTAAATCAGAGAGGTATGATGAAATTGAAAAATCAAACAAAAAAAACAGAGGAAAGAGAAAATAACAAATCCTTCCTCGATGGATGATGAAAAGTCCTTCAAACCCATTTCAATCTTGAGTTGCAAATCTTGAGATTGATGGCAAGAGAGAGGATGATGGCAAGGATGCGTGTTTGAAGATCTGTGTTTGATGTGATCTTACCCTTCCTCGATGGGCAATCGTATGCGAGTTTGATAGAAGAAGAAGAAGGGAGATTGAAAGCTTATGGAGGGAGCTTTGGAGGAAGATTGAAAGATTCTCGAGGGAGATTGAAAACTTCGCAAAATATAAGAGGGGGGAAATGCTTGGAAAGATTTGGAACGTTTAGGGTTTTGCTGTACGTGATGGAGAAAAATGTTTTATTTGCTTGGACGCTTTATTTAGTAATTATTGTGAGATGGACATGGGTACAGTCTCACTTTGTAATGTATTTGGAACACTATAAAATGTATTTGAATAAACATTTTTCTAAAAAATTAAATTAAATTATATTAGGAACGTTTTTTTGATTTGAAACATAGTTAATACGTTCCAGAACCTAGGAACAGAAAATAAGCGTTCCAGATTGAAAAATATCTAACGTTCCTAATTTGCCATTTTGGTGTAGTGCAACAAGTCTTTACTGCTTATGAGAAAGCACCTGTAGGGATTTTTCCTCCTATCACGAATCCTCCTTCTCCTATGGTTACAGAGGTTTTTATTCCTTCTGTGGCTACACAGGTCGCTATTCCTCCATCTTCTGCTGAACCTGTAACACCCATATTCTGAATACATATTTTGTCAAGCTTGCATGTATTTCAGACCTGTATTTATTTCCTCGAATTTTGGCATGTACTTGTAATTGGCTTGACTTGCAGATTTTGGTTCTCGTAATTGGGTTTTACCTGGCTTGGTTTATTTTGTGGAGGAGAATTGGTTTGATTTGGTTTGGTTTGGTTTAACATGCATTGGAACACCTTAGCCTATGTTCAACCCTCAACACAACACAACCCACCCTCATTAAAACTCTACCTACTTTTCTCTCTCCTCCATAATTCTATTATTTATTTCTCCATCTTCTTCTTCTTCCTTCCTCTACACAAACACCAACACCCATAGGCAAGTGCACCTTGCCACCACATGAGAACCACATTTTATTTGTTCATTAGCTAGATTAGGCCATGGTGGTCAACATTAGAACTTGACATTTTGTGATTTGGAGTCTCCATTGTTCTAGATCTAGGTTTTAACTATTTTTGGATTTACATGGTTTTGATCTATTTTGGTTGGATTTTTGTGGGTTTTGATGCTTCCATGTGGAAGAGAATTCAATTTTACTCAAGTTAGAAGTTTGAAAATCTAGATTTGGCTTTGATTTGACAAAGATATGAAAATTTAAATTCTTGGTGTTCTTGGTGTTCTTCTCGGCCTGGAGTAGCAGCCTGCAGCCTGCGCTCTTTAGCGCAGTGCTGGACTGCGCAGCCCCTCTCGGCCTGCGCTCTTTAGCGCAGTGCCGACCGTGCAGCTTGCCCTATGGTGAACTGCGCTCAGCCCCATGCGCCAACCATTCCTGCGCACTTCACCCTGCGCAGTTCACTCCTGCGCAGTCTGCTCATGCGCAATCCACACCTGCGTAGTTCACTCCTGCGCAGTTTGCTCATGCGCAATCTACCCCTGTGCAGTTCACTCCTGTGCAGTCTGTTCATGCGTAATCTGACCCATGCGCTATCTACCCCTGCGCCCTGTGCCCCTGCGTACTTGGCACCCTGCGCAGCTGACACCTGCGCAATCCAACCCCCTGACCCCTTGCGCAATCCATTGGCTCTTGGAGTTTTGATTTTATTTCTTTAAGCTTGGCTCTTCTATAGCCCTTTTGTCATGAGCTTGATTTTACTTAATATGTTTGGAATGACTATTGTACATGGCATGGTATGACAAGGAACTAGCATAACACGACAGTGACCCATAGTGGTGCACTCCTGACATGACCAACCTGACATGATAGTGGCCCGTCGTGGCGTACTCCTGACAAGTACCCTGACATGATTTATCTTGATAACTTGATAGTGGCCCGTGGCGGCGCACTCCTGACTTGACTTGACTTGTAACTTGTAACTTGTAACTTGACTCGTATAATCAACTTAACACCGTGGGTGTTCCTGCCTGCTTGCTTGTGTAATCCATTTGTCTTGTCTTGCATCATGTCTAGGACGTGACTCCCTGGTTCCCACGGTCAGGGATTCATACTGAATATGGATTAGGCTAATGACTAGATCAAACTATAGTTCATGGAGAATTTCCAGTCACAGGCAATCTCGTTATCTGGGTGCTCTTAATTGCACTTGTAGCTTGCCGACGAGTAGAGCACATTTCCAGCGCACTGTCATGTGTTGTACCCTCTAAGTCACCTAAGGGTATATCGTCTCCGGGGCGATGTACCCAACCATACTCTCAACCCGCGGAAGGATAACTGGATGGTCTGCAGGGCTTGGGACTGGGAAATTCTCATTGCATCTTGTTAGTAATTAAGGCTTGTGATAACCCTAGTTAGTTAAGTAGTAAGCCGTAGTAATTGCTTGGCCGCTTGTGAATGGATGGAGTCCAGCCTTGTCTAAGTCATGTCTAGCCCCTGTACCTGGAACTCTTGTACATGCTTGTTTTACTTATCTCTAACAATAATTGGGTAGAGACAAGGTGATATTCAGGCGAAGGGTTACAACCCCGGTCCTTGTTTGATTTACGGGTTGTAACCTGGTTCCCCGAATGGTTCTACGTCCCTAGTCGTTTATTGTTCTGACGTGCTCTTTATTTACTTGTACCTTCTTTTATTTTATTTCTTATGTTCTGATATGCTGGCTTTTGTTCTTATTTCGTGGCCTCCTTTGTGGCACTTGCTCTTTCTGGGGTTTGACCCAGCTGGTTTTGTGTGGCCAGATGTCGGAGCAGCTCCCGAGGATCTTTCGAACCTCCAGTCCGATGGTGGCGACTAGAAGGAACCCGGGCTACGAGTGGGTTTTCTATTTTGTTTTGCTCACTCTATTGTAAAGTTATTCTTTTGAGGCGTTTAGCCGATGAGCACCTGTTAGCTCGATGCACTTTACTTACTGTCTGCCTACGGGCTGTAAACATGATTAACAAATCCTAGGGTTGATTATGTATGACTTAACTCTTGCTAGTCCTAGCATTTTGTACGACTAGCTTCATGATCAGCTGATATGTAATATTTGGGACGCCTTTTATTGTATATTTGATGGTCAAACATCTTGTAATTATATTACTTGCTTGAGATTGAGATAATAGGCTTGACCATAAGAGACCGTTGGCTTGTAGTAAACCCTCATATCTAGACAGCCGTGACCGTATAGCGAGATATATTTCATTTCAATATACGTAGCTGGCTATGTTCGCCCCCGCTCTCTAGTATTCTGGTTCTGGGGCATGACAGAACCATCTATTGAAAGTCCGCTACCCATTCAAATGTATAGTCAACAATCAGTCCCTCTCGTGAAAAAGATGGGCTATGACTTTTAAAAGGCGGAAGGTTTGAACTATGATAAAGGAATGCGACTTCCTTTACAACTTCAAAGTCAAAAATCCACTGTAGGATTGGGATTTTAAGTCCCTCATAAAAATCCTTGCAAGAAGAAGACTAAGGGAAAGAAGAACAAAACCTGTAATATGGTACTTCATTCTCCTGAGTCTAAAGAAGAAACCTTTGCTGGTACGAGATCTGGGAAAGAGTATCACAAAGATTATGAGGGAACTTCTAAAGAAGTGAAGGGCATTGCTGAAAAATTACCAGTTCAACTGTCTCCTGCTCCTGCTGAACAAGATCTTCTAAACCATCTGTGGTTGAGAAAGGGAAACAGAAAGCAATACACTTTGACGTCCCATTGAAGTCTGCTTCAAATCAAGGGGTGGTGATGAATCCCTACAAATTTGATATTCTAGCCCAGTTAGCTAATACTCCGGCTAGACTTTCTATCTTTGAGTTGCTTCGCCTTTCTAAAGAAAGCCGTGAAACTTTGAGTAAAGCTTTGCTACAAGCAGACTCATGCTTAGCTCAACCCAAGACTCCTGACAATATACCAGTGTCGTGTCCACAATGTCATAGTGTGATGGAAGCAATTTCTAACATTACCTTCACACAAGAAGATATGTTGCTGAAGCATAATAAGCACGACAAGCCTCTGTGCTACACAGGGTATATTGAATCTACAAAAATTGACAGTATTTAGATCGATCCTGGGTCTTCTATTAGCATAATTCTTCAGAGTATGCTACGTCCTTTGAGGATTCCTACTAGTGATTTGACTTACACTAGTACCACAATAGTTGGCTTCAATTCTGGAAAGAGTAAACCATTGGGGAAGATTCGTCTGAAGATTCAAATTGGTGATCTTCGAACTATGGCAACCTTTTATGTTATCAACTCAGATGTATCTTACAACATCCTCCTTGGAAGACCGTGGATATATGAGCATAACATTGTGCCTTCAACTCTCCACCAATGCTTCAAGTACGTAGATTCTCAAGGGGTTGTGAAGACCAAATTTGCAGATATCAATCCTTTTAAGGGTGTTGAAGCCTATTTCTCTGATTCAATACTCTACAAACAAGAGCATGTGAAGGAGATATCAGATATGGCCGAAGATCGATCACCTGCAGAAGATCAATCTGTCAATAAAGATCCTCCGGATGAGCAACCTTTAAAGATTAAAGTCAAAGGTCAAATCCAACCCCAACCTGTCAATGATCAACCTCTGGTGATCAAGGTTAAAGGAAGAACTCGAGCTTTGCCTGAGGAATCAGTGAATATTCCAGTCAAGAGCCAAGTTCAACTCCTTATAATCAAGGTTAAGGGACGTACTTCTCGTACGAATGATCCAGAACCACCACTGATTATCAACCTTGACAAGCCTACGCAGAAGACGGATGACGGTCCGTTAATGATCAATCCAAAGCATAGTAGTCAAATTATAAATGATATAAATATTGACCATTCTGTACTTTCTAATATCAATGAAGATTTCCTTTTGGAGTATATGGCTGTCAAATTCATTGAAAGAATGACTTTATCTTCTGATGATCAAAGTTATCATAAAAATAACATAAATACAGAGGAAACCTTATACATTGACCATAAGGAAAAATTTTTTCCTCCTCATGTCGATGTTGGACCTTATGCTCAAAGGTTCCTAACATCTTCTCCCTATCTTCTTCCTGTAGCCGCTTCATCACAAGCTTGTGTAACTTATAGACGTCATGAAGAATCTTATTTCGTGATTACATCTGATAAGAAAAACAAGCACCAAATTTTGTTTGGTCTTTATAGAAATATCCCTGTTATTCAGACAGATGATCTTAGTGATAAAGATAAAGGAAGAATCCGAATTGACAAATATAGTCAACAATCTCTCAAGATTATCCAGATATGGGATATGATTTAAAGACTATGCAAGGTCTCAATCAAGGCAAAGGTAGACGGTTACCATTATGTGGTGATCTATTTTACCAGAAAACTCGGCACGGGTTGGGATACGATCTATCCCATATGTTTAATAAGGATATACAAGAAGAATTTTCTTCCAGTTCTTCACAATCCTCTGATTCGAAAGAAATCCAATTCATCGAATCGGATACACCTCACATGTGCAAGGAAGATATGGAAGAAGAATGTTCTTCCAGTTTTTTACAATTCTCATATTCTGGAGGAGACTATTATGATGAATCTGAGTGTATATTCTCAGATAACATGGTTCAAACTGATGGTAAATCTAAGCCATTTGAAAATGACCCTTGGGCACAACAAATGGACACTCAATGGGAGCTTCGTTTTGAATAAGACAGCCACCTACAGAAGATGAAATCGTCCAGATTGACGTCGGAGACGAAACTACGTCTAAGCGGATATTCATCAGTAAAAATCATTCAGAAGATGAAAAGTAAGAGTTGATACAGCTGATTAAAGAATATATCGATATCTTTGCATGGACTTATGAGGATATGCCGGGTCTAGATCCTAAAGTAGCTACTCATAAACTCAATATTCTTCCTAATGCCAAGCCTGTGAAACAACAGCAATGACATTTTCGACCAGATATAATGGACGCAATTGAAGCAGAAGTCAAAAAGCTGATTACATGTGCCTTTGTTCGTGAAGAACAACACCCAGATTGGGTTGCCAACTGTTTGTAAAAACAAAAGTATAAAACTTTATTGATACAAACTGTAATAAAGATTACAAGAATTCTGGGAAAATTACAACTATAGGAATCCAATCTTGATGACGATTGCTTTATCCCTTGGACGATGTGAACTGTGAAGACGAAGCCTTTGAAGTTGAAAATAACTCTGGAAACTGAAGGCAAAAGCCTCTGAAGTTGAAGACAAAAGTCTCGGAAGAATGCAGCAGCACTTTGGCAAGAACTCCTGAACTCTCTGATTTCTGATCTCTGATCTTGATCCCCTTGAAATGAAGACTTGAAACTCTATTTATAGAGTTCTGAAAATAACTAACTTTCAGTTATTTTGGACTGCGCAAGCTGATTTGCACAGCAACTGGTTTGCGCAGCACTGGATTGCGCAAGCAGTTATTGGATCGTGGGCCAACTATTTGGGACACATGGCATCATTTGATTGAAATGTGCATGATCGTGCATAGACAGTTGCCACGTAATGAGCAATTGATGGCATGAATGCCACTTGTAATTGGTCAGTTATATTGGTAGAATATACAAAATGAACTGCGCAGAAATGGTTTGCGCAAACACGGATTACGCATGAGTGGTTTGCGCAAACACGGATTACGCTGCCACCTGTCAGCCGCCCTCGAGCACTGTACGGCGTCAAAAACGAACAGCCTCCTCGTTATTCGTGTTGTCAGCTGTCAGGAAGATCTGATTTGATTCAGTCAATGATGACTTCTGCCACGTCAGCCTGCGCAGTTGGGAACATGCGCAAACCAGCCTGCGCAAAGTGATGTCTGCGCAATTTATTGTCTGCGTAACTCATTAAAATGATGAATATCTTGAATTTTTGACTTTGTTGATTGATGCAACTTGATTTTTTAGGACCTACAAGACCCCCTTCAAAGTTTTCGAAAGTTGATTGTATTCAAAATTTCGAAATACTTTGAATTTTTGAATGTTGAATCATTTTGCGCAATATGATGAGCTGTCTGCGCAAAGCGAATAGACCACAAGTTTAGGCGCAATCTGAAACGGCCGTTTCGCTTTTTTGAAAACTATAAATAGTCCTCCTCATACTTCAAAGTATTCTTTACTTGCTGTCTTCGTGCAATTGAGAGAAATTTTTTGAACTCTTTCTTCCTTTCTTCTCCAACGATTTGTCATGGCTCCACGACGATCAAATGCTGCCGCTACTGCCGCCGCGAAGGAAAAAGCTCCGGCGAGTCTTCTGACAGGGTTGCACGGCGAGCTTCCCGACACGAATCCGCACATCCTGCTCTGAGAGGTAGTTGAACCGATCGAAAACCCCTTCTTAGGGTGATTCGACTCCCTTGAAACTCATCTCTTTTTAGAGATAAGTTCATATTGCGCCACCCTTTTTAGGGTTTCGGTTGCCTGAACTATCAGTTCTTCATTTTTATGAAGGCTACATTCTTGCACAATTTGTTGATTTGTGCTGACAGGAAGTCAGCGCAAACGATTAAGTTGTGCAGATATCAGCACAAACCATTGCTTTGCGCACCTTTAATGATGCGCAAACTGATATTGCGCAAGCCATGTCAGCGCAATCTGATGTTGCACAAATCATGTCAGCGCAGTCTGAAGTTGCGCAAATCATGTTTCATGTTTAAAAATAAAATCTTTGTCTTGGACTAATTTTCATCTGTTTGTTGATGCAGTTGAAGTCAATGAAGATCCAGATTACGAACATTTTGTGGGAACCCACACAGAGTCTGAATACAAAGAGGATCTGTCTCATGTCCATTACCCTCAGTATGATCTGCCGGCCTCCCATCAGGCTATATTGATTTCACAGGACAATGAAACTTTGATGTGTTTGATGAACGGACAACCTTTAGAATCAGCTGATGCTGTAATTCACAAGAAACCTTTATTCCTATTCGGTGATGCCTTTGAGAGAGCCTCTCAGCCCAGGCCAAGGATGGAAGATAGAGTAGTTCACCAGCAAGATAGATCCTTTTTTATACCCGACATTGCTCGATGCCTTCCTTTGTCACGGTACGCTCATGCGAGCTACCCAAGGAAGATGGAATAGAATATCACTCTATTTCAGGATGCTCGGGCAGGAAAAATCTTCGTAAAGAAGGGGCCACATCATAAGGACATGTTTTATAATTCTTCTGACAGATATAGTGTCCTACTGAGAGGCTTAAGACCTGGCTGCATTCCACCAGAGAACTCCTCCATGCTAATGCCTGTTAGGACACCAATATTCGCAAATAAATTTGCGAAGGTTGAAGGAAAATATCCGGAGCAAGATATAAGAATGACTGGACTGGTGAATCTAGACTACAAGCGATGGAGTTATATCGCGAATTGGGTTCTGGGAAAATTCCAAGACAGACTCCAACAAATCAACCTGTATGAAGCAGTGCATGCGACTGTATATGGATTTGCTCCCAATCCTCATATGTTCTTAGCCTTAGCTGAGAGATACAACTACAGGACTGGAACTTTCATGACCCCAGGGGGAGAGATGGGCTTTGCGCTCCACGAGATGAAGTATATCTCGTTCTTGCCCATGGCAGATGCTCCGTATGAGGAGTATGTACCAACAAATGATGAGTTGAACAAGCTCAGAAAAGAGAATCCAGAGATGGTGACAGTGTTCGAAGAACTATTGTGCCATTACAAGATTTGCTCTTTATTTTACAAGAGTGCCACTGCCAATACTTGTTATTCTTCAAAGTGGCTACCATATCTGTTTCTTAATCATATAGAGGAGAAGAAAACCAAGGAGAACGATAAATGTTACCCAACCTTCTTCAAACCTTTGAGCCATACAGAGGTCAGAAAATTAATGGAACAGAGTGGTCACTTTGATAAAGAAGTGATGGATGACCATGAATATCCTCCTTTGAAGAGAGAAGATAATTTGGAAAGTTACTTGAGAATGGGCTATAGGCCCATGTCAGAAGAAGCACAATTGGCGGGTTTCTTGACATACTGGCTGCGAAGGTTCGTGGTTCCCGGATCTAGTGCAGTGGACCGTTTTCACCGTGGCGTCTTGTTTGCAGCTGTTAAATTGGTCTTTGGCTATAAAATGGACTTACTATCAGCAATGACCTGTAAGCTGAACGCCAGTCTCCGTTTATATGTTGACTTGATGTTGAAAGCGAAAGGAGAGAGAGAATTCCCTCGCTTAGAACTGCCATATACATATTTGTTTGGATGGTTACTTCTTCACTATCCAACTCTAATGGATCCTGGCATGGGACCAGTTGACGGCAGTTTTCTTCGAAGGTATTCTGATGGAAAATGGAAATATACTTCCTTATCTGAATGTAGATTTATGTTGAATCTGAATAGAGGCTGGAACTTCTGCTGCGCTCCTTTCTGTTGGCCCAATGATTACATTGTGTTTTTGAATATGGCTAATCAGTTAAATTTAACATAATGATGTCACTAATATTCATATACTCACTATCATGTTGCTACTTAAACTTAGCTTTGTCCTAATTGTCCTATATTATATTGCTATGCTTGTATCATACTGCAATATATTCTGTTGGCCTAACATGATATCATGTTGTTACTTATACTTAGCAATGTCCTAATTGTCCCATATTATATTGCTATGCTTGTATCGTACTGCAACATATTCTGCTGGCCTAATATGTATTTGTAGACATGCAGTAAGCATGATCAAACATGATCAAACAGGACATAGGCAATGAAGAATTAATGATGGAGCAAAGACGGCGTCATACAAAGAGATTTCTCCGAACCGCCTAGCGACCTATCCGGGGCCTCGCATCGGGGGTTCCGCTGCCCGGTCAGCGGACAGGGGTCGAGGGGGCAGCGCCCCCCGTCGGGGGTTCGGGGGCGAAGCCCCCGAAAGGTATTCAGATTTTCAGATCTGTTTATCTTTGGACGACTGCTGTCAGGGAAAAAGACGTCTTCAGGGCTGCTCAAATATCAGAAGAAAGGCATCATAGGGCTCTTGGTTTTCCTACTTGTTCTAAGTCTGTAATCTTCAATTTATTGAGTCTAGGAGAATGTGTACGTTGAGTCGCACTGAGTCATCTCAACCCCTAGCATATCTCTCCAAAGCTCTACCATACAACAGACCAATTCCTGAACCAAGCCCAAGCTCCACAAAGCCCAAAAAGCCAATGGACCAATTCTGTCTCCTGGAGACAGAGTTCGGGCCGAACTCTGCCTCCACACAGAGTTCGGGCCGAACTCTGTCCCCTGATTTTCAGGAGCTGATTTTTAGGGCATGCTTGCTACAAGCTGTCCAACGGCCAAAAATTTGAATTATCTATACCGAATTCTGGCCGAATTCTGCTTGTCTCGAACCATATAAATAGGCCTTGGTTTCTCTCATTTGAAACCATCCATTCTTCTATTCTTCTTCTCTTACATAGCCTATATAGTCAAGGGCCTTACTCTTCCAATCTACTAGCCACAAAACTTCCTAAGCCCCAAGGTGCTCAAGTGCGATTCAGCTAGAAGTTTTTGTGCAAGAGTTGAAAAGAAAAGTCACTTGGACAATTCCAAGTCGCTTGGAAAAATCCAAGCAAATCGCCACTGCGATCCTCTGTAAGAAGTTGACGTGCTCTTCTGAAGAAAAGGCACGGGTTGTAAACTACTATTTCACAAATAGTGGATGGAATCCTGAGCTAGAGTTCTCAGGCCTGGACTAGTCCTCCACGAGGGAAACCAGGTTAAAACTGCTGTGTCTACGAATGCTCTTCTGATCTTTATTTACTTCCGCATTTATTTCTGATTTATTTACTATCTTGATAGTTGTTTTTGTGGAGGCGATATAGAGTTAATTTTTATTTGGTGATTATTGACACAAACTCTATTCACCCCCCTCTAGAGTTGCCTACACGTGTTTTCACTTTCCCTGCTGGGTATGATCAGATGCCCACGGATATGGTGGATTCGAAACTGCAGCCTCTAACTCGTGTCGCTTTTGAATGGTTGAAGACAATTCGACCATCTCATTTGGTCTACCGATTCGAAGAAGAGTGCTACTTAGAACCATACCTCCCAAGCCGTTTTGCTAGACAGTTTGGGTATAATCAGTTCCACGTAGGGAACACAATTACCTGCCTCCAAGGCAAGGGTTATCTGATAGACGGAGCTAGGGCTTGGGCTTATTACAATGCCCGTGATACAAAAGCCACTTTCTCCATGCCAGCAAGGACTACTCCTCAGGGTCCTCGAATGCTTTTTACATATTCCGTGTTTTACACATCAGCGAATACTTTTGCCGAGAATTTCTATCTCGCAGATAGTTTCGCCACTGCAACAAGATTAAGAAGAGGGAGAATTGCTCCATCAATCCCTATAAATGAGGAGGCGCAGGAACCGGCAGATGCACCTCTGGAAACTACAAGGGATATTATATTCCCCCAAGAAGTGAATGCACCACTTCGTATTTCACTGAAGGTGGGTAAATCTCCTGCGAAGAAGAGAAGAAGAGAGGAGCCTCCTGCTCCTGTGGCGAAGAAGAAATTGATTCTTGATGTTTCTTCTGAAAAGGTGACTACCAGATCTTAATCTCGGCAATTGGCCGAGACTCATCAAGAAATTGCCAGTATACCAACTTCCGTGCAAAAGCGAACAGAGCCAGAAAATGTAGAGAGTCCTGTTAGGCCTCTACACAGAAAGAAAAGAGTAGTTACCAGAAGAGTCTTGGAAGAGTCTTCTTCTATACAACTCTTGACTTCAGTAGATGCTGCTGCAGGACTTTTAATGGCATCCCCCACACCCGCTTCTGAATCAGGGAGCAAAACTCTCGAGGAGAATGAACAGAGGGGAGATGTTGCCCCAAGAATTGAAGAGCCTAGAGAACATATTTTAGAGGAAGAACAAGGTGTTGTACAACCTCATTCTCCTATTGCAGATATTACTCAACCTCCTCCTACTCCCAGGACTCTTCGTGAGGAAGAAGACCGTGAAATGATTGCAGCTCTGGAGGACTGCAGTTATAGCTTGCAGGAAGATCAGGCTGCGACTAGCAGTGGAAATGCAGCAGTAGAAGAAGAAGAAGAAGAAGAAGTCGAGGACGGTTCTTTATCCGAAAATGTTGATGAGTATTTACAAGATCCTGAAAAGCAAACTGAAGAACATAGATCTCTTGATACTGCCGATGATATTTCAAATCCTAAAAAGGATATTGAAGTGGAGGCACCTGCAGAAAAGGCTGTCGATGTTGAGATAGAAATATCTCCTGAAGAAGTAGCCGACGAAGGTGTGCTAAAAGAAAATCCCGCCACCGACCCTTAAGGTATAAAATGAGATTTAACAATCTTTTCTTGTTTTACAATGAACCGATAACTAATATCTTCATTTGCAGATCTTGAGACTTTGCCAATACCTCCAACGGACCTGATTATGATACCTATACCAACAGTGGTTATTAGCAGTAGTCATCATTTATCTTGTGGTTCTGAGGCGGGCAGCAGTCAGGCTGTTGCAGCAGAGGCTACTTCTGTTCAACAGTATTCCATTCCAGTAAGGAATGAACTCGTTGTTAAACCAAACCAAGGTAACATTACTCTTAATTTGATCTTTTTGTTCATCAATAATCAATTAGTAAAATAATAATTTTACTTTTGCAGAAGATCAAACAGGAGGAGCAACCAGCTCTACTCTGGCTCCATTATTTAAAGAGCCTATTGTCCAACCTCAAAGAATCAAGTAACCTGTTACCCCATCTTCATCGGGAGTAGCAGCGACTCCTGGAACTTTAGCCATCAATCAGCAGGTTATCCAGTCATTTACCAAATGCTTCTTTGAATCACTGAGATCCCTTGTCCAAAAAATGATAGAGAAAGAAGGAGCTGACTTCATCATGGTTAAGAAGCCCACTTCTTTCTTGATAAGAGCCATAAGAGACCAAGGAGACGAAGCTCAGGCCACTCTCCTTGAACATATACTGGATGAACTAGAAGTCTCCATCAAGAAGTATAGAGAACTCAAGAAGAAAGATATAGACTCTTTAGTACAAGCTGAATTTGAGCGGCTGGCTCAAGCTGCTGATATGGAAAGGTTAACTCTTCAAAATCTGTTAGAAGCTCATTCAGCAAAATCAGCTGAATATAGTTCTAAAATAGAATCAATTACTCTAATGGCTGAAAGCAAAGGACGGCGACTTGCTGAGCTGAAGGCTGAAATTACTCGCCTTCAACAAGAGTTTGAAGAAGAAACTGTTAATCACCAACTGGTGATTAAATAATTTAATGCATTGATTGAGGAAAGGAATGAGTATGAGACCACTCATGGTGAAGAGATCACCCGCAGGACAGTAGATATGCCCATTTTTGACGAAGAAAGCGGGATGGAGGAGGCAAGAAAGATAGTAGCGTCGACACACGAAGAAAAGCTGCAGACATTGAAGCAGCAAATTGACAATCTGATTGTCCCTCCTTCTTGATTTTGTATTTGGGTTTTATTGCTGTAGCTGCATTTTTGTAATATCTCATTCATTTTTTATATAAAGGACATTTTGTTGTGGCTCTATTATTTATTGCATATCTTATTCAGATATAAATAATAGATAGATATTTATTGACAACTTAATCGAAAACGACAAGTTGCTGATGTAGAAGATGAACGATGATGAATCGTCAATGTATATGAAAATGAGTGAACGGGAATACCGTCAAGTAACGATGAAAGAACGGGTAAATCGTCAAATGATGTTGAAATGAACGAATTAACCGTCAAATGATAATAAATGAACGGGTTAACCATCACAATAGATGAACGGATGAACCGTCAGATATTAACGAACGGACGAACCGTCGGATGAGTGTAAATAAATGAACGGATGAACCGTCAGGTGTTTAATGAACGGACGAACCGTCGGATGAATGTGATAAATGAACGGATGAACCGTCAGGTATTTAATGAACGGATGAACCGTCAGATGAATGTAATGCTTCATTAATCGAAGAACTTCTGTCTATAAATATAGCAGAAATCTGATAAGAACGAACACTTCTACTCTTCAACATAAAAATGTTTTTCGGAGAAGCATCTAAGAAGGTTGAGACTGTCTCAAAGGTTCAGAAGGGTATTGAAGAACGCCCTGCCGATCCAATTCAGCCGAAGGAGGCAGAAGTAGGTGAGGGTTCGTCTGCATCCCAGCCACCACGGGACATTTTGGATTTCCTGCTTGAACCAGGAAAGACTAAAGAAGAAGAAGCCATGAGGATGGCCGCCTGCAAGTTTCTTGTAAGATCCAGCAAGGAGGTTCTCGGCTCTTTTGCTGACCGCATTTTTGAGAAGGACAGCAGTGGCCCTCGTCCCAATGTAGAAAAAGATGATAGTGATCTTTAATATGTACTATCATATAATAAAATTTAAATTTTATTTATGAACTTGATTATGTCTGATAATTTACAAATATTTATATTTATACATAATACTTCTTTAAGAATTTGCCATTGATAGGCATCATAGCAACTCGACCATCAAGTTCTGAAAGTTGATAAGCTCCGTTTGAGAAGACTTTGCTCACAACATAGGGACCTTTCCATTTCGCATCGAATTTCCCTTTGCTCATATGAGTCATAGTCATAGGACGTCTGACCGTTAGAACAAGTTCTCCTTGCTGAAAGCCTCTGACCTTTACTTTACGATTAAATGTCTTTGAGATGCGGGCTTGGTATAACTCAATATGCTGTTGAGCCATTAACCGCTTTTCATCCAATGCTTCCAACTCTTAAAGTCGAAGAAGGTCATTATTTTCCGTGGTAAGCTCATTGGCAATAGCAATCCTTAAAGAAAGAATTTGTAACTCCAAAGGAAGGACAGCTTCACAGCCATACACCAAAGAGAAAGGTGTAAAGCCTGTGGGATTGCGGACTGTAGTTCGATAGGCCCGAAGACATTCGCCAAGTTTTCCGCTCCAATTCCGTTTGTTAGTGGATACAAACTTCTTAAGGAGCTTAATAATGGTTTTGTTAAAGGCTTCAGCTAAACCATTAGCGGCAGGATTGTACGCCGTCGAAGCAACATTGTTAATCCGATGATCATCGCAGAATCTAGTGAACTTCTGACTAATGAATTGAGGTCTATTGTCATGAATGATTCTGCGAGGTACACCGAATCTATAGATGACATGGTGTTTAACGAAATTGATGACACTGCTAGTCTTGACTTCAGCCAGAGGTATAGCTTCGGCCCACTTGGAGAAGTAATCGGTTATCGCCAATATGAACAGATGTCCTCTAGAAGAAGGAGGATTAATAGGACCTATGATGTCCATACCCCAAGCTTCAAAAGGCCATGAAGCAGCAGTCGGATGTAAGAATTCCGAGGGTTGATGAATGAAGTCTGCATGGATTTGACAAGCACGACATTTCCTTGCATATTCAATGGCATCTGATACCATAGAGGGCCAATAATAACCCATACGTCTAATGCGATCCTGTAATTTTGGACCAGGTTGATGTGCTCCATAGACGCCATCATGAGCTTCACGCAACACTTGTTTGGCTTCATCACCAGCTAAACAGCGTAGAAGAAGACCATCATAAGTTCGCCGATAGAGTGCTTTGGTGGTTTGATTGTAATAAAATCGTAGAGATCGACGTCGAACGCTTGTAGTCTCCTTAGGATCTTCAGGGAGTATGTCATGTAATACGAAATCGATAAAAGGAGTTCTCCAATCGTCATCAATAACTTCGACTTCAGCAAGATTGCTAAATTCAATATTACGATTGTTCTCAATACAGAACAGTTCTCGGTTAGAAATAACCACCACCTGATGCCTTTTGACAGGGATGGCTAAAACAGCTGCAAGATTAGCCAAAGCATCGGCTTCAGTATTGCAAGCTCGTCGAACATAGTCAATGAAGAAGGCTTTGAATGATGTAGCTATATTGATTGCCGCTTCATGATAATGCACCAGGTCTTGATGACGGACTTCATAGGTTCCTCTAACCTGGTTCACAACCAGTTTAGAATCACCATAGACTTCCAGATATTCAACATTCAGTTGTTTAGCTAGCTGAAGGCCGACAAGTAAGGCATTGTACTCTGCCACATTGTTGGAGCAAGGTTCATCTAAAGAGTAGGCTCTTTGGATAGTTAATCCGTCTGGAGAAACGAGAACAACTCCAACACCTGCCACTATATCACCATTTGGTCCAATTCTTGATGCACCATCAAAGAATAAATGCCAGGTTGGAAACTCTTCGGAGATCATGTTGACTTCTAACGTCTCGTCAGGAATTTCATCATAGAGTTTAGATGTCTCAGGAACAGGATGAGCTGCTAAGAAGTCCGCCAACGCTTGACCTTTGACAGATTTCTGAGGAACATACATCATGTCATATTGAGCTAGCAGGATTGCCCATGTAGCCAACTGAGAATTAAGTGTACTCGGTTTCTTCATGAGTACCCGGAGAGGGTTAACATAAGATATAACATGAATAGTCTGACCAATGATATAATGCCTCGTCTTTTGCACAGCAAACATGAGAGCCAGGCATTCTTTCTCGACCGGACTATAACGGTGTTCAGCACTAATCATAGTTCGGCTAAGATAGTAGATAGCTTGTTCATGGCCTTCTTTGTTCTTTTGGGCAAGTAAGGCACCCAATGAATGGTCCATAGCACGGACATACATCAAGAATGGAATGCCAGAGATAGGTGGCACCAAAACTGGTGGGTTCATAAGATATTGTTTGATATCGTCGAATGCTCGTTGACACTCTTCAGTCCAAACGAAAGATATACCCTTCTTCATTAGTTGAGTGAATGGTCTGCAGCATCCAGACAAGTTCGAAATGAATTGCCTGATGTACGCAAGTCGGCCTTGGAATCCTCGTAGTTCTTTTAGGTTGCGTGGAGGACGCATCTCTTGGATGGCTTTGATCTTCTCGGGATCTACGTGTATACCCTTAGAGGTAATGACGAAGCCGAGAAATTTGCCACTAGCGACACCCAAGAATGACTTGGTGGGATTCATCTTGAGCTGATGTTGACGCATGAGATTAAATATTGTTCTCAAATCTTGGATGTGATCTTCTTTTAGACGACTTTTAACAGCAATATCGTCCACGTAGCATTCGACTGTTTTACGAAGATGTTCTCTGAAAATGGTACTCATGGCTCGTTGGTAGGTTGTACCCGCATTCTTGAGACCAAATGGCATCACTGTGTAACAATAGACTCCTCGAGGAGTGCGGAAAGATGTATGCTTTTCATCTTCAGGATGCATTTTGATCTGATTATATCCGGAAAATCCATCCATAAAAGATATTCTTTCGAACCCACAAGTATTGTCAATCATGACGTCTGTGATAGGAAGTGGAAATTCATCTTTCGGACATGCTTCATTGAGATCTCGGAAGTCGATACAGACTCGAACTTTTCCAGTTTTCTTCAGAACTGGGACGACATTGGCTACCCAATCAGGATGCTGCTCTTCTCGAATAAAGCCACAAGCGATGAGCTTCTTGACTTCATCATCAATTGCGTCCATCATTTCAGGCTTAAATCGCCTTTGTTGCTGTTTGACCGGTTTAGCATTAGGAAGAATGTTCAGTTTGTGAGTAGCAATCTTAGGATCTAAACCTGGCATGTCTTTATAACTCCAGGCAAAGACGTCGATGTATTCTTTAATAAGAAGAATCAACTCTTGTTTGTCTGCTTCTGGAAGATTTTTGCTACTAAAGATTGGCCGAGGTGAATCTCTTTCTCCTACATCAATTTGAAGTAGTTGATCTTCAGTAGGAGGTTCACGTTGTTCAAATCGAAGTACCCATTGGTTATCCATATGTTGAGCCCAAGGATCTATTTTTGGACTTTCTTCAACATCTTCATCACAGCCTTCTGGTAGTTCAACAGAGACCATGTTAGAAGATACAATTATACGATGGACTTCACCGATACTGGTATCGGAATCCCATGATCTGGAATCAGAAGAATTAGAACGTTCTTCACTATCTGACTCAGAAGCTGCTGGGGATAATAGTGGAGGAGAAGTATATTCGAGACCTTTCTTGGTCCTGTCATAATATATTTGTGATTTTCCGTTTGGAACTGTTGTACGAATGGGAGTTCGTCTACCTTTACCATAGTTAAGGCCGCTCTTGAAGTCGTAACCCATTTTTCGGAGGATGTCTTTTGATTGTTGACTATAACGATGGAACTGGAGACGTCCCGTATTGTTAACTTTGCTATCATCCGTATAGTTAATCTTTGTTTCTGGTCTTTTATATAAAAAAGTTGAACTTTCACCTTTCTTTAAAGAATGATGAATACGGTAAGCATCATCTGGATCTTCAAGCGAGACTTCTGTCTGAAGAGATTGTACGACTCCCAGTGTAATTGATTGGAAGCTATCTAATATATCCAAATAACTTTTAGTATAATAAATAACATCAATATACTGGAAAGTAGGTGCTTTTTCATTGATTTGTACATCAGTATTTACAACAGGACCTTTAACCTTAGCAGGTTTGGTCAAATTGATTACAAGAGGGGGAGAAGAAGAACGTGGAGGAGGCTTGTTACGACGGAGATCGATAACAAGTGGCTCAGAAGAGGTGAACTCCCTTTTTTCCTTGTTGCGATTTAGATCAACAACAAATGGCTAAGAAGGAATGAGCTGTTTTTTGTCTTTGTTACGACGTAAATCGATAACAAGTGGCTCAGAAGAGGTGAGCTCTCTTTGATTTTCATCAGCATCAACTGATTTCTTTTGAACTGGTAAGTGAATAACCAGTGGCTTGGAAGATTGAGGATGAGAAACTCGCCCTTTAACAGGTATGATAAGAGTGTCTTGAGGTACTGCTTTTTGATCTTCTTCAGTATCCATAGCCAATACCACCTTCATAAATTCATCCTTATACATATGAGCATCGTTGCAATAAGCTTCAACACCCTTGAAAGGATAAAGGTCCGCAACTTCCTTATGAACTTGTCCTTTGTCATCAACGTATTTAAAGCATTGATGAAGAGTTGATGGAACGACATTGTGTTCATGGAGGAATGGCCTTCCCAGGAGAGCATTATAAGAACAACCATGATTGTCAATGATATAAAAGGTCACCTTTGTGCGAAGATTGCCTATTTGGAGTTTTAGACGGATCTTGCCCAAAGGTTCACTCTTTCCTTGATTAAATCCCAGAATAGTAGTGATCGTGGTTGAAAGACTATGCACTGGAATCTTCAATGCATCTAGCATTGTCTTAGGCATAATACTAAGTGCAGACCCTGGATCTATCAGGATACGATCAACCTTCATTGAATCTACGTATCCTGTATAATAAAGAGGACGATCATGTCTATTATCTTCCATTAGCATATCATCCTGAGTGAAGGTAATATTTGGGATCAGTTCCAAGACACTATGACTGTGATGACAAGAGACTGATTCTGATTCTGGCTTCTTGAGAAGAGTTAAGCAAGTTTCAGCCTGCATCAGAGCTTCACTTAGAGTTTCTCGTGTCTCTTTGGAAAGACGCAAGAGTTCAAAGATTGACAGCCTAGCTGGTGTATTGGCTAATTGAGCCAATATATCAAAGTTGTAAGGCTTCTCAAGCCCAGTAGGTGATGACTTCTTTATAGGTTTGTCAAATCGAACTTGTTGTTTGCCTTTGTCAGCCGTTGTTGACTTAGGAGGAATTGATACTACAACTGGTAAAGATGTAGAAGGGACCTCTTCAGCAGATGCGGGTTGTGCCGGAGTAGGTTCGGAAGAAGAAGCAGGATCCCTTTGACCTTCAGAATGATCTTTCAAATAAGCTTTTCCTGATCTGGTGCCTAACAGAATCTCTTCGTCAACAATGGGATCAAAAGATACCATATTGCAGATTTTGGTTTTGCTTTTAGAACGAGTTTTCTTCTTGGAAGATATCTCAAATTCTGGAGCAAGATCAGGATGGATCCACATAATTTCACCATTGTCAAGAGACAAGGGAATAAGACCTTCATTGGATGGAAGCGGGAGATTCTCAATCTCAAGGGTTGCTTTAGGAATCGGAATGACCCCATGCTGTATTATCTGCGGAGAAAAATCTCCAAATTGGACTGAAACCATATTTGCTGTAACAGTCTTCTCATCTTGTTGCAAAGTGACTACACCTGCATTGACAAGCTCTTGAATCTTACCTTTGAGCACATAGCATGCTCGAGTAGGATGTCCAATGAATCGGTGATAGACACAATACTTGGGATGATCAGTTTTATTGACTTCATCAGGTTTCTTTGGATCAGGGAGTTGAATTTTATTGCTTTTGAGTAAACACTCAAAGATACTTGCAGTGTCATTTTCGTCAAAGGAATATTCCACCTTTGGACGAGGTTCCCTCGGTGGAGGTGCAGAAGGAGTAGGAGTAGATGTAGGTGGGGCTATATTGACAGCCAAAGATTCTTTATTTTTGTTCAAGTTAATGTTCAAAGTCTCTTTCGCTTTGCGATTGTTCTGGCGATTGCCACCACCTGAATTCTGATGCTCATCGCGATCAGGGTTAGACATTTGTACCCCCAATTGTTTGAACTTGTCGGCACTTACTTCAGCAGCTTTGGCGTTAACGATGAATGAGGGCCAATCTTGGAATTGGGTTGATCCCGTCCACATACTGATAATAGGCAAAAGATTTGCCTTACAAGTATCAATAGTGACAGCAGCTGGAGTCCCTGGAGGCATTTTCAAAGATTCATGGCGGAACCGTTCAATAAAGCTCTCAGCAGTTTCATTATGTTTTTGTTTGATTTTGTTGAGAGCTGACATAGTCATATCATTAAATCCTTCATAGAACCGTTCCAGAAAGATTTGTTTAAGACCTGAAAAGGATGTGATGCAACCATCGGGCAAACTTCTGTACCAGTCGTATGCTACGCCGGCTAAACAACCGACGAACACTCTGGTAAGAAGAGCGTCATTTGACTGAAGTTGAACAGTCATTACCTCAAAATGATTGATGAATTGACTCGGGGAAGTACTGCCATCGAACAGAAAGATTGTAGGGATTTTATACTTTGGGGGAAACGGGATGTCCTTCCATTCAACCGGATAGGGCTGTTTAATCCCCAACCTTTGTAGAATGTCTTTCTCTTTAAATGCTTCAAATTGGGTTCGTAAGAGTTTGACAGCTTCATTGGCGTCTTCTGATGAAGAAGAAGGAGCAGGTTGAGTTGTAGTGGTAGGAGGAGGAACAGCATTGTAAGCACTACCCCCAGCTCCTGAATGGCTAGGCGTAGTTTGTACTTGCACTTGTACAGGAGGCATTTGAGGAGGCACTACCCCCAGCCCAGTATTGACAGGTATTGAAGAGGCTATGATCTCTGGACTAGTAATAGGTGCAGTTGGTGGTGTAACATGCTGTGCTACAATAATGGAATGCATACTAGCAACCATCTCAGCCATAGTTTTTAATTTGTCTTCAAGTACAGCAATTCGTTGTTCCTGATTTGCGGAGGTTGAAGCATCTGGATCATCGGTGACAACATAAGTCGTCACTTCTCTTGGCACAGTGGAAGATACTGTTTGTTCAGAACTTTCACTGTATGCATCATAATCAGAAAACGAATCATCTCCTGACTGGGAAACAGGGAGATGACTTGAAGAATTTTGAGAAAGATTCCTTTGATCGATTGTATCTCGGCTTCGGGAACGGGTATGTTGAAATACTCCTTCAGAAGATTCTTGAAGTAATTCCAAATACCTTTGGCTTGGCTTACGGAGTCTACCATGCTTAGAGCATCTTTTACCCCCAGTGTCTCGAAAAGTTATGTTAACAGAAGCATACAAAACTTCGTCTTCTTCTGACATAGGTTCAAATTTAGCAAAAGTTAAACGATCGAAGACAGATCGTTTTGTCGTTTGACAACAGCATTGGATGATGACTTTATGATTACAGTGATGATCAGATGGTTGAGATGGAGATATTGAGACATTATCTTGTTTTTGTCTTAAATGTTCTCGAAGATCTACAACAGGACGAGGAAAGTTCCGAGGGATCTGTTCTTTGATAACATTTGGAACATGATTCCGATTCTTCAAATGTTTAGTCCCTTGAGTATACAGGAATGTACTCACTTCATTGGCATAAGTGTCGGGATTTCTGACTTTAGAGATTTATTTCTGATGATGTTTAACCTTCGGCATTGGCTGTTTGCGTTTTACCGAAGTGGGTCGATTAAGATAAGTTCTGAGGTCAGCAAATTCACCCCCAGGAGTTTCTGTTTGAGACACTAACTGTTTTCCCTGTCTGGAACGACAAATTTGGAGAGTCGGGAGGTCCTGGAATTCTGCTATCGGAGTAGGCAGAATACCTCTTTGATTAGTACAAGTACTCTTGTTATAAAGGAAAGAAGAATCCTTGTTTGCCAGAGTTCTTGAATTGATTGGAGCCGAGACACATTGAGATGGATCTTCTTCAGTAAAGACTGAAGAAGACTGAAAAAAGACTAAAGGGCCTTTTCCTTTGTTTTGAGATGAAGGGTTAGCTAAAGAGCGTTTCCCTCTATTATCTTCCAAGTCATGAGATAAGGAGGTTTGAGAAAAGACCAATGGACCTTTTCCTTTGCTTTGAAGAGAAGGAGGAATAGTCAAAGGACTACCCTCAGTGGATTGTGCAGGGGCAATAGGGTGTTTGGGAAGAGGAGTAGAATCTCTTCTTTTATTGTGAGAAGAAGGAAATTTAGCCAAAAGGCTATTTTTCTTGGATTGCGCAGACTTGGTTTGCGCATGGGTGGAAGGTGCACTAGTCATTTGTGCATTAGAAGCTTTGATAGGAAGTGCATCAGGAGTTCTTATCTTAGAGTGCTTGGGATGCACCTTAGTTACAAGAGTGCTATTTTGCGCAGGAAAAGCCACTGCCAATTGCGCCAGAGTCATAGGAGTCTTCTATTTTGATAAGGCAGCATATGAAGTAGCCTGTGCAACAGTTGCAATAGATTGTGCAGCCTTGACTGCAACATATTGTGCAGCAGTTGCTGAGACAGACTGTGCAACAGTTGGCACAGCAGTTTGTGCAGCAGTCTGACTAGCAGATTGTGCAGCAATTGGTACAGCATCCTTGGTGGCAAAACTGCCAGATTGTGCAAACTTGGAGACCTAAACTGAGCGCACTTTACTCTTGGCAGAAGTGGCTACAGTACGGGGAGTGGTCTTGGAGTTGAGCATCGCCTCGTAGGCTGTCTGGTTGACCTTAACAACCAGCGTCTTCTGCGTCTTCCCGATAGACGCTACGTCACATTGAGTTGCTACTTCCTCGTCGGAGGAGAAAGTTGTCCCCAGCAGAGTCGCCATTTTGTTTGCAAAAACAAAAGTATAAAACTTTATTGATACAAACTGTAATAAAGATTACAAGAATTCTGAGAAAATTACAACTATAGGAATCCAATCTTGATGACGATTGCTTTATCCCTTGGACGATGTGAACTGTGAAGACGAAGCCTTTGAAGTTGAAAACAACTCTGGAAACTGAAGGCAAAAGCCTCTGAAGTTGAAGACAAAAGTCTCGGAAGAATGCAGCAGCACTTTGGCAAGAACTCCTGAACTCTCTAATTTCTGATCTCTGATCTTGATCCCCTTGAAATGAAGACTTGAAACTCTATTTATAGAGTTCTGAAAATAACTAACTTTCAGTTATTTTGGACTGCGCAAGCTGATTTGCGCAGCACTGGATTGCGCAAGCAGTTATTGGATCGTGGGCCAACTATCTGGGACACATGGCATCATTTGATTGAAATACGCATGATCGTGCATAGACAGTTGCCACGTAATGAGCAATTGATGGCATGAATGCCACATGTAATTAGTCAGTAATATTGGTAGAATATGCAAAATGAACTGCACAGAAATGGTTTGCGCAAATACGGATTGCGCATGAGTGGTTTGCGCAAACACGGATTGCGCTGCCACCTGTCAGCCGCCCTCGAGCACTGTGCGGCATTAAAAACGAACAGCCTCCTCGTTATTCGTGTTGTCAGCTGTCAGGAAGATCTGATTTAATTCAGTCAATGATGACTTCTGCCACGTCAGCCTGTGCAGTTGGGAACATGCGCAAACCAGCCTGCGCAAAGTGATGTCTGCGCAATTTATTGTCTGCGCAACTCATTAAAATGATGAATATCTTGAATTTTTGACTTTGTTGATTGATGCAACTTGATTTTTTAGGACCTACACCAATATTGTTCCTGTTATGAAGAAGAATGGAAAAGTCTGAGTTTGCATAGATTTTTGAGATCTCAATGCAGCTTGTCCGAAAGACGAATTTCTACTTCCGATTATCGATGTCATGATAGACAACACATGTGGTTTTGAACGCATGTCTTTCATGGACGGATTTTCAGGATACAATCAAATTTAGATGCATCCAGGAGATGAAAAGCATACCGCTTTTCGTACACCCCTTGGAGTTTACTGCTATACGGTTATGCCATTTGGACTGAAAAATGCCTGTGCTACGTATCAACGGGCTATGAGCAACATATTTCAAGAACATCTACGAAAAACAATTGAATGTTATGTAGATGATATTGCTTTCAAAAGTTGATCAAAAGATGATCATATTCAAGACTTAAAGACAGTATTTGAGTTGATGCGTCAACATTAATTGAAAATGAATCCCACTAAGTCTTTCTTAGGGGTTTTTAGTGGCAAATTTTTGGGATTTGTCATCACTTCTCAAGGTATCCATGTTGATCCTGACAAAATCAAAACAATTCTTAAAATGCGTCCTCCACGCAACCTAAAAGAACTACGTGGTTTCCAAGGTCGCATTGCTTATATCAGAAGATTTGTATCCAATCTTTCTGGGAGATGTCAAACTTTCTTCCGTCTATTAAAGAAGGTGTATCATTTGTCTGGGATGAAGCATGTCAAAAAGCCTTTAATGATATCAAGCAATACCTTATAAATCCACCTGTTTTGGTACCTCCAGTGGTGAGAAGACTATTTTTGCTTTATGTTCGAGCCTTAGATCATTCCCTTGGTGCTCTTCTTGCACAGAAAAGTGATAAGGGTCATGAACAGGCAATTTATTATCTTAGTCGAATGATTGTTGGAGCTGAACACAGGTATACTCCTGTGGAGAAAGAATGTATGGCCTTGGTTTTTGCTGTTCAAAAGACACGACATTATGTGTCAGGACAAACAATTCATGTCATCTCCAGAATAAATCCTATTCGAGTTTTGATGAGAAAACCGAGTATTCTTAACTCCAGATTAGCCGCTTGGGCGATGTTGCTTACTCCTTATGATATGGTCTATGTACCTCAAAATCAGTGAAGGGTCAAGCAATAGCTGATTTCTTAGCAGCTCACCCTATACCTGAAACTTCTAAATTATATGATGACATTCCAGATGAAGTCGTGGATTGCAACATGACTTTGAGGGATGATATTTGGCAACTATATTTTGATGGAGCATCACGGGTTGCACCTAAAGGTAATATTATCTCCGGAGTAGGCATTATCCTGGTTTCTCCTGACCAAATGGTCATATACCGTGCTTATTCTCTTAATGAGCCATGCTCCAACAATGTGGCAGAATATAATGCTCTGCTAATTGGACTCCAAGTAGCAAAACAATTGGACATTGAGGTCCTAGAAGCTTATGGAGATTCTTAACTGATTGTTAATCAGGTCAGAGGGACATATGAAGTCAGAAATCCTGACCTCATCCCTTATCATCAAGTGGTAATCGAATTTGTCCTTTCATTCAAAGGATTCTACATCGAATTCGTACCACGTTCTCAAAATTTGGAAACTGATGCTCTTGCTAGCTTAGCTGCAGACTTAGTTGTTCTAATTAGAAGACAAAATTCCATTACTTTGTTGGATCGAGACTTGTTCTGTTTAAGAATAATCTGTATATCGAACAGAGTTATACTACAGAATCAAGTTCCCAGCAAAGGGATTGGAGAAGTCCATTCATTAATTATACGGTTTATGGGATTTTACCTGAAGATCCAAAAGAAGCTGCATCAATCAAGAGACGATCATTTCGATTCTTCTACGATTCTTCTTTACATATGTTATATCGTCGTTCATATGACAGACTTTTGCTGCGTTGTCTCTCTGAGAGTGAAGCTAAGCAAATACTCCGTGAAGATCATGATGGTGTCTGCGGTGCTCATCAACCAGGTCCTAAGTTACAGGACCGTATCCGAAGAATGGGATATTATTGGCCTTCCATGATAGCAGATGCTGTAGAGTACGACAGACGGTGTAAAGCATGTCAGATTCATGCTGATTTTATTCATCAACCATCTGAATTTTTACATCCTACAACAGCTTCTTGGCCCTTCGAAGCTTGGGGCATGGATATTATTGGTCCGATTAATCCTCCTTCTGTCAAGGGACATCGGTTTATACTAGCTATAACAGATTACTTTTCTAAATGGGCGGAAGCAGTTCCCCTTGCTGAAGTGAAAACATCTAATGTGGTTAGCTTCATTAAATACATGTCATTTATCGTTTTGGGATTCCCCGACGGATAATTCCTGACAATGGACCACAATTTGCCAGTTAGGCATTTTATCGATTCTGTGATAAGAATCGTATCCAAAATCTGGCTTCTACGGCTTATAATCCAGCTGCTAATGGTTTGGCCGAAGCTTTCAACAAGACAATCATTAAACTTCTCAAAAAGTTCGTCTCTTCTAATAAACGTGATTGGAATGAGAAACTTGGAGAATGTTTATGGGCTTATCGAACGACAGTCCGAACTCCTACTGGTTTTACACGATTCTCACTGGTCTACGGATGTGAGGCTGTTCTTCAACTGAAAATCCAGACTCCATCTCTTAGAATAGCCATTGCTAATGAGCTAACTACAGAGAATAATGATCGGTTGAGACTTCAAGAACTTGAAGGATTGGACGAAAAGCGTCTTCAAGCGCAACAGCACATTGAGCTATATCAAGCCCGCATATCTCGAACTTTCAATCGTAAAGTTAAAGACAGGGTATTCAAAGTCGGTGAGCTAGTTCTAGCTGTCCGAAGACCGATGGTGATGACTCATAAGAGCAAACAGAAATTACAAGCAAAATGGGAAGGTCCTTATGTCGTAGAGACGGTATTTCCTAATGGTGCCTATAGGTTGTCTAAACCTAATAGAAATTTGCTCATGATGTCGATTAATGGCAAATTTTTGAAGAAATATTATGTGTAAATTTTTTTTTTATTCTCCAGCTACCAAAGTTTGGTTAAGCTGATTATTTGTCTTCCTAAAAGAAAATTTTGATCTTCTGTCTTACCAGCGGATTAAAAAAGAAGAAGGGAGATTTATTATTTATCATGTTCTCATGACCTCTGAATAAATATTAAGTCTACTTCTTCTCCAATCTATCATGTCCTTTTGGCCTCTGAATAGATATTAATCTATTTTTCTTTGAGTTGTTACGATCTGTCACGTCCATATTACCTCTGATAGTATCGTATATTCTAAACCAGAAAAAGAGATTCATTATCTATCATGTCCACATTACCTCTGGATAGATATAAATTTTTGAGTTTAGAAGACTTGTCATATTACCTCTGATAAGTATTTTCTATCTCATACCTATTGTTTAATTTCAAAATAAATGATAGGATCACAAAACAAATATTTTATTTATTTCTTGTAAATATTACAGAATGAAAAAAGATAGAAAATAATAAAAATTCTTTATTTTGCCTAAGGCGGAGCAGAGAAGTCCTCAAGTAATTTTTGTAGCTCCGCTAGATTTTTTCACGAGAGCTCAATACATTCTTGGTAGCTACTGCACGTCGAGCTTCAGGAGTGCAGATATGAGAAAGTCCAGCAAAAGTGACTATCATCTTATCTTTGGCTTCGTCAAGGGTTTTGATGGTAGCCTCAGCTCCGAAGACTTGTTCCTCCAAAATTGAGCTCTGAGTTAGCTGCTGGTCCCGAGCTATGATCATCTGCTCCCTCTCCGCCTTTAAGCGAGCCAGTTCAACCTCGACTTCGCAAATTCTATCATTCTGTTGATGAATTCTTATATTCAAAGTTTCATAGGCTTCTCTCTGAATCTCCAGCTGAGGCTTAGCTTCAGCCAAAACAGCTTTTTCTTTAGCCACCTTAATGCTGTACTCATGTAGGGCTTCATTAAAAGTCGTCTCCCGAGCGAGGTATTCAGCTGATAAAGCGTCATACTCCTCTTGGATAAGACTTTCAGCAGTTTTACTTGACAGCCTTAGATATTCTCTAATAGGCTGTTCAAGTTCCTCTACTACCTTTTCCAGCGTCGCTGGTCTAGCTGCGTCGTTGAACATGGCGACGTTCCTGATAGTAAGAGAAATAGCCTCTTTCAAGCTCTCATAATTGAGGCCCTTCTTCAGGACCATATTGATTAGAGCTGCCAAAGTATTGTAGAAAGTTTCAGTATGAATCTCAACTAAGAGATTCATTTCTACATTTGAACTCGGCGTTGCAGTAATGTCTACCAGATCTCTTCTCTGAAGACTAGGAGAAGATGTTATTGCCGTAGTAACAGACTGAGATGAAACTATAGTTGTTGTTTCTACCATGGTCAACTGATTTCCAAGGGCTTCAGGAACAGTGTCTTCAGCACTTGTTACTTCAGCCGTTTCTGGAGTTGAAACTACTTGAGTTTCGGTGGCGGTGATTGGTACGGGTGGAATGGTAGTTATGGCAGCTGACTCCGGTTCGGGCATTGGCTCTTCAAGAACTTGTACTGGATCAGTAGCAATAGCAGAGGATGCTATTACAACGTCCCCAGCTTCAGTTGATTATTTGACTACGTCTTCATCACCTTCTTTGGCTACCGGCTCTGCAGGCTCTTCAAGTATTTCAGTTGTAATGGGTCCTTCTACAACTGGTTCTTCGTTGTAGTCTACTTCTTCCTCAGTAGCCTCTTCATCATCTACAGTAGGTTCTACTGCAGTTTGTTCTTTATCCTTGCCCTCGGCAGGAGGGGACAATTCTAGCTGAGCCTGCACTTCGGGCTCTTGTTGTATCTCCATAGATGAAGGAAATTCTTCTTGAGCATCTTCTTCTGAAGCAGAAGAATCATCTTCCTCAGACTTCGCGTTTTCCTCATAAATATCTTCTTGAGGAGGAGGAGGAGCCACAGGCTTTGATGCAATAATAACACCTACAAAAATTAAATAAAATAAATTAATATACAAAATCATAATACATAATCTTGTATTAATTTTGTGTAATTTATATTTACCAAGAGTAGGTGCAGAACGTGCTAGGTACGAATTATAGTCCCCATCCCAGTCATCATCATCAAAAGTAATAGCTGGTTCATCTGACGGGATGAGCTCTCGATCAACCATATGTGTAGGGGCGGCCTCCTCAGTAGCTTGTGCCTTTGATGGCAAAGACAAATGAAGTGATGAGCTGAGGCGCCCCAGAGATAGAACTCCAACACCTTCTGTGGATGTTGCCGGTTGAGATACAGAGGATCCTTCTCCAGGATGAGCTGAAGAAGATGCCAGATGTTGCGGCTCATCGACCGGAGTGTCACTCTCTGGGGTAGCGGCTCTTGATTTAGAAGGCCCTTTGACGGTAACCTTTTTTCTTCTCTGGGAGTGTCTTCTCTGAAAGAGTAGCAGCTGCACCCTGCTTCCATTTCCGGGACTTGCCAATAATGATTGGTCCCGCAGCTGCCTCTCCAGCTCCCACAGGGATGACTTCCAGATACTGATCTAGAACAGCAGCGTTATCGGGTATATCCGGAAATACCCTGACCGGCTCTTCTACATTCCCTTCCTTGGGTCATCTTAGACTACCTTTTAAGTTGTAGCCATGGGCGAAGGAGCGGATCGATGCATAAAAGCGAGCATACATATAAAGTATACGTAGCTCAGTCGTGCTTATAGCAGTCGATACTTTGAACTTAGCACTGGTACATGCAGTGCTAAAATATCTCCAGGCCCTTGCACCATCAATTAGCTTCCCATAATGGCAGAAGCTGGTGGAAGGATTACCAACATGGAGTTGGTTATATCCAAACTGGCGAGCGAACCGACTTGGTAGATATGGTTCGAACGCGCAGTCGTCTTCATTCCTGTACATCATATTGGAGGGTCTGATGCACACTAGCCATCTGAAAACTGGCACAGGCAATGAAGTTGTTCCTTCCCCTCTATCTTCAAACTGTACGCCGAGGAAGTCGGCTGGAACTTGTGGCCGTGTGCAGAAGAAGTTCCAACCGTAAGAATAATTCAATACTGCTCGGGTATCTGCCACTATAGTAGCAGTCCATGTAACTTTGTTGAATTTTTGGAGGAAAACCTCCATATTATCTCCAGGGCCTGGTGGCAGCAAATTGCAGTTATGATGTAGCAGCCAGCCCATTAGATAAGTGTAGGGCATCTCCACCCTTGGAAAATCTTTTTGGTGAGAAGCATTATTGATTAGTTCCTCACCGAAAGTCCTCAAACCTGCGTTTATTCGACATACCATTGCCGATAGCAGGTTAATTCTGGCTTTGAACACCAAACGTACTGCCGGCCACAGTACGTTTCAGTGAATTCGGTCTACTGTACTGATCCCGGGCACAACCCATCTCTGCAGCCACAAGGACAGAAAGCCTGCTAGCAAGGCTTCCCTGGAGAGTTTTGACTATCGTACCTCAGGTGGCTCAAAGTTTCAGTCCCCGCAGGGATGTCTCCAGTCTTTTTGGGCAGATACTTGTCGGAAGACTTATGTGAGATCATTAAACTATTTATCAGATCTGCAGGGATTATTGAACAAGGGTTGATGGTCGGAGCCTTGTTTTCTTGAAATCTTCCCTGCTCGTTCTTGGATATTCGATTCTCATGGTAGAATAGATAAGTTGTCCATTTATTAGTGTACGCCAAGTGCGATCAAATGTCATACATAGATGTGCAAATTAAGTAATGGCACATCAGTTCCTGGTAAACCTCAACTAATCGAGGATTCTTCTCTCTGATTTCTGCCAGTTCCCTGTTGGAGGGAACATACTCTTCGTAGGGGGCTTCTTCCATAGGCAGTTTAGAGATGAAGTGCATTTTATGCAGGGCAAGACCCATCTTACCGAGTAGAGTTGCAAAAGTTCCTGTCGAGCTCATGTACAGCTCCATCAAAGCCAAGAATAGATTACTATTCATCAGTATACCCTGGATTGTAGAGGCTATCGCTTCATAGAGGCCGATAGCTTCCAAGTCTGTCTTGAAGTGCTTCATGATCCAAGCACTAAGCTGAATCCAGTTATGGTTATATGGAGTCAACCACCCTGGTAGCCTAGGGTTGGCCTGGGATATAATACTATAGCCCCTATGAACTTGTTTATGAACATTGGAGTCTGCACTGGCTGGATCAGAGCCGAATCTTCACTCGAAGTAAATCCAGGTAAGAGACCGAAGAAGGGGACAACTCTACCATTATGAGTGCTGGTATAGTAGCCCATGTCATTTGCTCTCTCCCTCTTGAAAATGATCCTTCCCGGCCTACCATGACTGCTGGAAGTCAGGTTCCATAGCATCTTTCGGGGATGGGTGGCATGGACAAATGCATATAGGAGATAATCCCTGTCCATGTCGGGGAGATACATCGCCCTCTCCCTAAACTTGAACACCCAAGCCTCTTTCTTGGGGTGTGTTTGTGATTTTAAGTATATCGCATCCCCGAACAAGAAGGCTGGCTTTAAAAATTGTTGGTCATCTAGCGATACTAACACTTCTCCATCTATCATGGACAGCAGCATTCTGTCCCCTTGAGCAGCTATCAGTTGTGCTCTCTTCTCAGGGTATTTGAACCCACCATACCAGCTGGCGAGCCAAATAATTTTGCAAGTGGGTGAATTTGCAAATCCACTGCCAAAAGAAAAAGAAAAATCAAGTTAGTGAAAATCTAATTTGAAATTTTTACGCAGATGATTTGGTCTGAGTTTTACACACAAAGATTAAAGACTCTGACTATGCAAACTTTACGCTTATTAAATTTGATAAAAACTTTTAAAGTGTAAAAATTCTTTGTTTTACATAAAGTCTTTTCACTTTTGAATTTTATGCTGGCATGTGTTGACAAGAGAGTATTTTAAATTTTACGCTGGCGCATATTGATGTGAGCGTATTATAGATTTTACGCTGGCATGTGTTGACATGGGCGTATTTTAATTTTATGCTGGCACATACTGATGTGAGCGTAATGTGAATTTTATGTTGGCACATATTAATGTGAGCGTATTTTAAAATTTACGCTAGCACGTATAAACGTGGGCATATGTTTACATTTTTACGCGGATACGTATAACGTGGGCGTATTTTCTTATTTCAAACTTTATGCTAACACGTATAACGTGGGCGTAGAGTTTAAAAGTTGGGTTCTTCTTCTTCTCTATGAACTCGCGGCCGAAGTTAGGTAGTGCTCTACCTTTCATGGCCGGAGCTACGGTAGGATTTGTCTGTCGGGGCGTCACCGACGATGGGACGGTGGTTTTTGTGCGGTCGGCAAATGATGAATCAACGGCGGGCTTCTTGCCCTTGCTGCCGACAGTGTTCCTGTTCTTGGGAGCCATCGAATCAAAATAAGAAGTATGAAGGAGAAGAGAATAAAGAGAGTTCGAGATTACAAAAGACAAGTATAGTTCTCTCTCTACTCGAAGAGCTCTATTTATAGAGAATTTTGAATTCGGTTCAAATTCTCGAAATTTATGCTGACTGTTGGATATCCCGACTTTTACGCGGACTGTTGAGTATCCCAAATTTTACGCAGATGATCGTTGGTTATCCCAAATTCTACACAGACTGTTGAAATCCCGAATTTTATACTTCTGTTCAATGTATTTCAAATTTTTAAAATAATTTGAAAACTTTGAAGGGGGTTTTGTAGGAGCATAAAAAGTACTTCATAGACCAAGTCAAAGAAGTTGAGAACTTTACGCAATTCAAAATGAGTCAGACTCAGACTTTACGTAAAGATCGAACAGAGTACAACTTTACGCGAGCTACTTTACGCGAGAGCTATTCACTGAGCTTTTTATGCGAAAGACAGGCTGTCGAATCATTGCATTTAATGCATGTGATACTGATGCTGACATAATAATTTTCTGACAGCGGACAGCACAGAAGCCGAAAAGATTTGATTTACACCAAACCCAACACTGTCGTTTAGTATGCAGATAGGCTACTTTACGCTCAAGAGATTTTTTCTTTTACGCACGAAAGCTATTCGAGCTTTTACGCTCAAGGCTGTTGTGTGCGTAAAGTTTATTTGAGCTAATTTTACGCTCAAGGCTATTTTCAGCCACTTTACGCGGGAAGCTTATTTTGGGTTATTTTACGCCCAGTCTGCTACTTTACGCAGACAGTATATTTTGGAACATTTTTACGCCCGATCTTTTCTGGCTACAGGAGAACGTGGTTTGCTTATGTGGCTTTCATGCCTCACTTATTGAGGAACGTGTGTACGTGCTCTCCTCATTTTGTTGAAGTAGTAGGACACGTGTTACCATTGTAACCCCTCTTCCCGAAATTTTTATAATATGGTTATTTATTTATTCGAATTAAATGGTGATTTTTAGGGTTTTATAAATAATTATTTAGTTAGTTATCACGATAGATGACTTTAGCCATGGTGGAGTTTAGAGTACAAGGTGACTAGAAATCGTGGCATGGATAGTGCAATGACGTGCTTTGACTAGTGTATTAGCCATGGTAAGAAAGGCCGAGCCATAGCGATGTCATAACTAGGAAAACCAGGCCAAGTTGCGACTTAACCCTCCATCGATGAATTATTTATTTGTTAATCATATTATTGAGATTTAAGAAACCCAGTTATGCCAAATTAGTTCGGACTGGACCCAAACCAAGCCCCAGCCGATGTAGACATATAGAACGTCCATAGGGGTTCATGTAGATAATTATGAGTGTGATCTAGTCAGTATATCTTTTTTTAATGAATAAAAAGGTAATTTTATATAAATGAGTATTGTATGTAGTATATGTGTATTTATATAGAGATTGATAATTGGTTCCTAAGTATATGGTAACATATCCCATAAATGTTTTGAGATTTTGAGAATTGTTAGGTTATATATATTTGTAAATATATATGTACGTATATTTACGGTGTACAGATATTGGGCACTAAGAGAATATTAACATATTCTTATTTCATAAATATTTCTTATATGTAACTAAAAGGGTGTATATGTATATTTGCTCGTTTGGTAGTTCCTTTTATATAAATATAATATATGCATGTTATATATATATATATATATATATATATATATATATATATATATATATATATATATATATATATATATATATATATATATATATATGCATGAAAGCCACATAAGCAAACCACGTTCTCCTGTAGCCAAAAAAAATAAAAATAATATATATATATATATATATATATATATATATATATATATATATATATATATATATATATATATATACACAACCATTTATACTTCAACTGCATGTATATATATATATATATATACATGCAGTTGAAGTATAAATGGTTGTGTATATATATATATATATATATATATATATATATATATATATATATATATATATATATATATATATATATATATAACAAATAGAAGACAAGGAAATAATAATAATAAGGAATTGTGGGAATAAACAAATATTAATTATTTTTGTGTTAGCTATACGCTAAAAATCTTGATATGTATATGGTATGGTATATATGTAATTAACAGATGTATATGTGGATATATATTTATGTACGTAGTATATACTTAGATATAAGATATATATAAATGGTATATATATATATATAATAAAAAAAGAAAAAAAAAGAAGTAAAACCCCCACAGCCTATCGGGCCAACAAACCAGCCCAGGAGTAGTCCCGAGCCCAACAAGCAAAGCCGAGGAGCAGTCCCGAGCCCAACAAGCAAAGCCAGGCAAAAGCCCGACCCCCCCTTAGCATACTAGCAGTCTGCTAGTAGTTAGGTATTAATATCAACCCGACGAGGAGAGCGGGGGTCTTGATCGACGAAAACTTAAACCCTAACCCCGTGCCTACACAGCACCGACCCAGGCGACACCCTCCCTACATATGCCACCGCTGTGCGCCGCAGTACGTCGCCGGCGGCAGGTCGGTTATAGCCGCGGATGGCCGCGCGCGCACGCGCGAGTACCGGGGAATGGCAGCAGTAGCGGCAGTGCCGGCCGTCTTTGAGGTAAGATTTCTTCTCCGATACTCTATCATTTTATGAACCGTAAATCAGGTTGGAAAGCCAACATGATCCTCTCGAAATACCAACAAGTGGATTTGAATATAGTCGCACGACCAGTCCGAAAAATAAATGCAAAGTCGGGGAAAAATACTGTTCTCGACAGTTCGAAGAACAGTTGACGAACCTGTTTTGGAAGACAATTTCTGGTCGAATCATCGACTAAGGTAGGAAACTACCAGAACCATTATTGAAGACAACCTATAGGACACTAAAACCCAGTTTACGGAAATCGAAATCATTGATTACGCGTCGAGAAATCGGATCCCGAAGTTTAGGAAAAATCTGTTTTAAATATTAGAAAATTTGAAAAACTCTTCGACACGACGTGTGTCCTGCCAATCCGGGCGATGTGGTCGCGAATCGAAAGCATCAAAAGGTGTGTAATGGATTCGTGGATGTGTGGGCTTTGATGGAATTCAAATTGGTTGTGTGTGCGCGACGAATTTGATGCGTATCCGTCGAAATTTACCGTATCGGCCTTTGTGCAAACTTCTTAATTACTTTGTGAATGCTCATCAGATCGAGATGAAACTTGCGCCAGCAGGACCGTATCATTTTTTTGGTCCTGTATGCCAAGTTTGGTCCGATTCTGAGACCGTTGATTGGATCGCCATTTTGCGGGCCCCACGGTCCGATTCACCGGGCGATTTTGTGTACGGCCCGTCGGAATCCAACTCTAGACATATGGTTAGGTTCGTATCGAAAAACTGTATCCGTAGACATGTAGTTTGACAAATTTAGAGATCGTTGACTCTGGCACGCTTTTTGGTGCAAAGCGGGTCCAACGGCGGACCCCGTTTTGGTCCAAAATTACCATTTTGCTCTTGTGTCCAGAATTGGACTTAAGGACAGGTAATCCTAGCTAATTTGACTATTCTGAGATCATTGGTATTGTATATTTCAGCATCCGGGGACTGTTGTATGAGTTTTGACTATTGTGGCACACTGAGTGGTTTGGATTATCGGTTTCACCAGCAAAGGACCACAGGCGAGTACAGTTTATTGTTTGTTTTCAGTATTGATCCTTACTATACATCAGTGTTTAG